>JAVLUX010000038.1:5072500-5672500 GCA_032164185.1 Moxostoma hubbsi | reverse complement strand
AACTTATTATTTAAATATGGACAAACAAAATTAGCGTCATGTCATTGACATGAGATTATCCAAAAATATTTGGACACTCCGTGCTTTGCCTAAAAATGTATTCATGTTATTGCATTAGCTACAAAACCACCCATTCACGCACCAATGACAGCAGAGCTGCCATGCAACGCACTAGCCTGCCATTGGGAGGAACTTGGGAGTCATGTGGTTCGCGAATCAAACTGCCAACCCTGCGATTAGTGGACAACCCACTCTACCACCTGAGCCACAGCCTCCCAATGAAATTTTTTGCTTAAAGTGTGCTTGTGCTGTCTTTTTTTGACGTAAATGTCATTTGGTTTGATATTTTGCCATCAATGATATTAAGTTTGCCATAAGTGTCCAAATACTTGCAATGTGTACGATATTTCACATGATGGAGCGCTTTCATTTTGAGGTAGCAGATCCAGAGGAGAGAACAACGGATTTAAAATATTTGGTAAATATTACATTGGATATAAAAAGATTCACACAATGGAAATTGATTGAAATTTGATGTGACAGGTCATTTTTGTAAACGCTGCAGTCAACAGTGACCTTGAAGAAACATCAAACGCTCAGAATCCCTCGTCCTCAGAGCTGCATTGCACACCCCCCCCCCCCCCCCCCACACACACACACACCCACCCACCCACCCACCCACACCACATAATGAGCCTGTGAGTCAGCATTAGTGGCAGCTGATGCAAGATAAGAGAAACCAATGGGACAACCAAAATTGATCCCCATAAACTTTCTAATACACCTTTCTGGTCTTATTGTGTACTAGTAATCAGTGCGTGTTATTTAAATGGAGAACAACTTTTGTCTTCATAATTTTACATCTTTCATCAAAATGTAAAAAAAAAAAAAAAAAAAAAAAAACTTGCTCCGCTTCTGAAATGACATCCCCATCACCATGCCCTCTTATTGTTCAACCCCTCCCCTCCAACTGCCTTTGTTGTAATAACCCTATATGACTTTCTTTTTCTTAAGACAAATGGGAGAATTTGTGAACAAAATGTTATTCTCAGTGATTATGGTGACCACCTCTTCAAGCTACTAAATAATGCAAAAGTATAATTCAGAAGTCTAAGAAATCATTCCATGAGACTCACAATTGTTTTGTATGAAAGCATATGATAAGGTTTAGTGAGAAACAAAACGTAATCTAATGCATAACTGAAAACCGCTGATCGCGCATCCCTCACGACACTGGGGCATTCAAGCGAAAACTCGTTGGCGAGTATTCGTGACAGACCTGAAGAGAGCGAGACCTCTGCGAAACAATTCTGTAGGTGTAACATCCTCAGACAAAATCAAGTCGTTTTTAACCGGCTCATGAGATGCTGACTTTAACATACTGTTACGAGAACGTTTTTGTGCCAGTTCACAGTGGACGAGTTACCCGTGTGATGTCAAAAAATGAAAACAAGCGATCGATAGAAATACCATCGCTCGCCACTGCTGATTAAGACAAAAACTCTGATTAACATAGAAAACACTCCTTATATTGCGTGTCATTGTCTGTAGCTTCTATTCGATTTCTGCACAAATACTGGGCATAGAAATGCATCAATGCTTCGACTACAAACTCTTCAGACATGTTTAGTAAGTTCTGTTCTCTGGTTTGTGTCCAGATGTTTTGTCATTACGATTGCGGTGGAGGACCCGTTTTTAGATAAACTAGTTTTGCTTGAACGCCCCTATGTCGCGAGGGGGCTTCGTGAACTGTTGCTCTCGTGCCCTATCATGAACATGCACAGGAGATCAATGGTCGGTCCACAGTTTCACTAAATAATACATTAGATTTCTGTTTGGTTCTCACCAAACCTTATCGCATGCTTTCATAACAATCATGAGTCTCATGGAATCATTTATTAGACTTCTGAATTATACTTTTTGCCATTGTATGACATCACTGTGCACAACATTTTTTTTTTTATTTACAATTTCTCCCATTGTCTTAAGAAAAAGAAAGTCATATGTGGTTTTGACAACACCGGGGTGAGTAAACAATGACTGAATTTTAATTTTTGGGTGAACTATCCCTTTAAGATGCTTAATTCTGGGTGCAATTCTTCTGATTTCAACATTGCGGTGCAATCAGACCTTTAACAAGGCACTGCAAATTTTCAAGCTTGTTTTTTCTCCAAACCATGTAGACAGCTGCAGATTTGATTTTATAGCCTGGGCTTGTTGTTTGCCTTGTATAACCGGTCTGCTAGCGGAAATGCAGTACACAGGCCTGCCATTAAGCAAACAGTGCCTGTTGTCATGGTAATTGCAGCTTGCGCTTGATTGATTGACGTGCAGGCGAATGTGATGGTCTAACCTTTGGCTGCAGTGAGCATGGTGGAGGCCAGCTCGCACTGCTGCGACTCGATGTGGCTAAGCGTGAACCATCGTGGGTAACGATTGGGGACGACGGATACTATATGGTGAGGCCGGGACATGTCGCCAGAAGGAGCTGTGGATTCCAACACTGGTAACCTACAAACACAAAAAGACAAAACACAAGTTAGCAACATTGCTGTGCTTTATCACTACAGCAGTACAGTTCGTTTTTATAAGCTTTAACAGAGATAAAATAAAGAGTGTAAGGAGGAGAAAGAGCATTTGCTGAAACGTTTATGGGAGAAATCGCAACTCAACATGACGGATGTTAGAAAGGAAGTCCTGCCATTCGCCAAAAGGAGCCAATCGCTGTATTGGCTAGTCTTTAAAGATTAAGTGTGGCAGCAGTGCATAAAATCATGCAGATACAGGCCAGGACCTTCAGTTAATGTTCACATCAACCATCAGAATGGGAAATTTATCTCAATGACTTCGACGTGGCATGATTGTTGGTGCCAGACGGGCTGGTTTGAGTATTGATCTACTGAATTTCTGGGCTTTCACACAAAGCAGTCTGTAGAATTTACTCAGAATGGTGCCAAAAACAAATCTTTAGTTAATGTCTCTGACCAGGAAGGACAATTTTACAACATATATAATGGCAACAAAATGCAGTACGAGTTACTGCTATAGAAAGATACTGAATCTTTTAATTGCTACAGAACTTTCTAAAATGTACTGGGAGTGGTGGTGGCATAGTGGGCTAAAGCACATAACTGGTAATCAGAAGGTCGCTGGTTCGAGCCCCACGGCCACCACCATTGTGTCCTTGATGGGGGGATTGTCCCTGTAATAAGTGCACTGTAAGTCACTTTGGATAAAAGCGTCTGCCAAATGCATAAATGTAAATGTACTTGTTAGACAGTTTTTCCCTCCACAGTTTTGCTGAAGAGCTCCAACAATATAAAAAAAATGTTAAGCCAGATTTTGAACATTTATGCTACTATTTTATGAGTCTAATTTTATTGGTGATTTGACGCAAGTTAACATGGGGAAAACAAATTCACTACAGCAAAATCAATTTGTTCAGATGTTTTACTTCAATAAACCAGTTCAAAAAACAATTTGATTAATTAGAGTTGCTCAAGAGTGAAGATTAAGTGAAATAAATAATTCCGTTCATCACCGTTTTTTGTAAAATTATCTAAACGTCCAATATTTGAGAAAAAGATTCAAAAAGTATTAAAAAGGTTTAATTATACCAGAACAACAAATGTTTTATGCTTTTGACCAGGAACAATCAAAAGATGATTGGCTGTTGTAAATACATTTTACAAAATGCAATATACGTTGCAGACACATGAAGACACACTAACTAAATTGTCCTTCTTTTAGGAGGACACACTTCGTTTTGTTTTCCGCATACGTTTTGCTGTACACGAAGCCAACATGAGCCTAGAGGTTGCCCATGGCCTTCACACACAGGGTCTGTCTCTAAAAAAGCACTACAGAGGTTCTGTTTGTAATGAGCATCCAACTGAATTTGGTTCCCATTTTAAAGACATGGCTTGAGTGA
This sequence comes from Moxostoma hubbsi, assembly GCA_032164185.1. Lineage (NCBI taxonomy): Eukaryota > Metazoa > Chordata > Actinopteri > Cypriniformes > Catostomidae > Moxostoma > Moxostoma hubbsi. The sequence continues at coordinate 5,668,569 of JAVLUX010000038.1, read as the reverse complement.
ACTTTTATGCTCCACACGCAAGTGTGTTTTTCAGCAAAATGGATATGGGGTCTTCTCGTAATGCACAGATATTGAACATGTCCTTGTAATTTGGCCATTAGTTACATCTAGTGCATCTATAGCTACAAAAAAAAAAAAACCCTCGAGCATAACGGATAGTGCTTCCTCTTGAGCATAACGGATAGTGCTTCCTCTTGAGCATAAGGGATAGTGCTTCCTCTTGAGCATAACGGATAGTGCTTTAGACATGCAAGCAGATGTATTGTAGATGCCGTGACTTTCTCATAATGTGCCACTAATAATAATCTACTTGATCATGCGTTGTCATGTCAGAGTATTCGCTCTTTGACAAATATGTCAAGCATCATGTCCTGGCATGGAGCTAATTACCAACCCATCTACAATGGGAATTGTATTATGTGAAGATCAGGCCCTAGTTGGAGATTATGCCAGTTATCTGGAGGGCAAAGTCAATACTGAGCCTGAAGCTGCTACAGCTGCTAAATTTAGGTGGATCTGTGTTTGATGCTCCAAATCACTGAGATCCAATTTTTCCCGATTCTGATGGTTGATGTGAACATTAACTGAAGCTCCAGACCCGTATCTACATGATTTTATGCAATGCAGCCACACGATTGGCTGATTAGATAAATCACATGGGTGATTGTTGGTGTCAAGTGGGCTGGTTTGAGTATTTCTGTAACTGTCTCTAAAGTTTACTCAGAATGGTGCCAAAAACAAAAAACATCCAGTGAGCGACAGTTCTGAGGATGGAAATGCTATGCTGATGAGAGAGGTCAACGGAGAATGACCAGATTGGTTCGAACTGACAGAGTCTATGGTAACTCAGATAACTGCTCTGTACAATTGTGGTGAGAAGATTTGCTGTTTTAGTGGCACGAGGGGGGCCTACACAATATTAGGCAGGTGGTTTTAATATTGTGGCTAATCTGTGTATATTGTTGCATTGTAGCAACAAGTTAGGCAAGAATTGTTTTATGAACAATCTGCACGGAAATTTGTTCTGCTCACTTTTCATGAATGAGACTCCATTGTGTGCATATACACTGACAAACAATCCATTTAAATATTAAAATTAGTATAAGAGGTTTGTAAAGGTACATGAATAACTACTGCTGATCATGTTAAATTGTCTTCAACACAGGTTTGTTTGACCATGGGTACACAGAGCCATATGCACGCATGCATATATACACATGCATGCCAACTTGAGGGGGGTGAAAGTAGCGCAAGCGTTACCTCTGCAGCCCAAATGAGACTGAACGAGACATTTATTATTCACACTTTTTCTAAAACTCATTTTCAACGGCCATGAATTATTTAGCAGTTTTCCAAGCAAAAGGCGACTTTTGATTAAACTGTGGCCCAGATAACCTTGCGCCCTACACACACACACCTGAAAATCTGTGAGGACGTAATCGGTGAAAACAAAAGACTGAGGGGGAAAATAAGTCACAGTTGTGGGCGTGTTCATTACCGTAGGTGGATGTGACCGGTTTGGCAGTAAAGTGTCGCTCATTCGGGCCTAGGAAACTTACCGCATTGCTCTCAGTGCAATTTTGTACGCCAGTTCGGCATCGTGAGGTAGGAGGCATGTGAAGAGATACTTGGCAAACGTGTGCATCGGAACGCTCTCTCTATAGATGAGCTCTCCCAAACCACTGTAGGGCCCACCTGGAAGACAAAACACACAGTCACGAAAACATTTGAGATGTTGTACAATGGTACATCTACATTTAAATGCAGTGGGGGAAAAAGGTATTTTTTTTCTTCATTTAGACATTTATAGGTCCAATAAGTGTCCATATAAAGTTTGTGTTCAACGGATTTGGTTAGCGTTTCCCAAGCCATGTGTCTATCAACCTTGTTTGACACACACTCCATCCATAAATGAAAAGGGACAAATAATATGATACATTTTTTTTTTTTAAATACAAAGCAGTTTGTGATTGGCAGTCCAGTTTCTGAGGAAAGTGCTGCATCTTGGGTAATCTTCCCTTTTCCCAATCCTCAAACTAGATTAAAAAAAACACATGTCCACTTTCAAGCATGCAAGCCTTCTCACAGACACTTGCCTTCAATATAAGCTGCAATGCCAGAAGCCATATGCGCAGTGTTAAATTTCCCTGTCGTTAGATTATTTTCCAATTTAGAGCACGTGAACGCAAGCCACATCACAACTACTCAAACGCATTCACACACAATCCTCAACATGCAAACAGACAAATAGAACAACTCACCAAATTAACGATACAAAAGAGGTGCCCACGCAATCGTAGCTTTACACCATCCTCAGTTATGCCTGGCTAAAGATTTAAGCTTGTTTCCAAAACCAAGTAAGCTGCATTGCTGTCAACAACATCATCCTAACTTAAGTTCCTCCCAAGTGACTCATTTGGAACACTAGCTAAGCAGCATCTCTGGACACCACACAAAAAGCACTTGATTTCAATAGCGTTTAGAGTTAGCATGTTGCTAAATAAAAACATGGTACTCCAAGCATACAAATACAGCACATACAAACATTGGGTGACAACTGTTATCTTCTAAAACACCTTGTTTTGGCTCAATTCTAAGGCAGCATCGCATGTATCTTCACGGTTAAGTCAACTAATGCTAGTGGCGAGCTCAGTAAAAAATATATCCAGATGACAGACGAAGTGAGAGAACGTTTTATTATAAAAACATATCATGAAATACTGAAAAGTAAAAATTGTATTAAAATTAACTATTGTACCCAATATTTGTCTGTGCCATTTATCTTTGTGCTTACTACTTATGTTGCTAAGCTAAACATATTTTTAGCTTAGCAACATGCTAGCATCCAACTCTACTGGAGTCAATTCTCCAGTGCACTTAACATGGAGTGATATTTGTGTTGCATGTAGTGTTACATGCTATAAACTTCCAAACAAGACAATTATGATGTTGCGTAACAGTTAGGATGCTGCATTGGAAGGTATCTGCCCATATAGCCAGTAAATAGCAGAACTCATGCTAGTCACACCTTGCTAAAGATGATGACTTAAAACATACACACACAACAGCTGAAAATTCTAACTCTATTCCTGCGTCTGTTTGAAGGGGACATGTAAGAAAGTTCCTGTTGTTTTGATGGATTCTCACATTTGCCTAAAACTCCCCCAAACCCTGTAGCCAATAGAATTGCTTGACTTCATAATATGCCGCCATCACGGCTCTTGGCATACACTGGGTGGAGGAATCCACACAGCAAGGCCAGTTTATCAGTTCCCTCATTCTTTAATACTTCCTAAACAACTCCGCAGCATTCGGAGTTGGCTCTGCTTGCAAAGAATGTTTACAGTATTTTTTCTCTCCACCAGCCGTAAGTGAAGAAAGCAACCTCGCCTGTCACAAATGTTTAACAAAGCTCTGAGGAAAACACGACTTAATGGAATCTGAAACTTTGTTAAACTGGTAAATTAATTAACCACTGGCCACAGACTGGACCACGGTTTACCATTACAAAAATTGACAGTTCATGACAAACTTGCGGCAAATTGTCCATTGTTGCCAAAGGGTTGCTGCAGGTTCACCACAACCGGTGAAGAGCTACCAACTTCTGGCAAACTTTTGTGGCAAATCACAAGCTCATTTGCATGTTAAAATAATTAGTGTCAAATTTGTGGCAAAGTTTGTAGCACTCTAGTTCTTTGTGAGGAAAACTATAGGACAAGAAAAGAATGCCTTTCAGGATGTCTCAATTCACATCCAATCGATCCCAAGGCCACGTCCACACTAACACTTTTTTGTTTGAAAATGCATTAATGCATAATTTCTCTACGCCTCTCATCAATGCTAACACAGCGTTTTCCTCCATCGAAAACAGATAGTTTCAGAAATACTCTCCATTACCGTATACTTTGGGAAATGAAAACATAAGGAAGTTAACTCTGTAAGGGAGTTTTTAAACGAAAACGGGTTAGTGTTGGTGCGGCCTAAACTATTTATGAGATTAGTATAAAAGGTGTCTGGATAGAGTACTATTCTGTTGTATGCTAATATTAATAGACCAAAAGCCATTGTGCTATTGGAGGAATTTGTAATAATTTGCAATCGATTTTTTCAATCATAATGCAATGGTTGTTAATTTAACTAGACGCTAATGCTTGCATGTAAATACAAACCATATGTGACAAATGGATCTCTGGTTTCAAGAAGCACTTTTATGATGTTGTAGTAGACCCCAATAGTGGTGTACAGTCTTACTACATGCCAATTCCACATCCATACTAATCCATTTTCGTTTGAAAATGTAGTTTCTGAAAGTCATTGTTTTTCTATGTATGTGGTAATGGAGAGCGTTTTCAAAATGCTCTGGAGGAAAATGCTGTTCTAGTGTGGATTAGGTGTTCAAATGAAAATGTATTAGTGTGGACGTGGCTTGAAAGAATGTACTTTCCAATCACCTGTCAAGTACATATTAATAAAGTGTGGCACAAGTATGCAAATTGGGATGCATTGCAAAAAATATTGATTTTGCCACACATTTAGCTGATGCAAAAGAAAATTAAACACACTCGTTCCAGAATCGTTAACTACGCCTAACTACTTCCTTAAGCTGTATCACCTTTCAGCCTCTCTTAATGAGAAACCAAACTGTTAAGCCACATCACCACAGTTCCCTAAAAATCTGTGAAAGTGTAAAGACTTACCCTCTAACAGGAAGACAGCTTGCTTGCGGAAGATCTTGACCAGGGTATTGTCCAGGTCCACTTCCTGAAGCTTGGCAATCAGGTGCTCCTCGTTGCGGCACACCTTCTCTTGGGCATACAGTCCGTCGGGCATGATTCTCTGCTGACCCAGTCCCATCAGTGCCGTTTCCACCGCCAGTGCCAGGTATGACTCACCCTCCTCCAGGAAGCGGCGCATGGATGGAAACAAGTGCAGTTCGCCGTGTTTGCTGGAGCTCATCGCGCTGGCTGCAAGGCGAGAAACAGACAACTAGTCAAGCCTTGAGCCACAGTCAGCATTCTGCAGTAACTGAGGTGTGACACAATCTTGGTGAGACCTTCCTCACAGGCACTGGTTCTTAGACAGGTCTTGTCTTATAATGAGGCACCAGAGAGGAACTCTGCCTGGTCTCATGAAGCAGGCCTGCCTGATCGCGCATAAGGCGAAACATGCTCAATTAGGCTTCTGAGTGACTGAGGTAATACACTGTACCCTGAACTGGCTATGCAAGACAGTGCTGCGGTAGGCTGGTTCATGCATCACATTCATATTTGAGAGCTGGTTCGAAACGTTGAGTGACCAGCTTAGATTCACTGTTTGAGGAATAAGGAGGCCCAGTTTGTACTTTGAGGCTAGGGGAGAAGTCTTCACCCTCCACTGGTCTCCAGCGACACTGCCATCAACTCAATGCCTTAGCTACAACCCAATGTGCAGCTCTGAAGCATTCAATACGCACCAATTCAGGAACAAATACAGCCTTTTTAAATTGGCTGCAAGTTGGCAAATCCTCAATCAATAACGCAGTATTAAAATGTAGCCTTTTTATAAGCTGCGAGTCTTGGACCCCTCAGAACCAAATTCAGGCCTTTAAAAGTGCTACAGCATCCACCCGCTTTTTCAGCAGTCTTGGTTCCAGAAGTACAGTATTTTCCCCTTTCACTTATTCCAAAGGGATTTCATAAAATCCTTCACAACAGAGTTGGAAGCCAAACCAAACCTACAAGCTCCAAGGTGAATCACACCATTAAAAACTTTTATTATAAGTTAAAAAAAAAAAAATACTTGAAAATTGGACAAAAACACAAAAAAGGCACAAGACTGTGCACTTAACATCTTTAATGAGGGAAAAGTTTGATTTTAAGTAAACAATATATTTTAATTGTATTGCAAAATTTTCAGATATAAGCGAATATAGAAGTTTGAGAGTGTAGAGAGAGCTACTCGATTGAGTCATTCACAGTGTGTCATGCGAGTGAGCGGTTGCTGCAGAGATCTTTTGGTGCGCTTTGAAGCTATTCTCTGATTGGTGGATTGTTTCCTTATGAATCATGGGTAGTGAAGTTCTTCACAGAAACTCCACTCTTAAACAATATTTTAAAGATGAAATAACATGGACTGAACAGAAGTATATATCATCAATTAACAATGTTGGAGCTCTCGTAAGGTCCGTCTTTAAAGGGTTATTGTTGAAAATCGATTGTATGCAGAAAACGAATGGAATTTTTACTTCTGGAGCCAAACTTTTGCACTTTATTTTCAGTCATCAATGCCTTGGCACAAAATTCATTCATTTGATTGGATGCAAGGACCCCTTCGGCTTCTAAAATTGAGATTTAACCATACACCATGGGCCATAGCCTTGCTCAAAAATCAGATGCGGTTTGCATAAAAGGCCTAAAGATATGCGAAGATTAAAACGAGTTTCATGAAAGGACTTTTGAGCAAACCCCTCCCTAGAAACCTTGAAAGACACATCACGTTAAAAAAAAAACGCATAAAAAAGTCCTGGATTTCTGTTAGTTCGTGTCTTTATTATTTCAACAGCAAAGTGAATCCAGAGCTCCATGATCTTTGTTAGACACGAATACCATTGGCGACTCATTTGGGGCTAATAATGAGAAGCACCATAATGTTTTAATGATGCCTCTTTGGACCCATGTGGCTCACTCTGGGAAGATTTAATGTCCTAATCAAAAATGAGCACTAAGGGGGAAGCTCCAAGGCTTCACACCTTCTTTTATTCAGCACCCCCACTCATTTCTTTCTTTCTTTTCCAATCTCTAATAAACTCAACATAGAGTTCAAAGTAAACCACATCGATGGAGAAGCAAAAAGTCAGTGCTTTGAGTAGAGGTGGCTTTAGAAGAGACCAAAATGTTTGGAGCAATGTTCGGGTGAGCAAATGACAGAATTGTATTTTGTTTGGTGCTCTTTCTCAATTGGGCATGCTGGAGATGGGCAGGCACATCCACCATTCCAGTGCCAATCAGAACAGGCCTGAGCCAAACAGCAACAATAATGTATAATTGCAGCAGCGTGTTCTCCAATTGTGAAACAGTCATCTCGCTAATCAAAACTCATGAATAAGAGATGCAAACAGAAAAACATTAAAATTAAAAGTGCATTAAAAATGCAGCAGGGAGGAGTAAAGTTAAGACTTTTAGCTTGAGATAAAAGAGGCTCCCTTTGACTCTTAATATATACCATATCTTTTTAATTAGCATCTAAAGTAGTAGCATACGTGAGATTAATTCAAGAGAGGTTTGAGCTCCCCTACTATGGTGGTCCAAAAATGTGCATTAACCTTTAAAAAGCTGAACATACTTGTGAATGGATGTGTTATTGCCAAATAGAAGGAAAAAATGGTCAAACATATCATTTTTCCTTAATTTACAAAGAACTGTACAAAAAAAGGTGCCCCAAGTTGTTTCTGGCAGGGTACTCGGCTTTACAGGCTCAATATGGTTAGGATTAGGGATGGGGCCCGGATTAAGGCATCTGCTGCCAGCCAGAATCAAATTTAAGCAAATTTGTTCAGTGGGCATTCAAACACAGCAACAATGGCTTAACCAATGGCATGAGAGTTGGGTGGGACTATCTGTTTGTAGGACAATAAGAGATGATAGATTGTTCTGAAAAACATGTCATCATTTTTGTAATTCCATTCAGTAATGCTAATGGCACAAAAATTACATATTTTACAGACTGGCTTGTCCACTTCATAAATGGAGCATATGGTACATGAAAATGCTGTATACATGATTACATGACCAGTTTTTACTATTGTTATTACTATCCTGAAGATGCAAACAGGGTGTAAATAAGAATTGACTGCTAGTTTGTAATAATACAATGCGGTTCTCTATAATTAACATGAATCAGAGAAGCACTGTAGCATTTTATGTTGTACCTGAGAAATCCAGGAACCCTGTCTGTGAATTATCTTCATCACTGCGGCCCGTCTCCATCAGAGTGCTGAACAATGTTCCGATGGGGTCCAAAGGGTGGCCCACCCACCCTTCCAGATTAGTAAATGATGTCACCCCTTTATGAAGCAGATCTAGATGGAGAAATGGATAAAGGGCTTGATTTTAGATGCAATTTTGTACATTCAAGACGGTTCCAAATCCTAATAAGCTGCCTACCTAGGCAACTTTTTTAGGCTTAATATGTACTCTTCAAGCAAATCCTGCTATAACCCTTGATATTGTGAAATTATAGTCCAATTAGTCTTATTAATCAAGACAGCAAAATATTAGCCAAGATTTTAGCAAATCGTATGTTAAAATAATTGCCTAAACTCAGACCAAACTGAGCTTATGAAAAATATATTATCCTCTAATAACACTAAGAAACTTTAATTGATTGTATCTGCCCAAATGTATGAAATCGACTGCTGCTTATGCTGCTAAAGCCTTTGAATATCTGCATTAGCTCATTTAAAGTTGTCATCCAAGATGGTGGTATTTTAATCAGTACCAAAAAAGTTGATCAAAGTTTCATTTCGTTTAATATTTTTTATTTGTGTGTTATTTGTGTTAGCTTAGCAATATGCTAATGACCAACTCTACTGGAATAAAGAGTTCCACTATTAGCATGCAATTAAGATGAATCCGATTAAAAATGCACTTTTTTCACCCAATATGAGTATGTTATGTTTTGTGTGGTTATTAGGAGTATCGAATTGTCTGCTTAGAAACACATACTAACGCTAAACTCATAAACTAAATGAGGGTCCGTTAATGAAGTTGCTATCAATTCAGTCACTTATGAAGTTCCATTTCGTATGGGAATATGCCCAAGTAGGTAGGAAGCAGCTAAGTTTTAGAACAAGCTTCTGTGTCAAAAAAATCTTCTTAGCACAGCACCAGATTCAGCTTTGGTACATTAAAGCATATTTCATCACAAACAAAGCTCCCATATTATTACAACACAAGGCCAACCAATACAAATCCATACCTGGATCTGACTTTGTATTGTGAACAATGAAAGCCACCAGAGAGCCCCGATTTTCTTTAGTGTCTGTGTCCTGTGGAAATCACTGCAGCGGTGCTTTACATAAAGCCCAGGACCAGGCCATAGAGGACCGCCTCATTTGAATAATATGAATTATGCATAGACACTTTCGCCACAACAAGTAATCATTGGACATTCAGTTCTAGTCAAGAGCAGTGTGGCAGTAAACTGGTACCTGGCCATTAGACATTGTGAGTCGACTTGGCACTGGAACACAATATCGAAAAGATAATTGGTTACAAACTATTCTTTTTCTTTGTTTGAGCTAGCCAATTTTTTTTGAGACCACGTTTTGGATTCAGACTCCTGTTACCCAAATAAAGGGGCGTTCACACAGCAAATTGCAGTGATAAAGCGTTGTGTACAGCTGTAGTTTATATGCAAACAATTTCCTTTATATAATGTCCATTTTTAGCAGCAAGAAAACTGATTCATCTTATTTTACCAGCAATAAATCTAATTTCTGAACAGATTTCCAAGATGATGGCCACTTTGGATGCCCAACAATAACGTTAGAGCGACCAGCATTAGGAAGGCGTACTAGGGACTAACAATAAAGCCACTGCGACCAAATTGGTGCGTAAACACCCCATGAGCAGGTGTTTACTGCAGGCGACATGCTATTTTTCACCTTCATACAACCTTGACATAATCGAAATTAGCCAGTCAATGAGTGCAACGGAGGGTTTTGCTCACCTTTTTTGTGGTTTCGGAAGATTTCCAGCTGTTTCTGCTGTTGTCTGCGCAGGGTGTTGACAATGGCAATGGCCAATTGCAGCGCCTCCCGTGGGTAACCATGAGATCTCAGTGCATCCACCCTCGCACAGGCTGTCGGGACGTGTTCTGTGATGAAACAAATTATAATATATATATATATATATATATATATATATATATATATATATATATATATATATATATATATATATATATATATATAGAGAGAGAGATTTTGTTTTAATTCCTACAAGCGCAATCTCAACATTCATCCAACAAACTAAAATTTGGTTCAGTTCAGGCAAGCTATAAAAAAGGCAATAATAGATGCTTTAAAGTTATTGCTACTACAGCACACAGAGGAAATTCAAGTGTTTTCCCTCCCTTTTGTTAAAGTACAACTAACTAAAATACATTTTCATGATTTTTTTTTTTAAATAAATAACTAAAAATAAACTGCTAATTCCTGAGAAAACTAGGTAAAACTAGTCTACTGGCAACATCTTTGAGAATCTAAAAATAAATAATTTATTAAAATGGTTACAATGTTCCAGATATTGGTTTAATTTATATTGTCAAAAAAAATACATCATAAATGTAGTGTGGACCAAGTCAAACTAAACTAAAATACATTTTAATAACTACACAACTAACATAAAATAAAAAATGACCACAATTTTAGTTTTAAATACACTCTATATTACACCATTTGACATCTTTACAACCAATCTTCACTAAACATGAAAATGCCAAAATTTTGCTTTGTACAAAAACTGAAAAATCTTAAAGGATGTTCAAATAAACAGTATAAAATGCCATCAGACAACAACAACACTAGTTGTCCTTGATCAAATTACTTCGACTAAATTCACTGAAAAACTGAAGTAAATTAAAAAAGACAAATTGAATATTAAACAGAAATAAAAGCTAAATTAAAAACTAAAATAACACTGCACTCACCGTGCCACAGAGGCCATCCGCGCGAGTCAAAGAGCGAATTTTCAGTGTTGTCATGGTAACAGTAGTTGGTGTAGAGGTCGTCGTTGATTATGTGCTGCAAGTGGCTGTCTTGCCAGTGGAGATCGCACGCCTCGATGGCTCGTGTGAAAACCGTCCGGTGGGGCCTGGCGCCCAAATCTGAGGATAAGGAGAGATGGGGACGGGATGAGGAAATTGCTCTGTCATTCTCAATGCAATCTCTGAGAGGGAGGCCCCTGGGGGCCTGTCTGTCTGAGGCAAAGCAGAAAAACCTTCGGAAATAAGTTGGCAGATTAGTCCAGCGAGCTGAACTGTCATTCACAGGTGTTGCACATACTAGTGTGACTGTTGCATGGCTGAGTTATTATATACATTTATACAGTCTTGTATTCAAAGTGACTTACAAGCCAAGAAACAGACACTAAGGATTTTTTTTTAAATAGCAAAACAATTAAATTAAGATCATGTATTTTTAGCCTTTTGACAATACACATCTCAATATTTATGTATTTGCTCTGAAATGGCTCAACATTAAAAAGGTGATTTTATTTTTAGTCAAGGGAACCATCATTTCAACCAAACAGTCATTGCCAAGTAGTCAAAAAGCAAAATACAGTAAAAAATTTGAAAAAGGGGTAAAAATAAGTGTTTAAAATCTTCAAGGCATGTTTTTCACCAAAAGAAGCCACTAATATTGAATATTTTTTATTTAAATGCAATAGTGCTTAGTAATAAACAGCCATATTTAACTACACACTATTTTTATTAAAACATTTTAATGCAAGTATGTCAAGATGTTCACTTCCGAGTGATGATGCAAACAAATCCTTGAATCAGTGTTTTGAACAGATTAAATAAAAAGAACAGTTCAATAGAACAGATTTGTGAAAATGAATCATACTTCAAAACATTCTTATGAAACAAGGAGTGGGGGCATGAAACTAGTCCACAGGCACGATTTTGAGGAAACTTAAATGGCCATATATAAAAAAGTGCTTTCAAAATATTGTGATATTCACAATATTGTTTCATTTTATATTGTCAACAAAATTTTGAATATACCATGAATATTCAATATTATTTCCCAACCCAAATGCATTCCAGAGAAAAATGTAAATCAAATCTATATAATGTTCTAAATCTGCACCCACCACCATAATACACATGCCTTAGTAAAAGGGCAGCCATTCCTTCACAATTACCCTTCTAGAGGGTAAACATTTTTTACAAAACACATCATAAAATCTCTCCAGATATTTTCACCCAGTACAAAAGAACGGACTAATCGAAAAGTTCCAACAGAGCCATTTTCCCCTTCACCCCAACCCTCGATTTCGCCCAGAGTTATGATTTGCACAGCAAGAACAAAAGCCGCTGTTATTAGGGGCATTCCATTAGTCACACTGAGCCTAATATAAGGTGTGCAAGGAGACACGTTTGATTAAAAGACACAATTTCTTCCCTCAACCAACACCCTCGCGCTGACACCCTTGCACAAGCTTACCTTGGTTGCCGTGCGCACCCTGCGGCAAGGCATTGGTTAAATTGAGCAGCTCGTTGCCGTGGTTACCGTCCTCTAAGGGGCACACGTCCACACTGTTCCACTTCTTGAGCTGCCTGAGCCAAGCGGCCTTCTGTTCGGGCTTACAGTGGGGGTTTAGCACAATGCACATCCACAAGGCACCTGAGAAAGAGAGACAGCGTAAAAGATGGAGGTATGTATGGTAATATTGACATCTGTGAAAGGAAAATTTATAAAAGGTGAACGGAGTAAAATTTGTCTGTGTCATCTTGGACTTACACTGACTACTAGTGGCTTGGATGAAGCATCATTTAAAATCAGTAGTTTTCAGTTTCAGATGCAATTGTTGAATTTTAGTATTCATAGTAAGCCATGATTAATTTAATCAGTTAGTGAAAGGGTCAAATAACAGGACGGTTACCGTAACCAAGCGAGTAGTATAGGGCTGGTCATGTGATCCTAACATGGCAGCCCCCCCATGTGTGGACCCTCTCCATGTAGAATAAAACAGCTTTTATAAGATAGCTGACATGACTGGAGTCGTCATTTTAATGTGTGTGCTCATGATTTCCTACACATATATTTAATATAACTTAACACATAAATTATACATTAAAATCAATTCTCACATCCATTTTTAAAACAAACAAATAGAAAAGACTGACTTTTACTTGTAAATATACAATGCAACAATCTTCTACACAATGAACAACGGGGCAGTTAAATCTATATCAAAATTGGCTCCAAGGTTAACATGCTTCCAATCCAAACAAGAGTACAAACAGACGAGGAAGACACAGGAAGGCCAGTGAATGCCTCCTGACAACAGCAGCTTCATTATGTCTGGAAAAGCATGGAAATAGGTCAGCTGACTGCTCGACTGAACCCGGTTACCTTTAATACAGACAAATGAGCTCAGAGAGTAATGTACCTTTAAGACGCACACGTCCAATCAGTGTCCAATTCAATTCAACTTGCGTCATTTATGCTTTACTTTTAATTTGATGCTAATCAAATAAACCTGAGCCACTAATGACTGCAATTTCTTGCATTTGGAGTATCATAGTTTTGCTCGTACTAAGAAAATTTGACAAGGATCCTGGCAAACTGAAAGCAATTCTTTTGATTGGATTGGATTTTTACCTCATCTGTTATTTGGCCAAACTGAATCAATTGTCAGCCAATGACGATAATGTCAGATTGGCCAAAATTGGCCAATTAATTAGCCTGGCCAATATACTGGTCTATCACTTGTAAAATAAATAAATAAAAAAAAAAAGTTGTTGCAGCCAATGGTTTCTTATAAAATGTGACCTGAATGCTTGCAAACTACATACTCAAAATAAAAAGAAATGACTCAAAACAAGCAAATAAAAACAAATGTTTCTAACATATTGAATGTCGGTGGGTTTTTTTATACAATGAGGAAACCACTTGTTCATCCGCAAAGCACAATTATCGCCAATGCAAATAATTTCAAATTGGCCAACAAATGGCTGATTAATCAGTCCATCACTAGTAATAATAGTTTCAGCCAATGACATTTCGACTCAAGCGCAATATAATAAATTACACCAAGACACCAGTTAAATTAATTATAATCAGAAGAGACTATTTTTCCACTACGTAAAAGTTAATTTGCCTAAATTTAGGGTTTTACTCTTGCCCAGCAAATAATATATATGGTTATACACGTTGAACGTGGCTCATCCAATCAGAACTAAGAGTCAGACCGTTTCGTTTTATAATGTAACCTGAATGTTTTTAATTCAAAGTTTGATTAAAAAAAATTAAATGAGTTTCCAGATGACATCCATTTGGAAATACAGACCACTTTTAAGCCAAAAAACCCCCAAAGCATTTCCACTAAAAGCCTTCATATAGAGCTTCGGGATCGATACATATACGTCCCTCTCTGGGTAAAGTTGCAGAGTCTTACTAGCTAGAATTGGCAACCCATGAGGTTAATTTGGCCTCTAATTCATCCCATTGGTTGCATTAGGCGGTGATGTATGGAGCCTGATGCGAGCACCGTGTCATATGGATTGCATATGATGATTTAATCACTCCCAGAGTGCTCCACGATGACACAACGAGAATACCTGCAAGACCCGGCAGAGAGAGGGAAGGAGGAGGGGCGATGGAGGAAAAAAAAAATGAGATGGGCAGAGAAATGAAGAGGGTGAGAGACAAATGCATGATGGCAGGAGAGGAATTAGATAGTGGTGAAAAAGATTGGAAGACAAAGTAGAACGAGACGGGGTGGAGAGAGAGAGAGAAAGCAAAGGAGGTATGTGAGAGGATATTTAGAGGAACAAGGGAGGATGGGAGAAGAGGGGGAGGGGACAGGAGGATAGGCTCTTTGTTTGGGCTGTTGAAGGACAACAGCCGGACAAGCATGGAAGAAACGGGACAATACGCACCCTGGAACATGCAAGCGCATGACGTAGCCCTGCAACTAAGGAGCCAATCACATTGGACTAGCGGTGGGAATTAGTGGGGATGTGGCAATACAATAATAGAAATTTTATGTGTTTAGTGCATTACGATGCAACCTCATAAAACTTACTTCACTTATTACACGGCTCTCTGGAAAACTCAATTCTGATTGGTCAATTGCGCCATCTAGCGGTCTGCTATGTCTAAGTAACAACCGGTCATGTCTTTTCATTAGTCTATTACGATGTGACTCGATAAACTTGACCTCAAAACCATGATAAACATTTTCTGTGGCAGCAGACATCTAAAATGTCTCAAATTAACATTACCTAAAAAAAAGAAAAAAAAAATTATGGAGACTGTTCATAACAAAGGTAAATAAACAGAAATATAGTAAGATTTTAGACAACCATAAATTAACGAATATTTGAAACATATCTCATATAATGCGAATATGAAGATCTGCAGTATCATTCTATCACAAAAAAAAAAAAAAAAAAAAAAAAAAAAAAAAAAAAAAAAGTCAACCACACTAAATTGTTAAAACAATTTAAAAGTTGGACAAAGACAAAAATCATAAAAAAATAAAAATCAAGGCAATAATTCAGCAAATTTGTTACATTTTTAATTAAACAAAATGGCACCACCCAAAAAAAATTCTGCAACTACATATTAACAGATAATTATAAACATTCAGAGAAATTCTCATCACTAGAAGGGAACGGACAAACCTTCAGAAGTCAGAAAATATTATAAACATTGCTATAAACAGACGGACACGACGGAAAGGAAGACAAAATAAAAACATATCAAAAGGCGGTGTTTTCATTCTGATATTGCTAATCCAAAGGATAACTCCTGAGTATTAGTAAACAAAAATTGTTTGGTCTGGTATATCTCGTAAACTGCATACCGAAAGCAAAAACAGTTGTTGCAGCTGTAGTTCATTACGACAAGTTCACGATAAGCAAAGTACGTTGGGGAGGGAAACAGACGTCGATAATGCAAACACACCACATGCTAATGAAGACGTTGTTGGCTATTTACCCTTCCATTGTCTTAGTCCCTCAATGGCTTTGTGTTTGGGCAATGTAAAGGATTAGCTCTCGCTAGCGTAATTATGTCATCTGAGAGAAGTCGTGGCCTAATTTCACTGCCTTCTCCGTCATACGTAACCTAGATGAAAAGGAATCGCTTTCACTATGCTGGCCCCTGTGCCCAGATTAATTAAAACAATATTGGGATTTGCTTAATAAATTCATCCACACATGCACACAATCATCCGCCTGTAGACACACACACACACACAGACTGACTGACGACCTCCCCTCCCCCGCTAGCTGTGACTGTGTCTTTCAAAGGGCCTAATTTAAGCTTTCACTCTGAATCTCATCCCTGCTGTCAGCACGCATGTCTCGAACCGAGAGCATCCCATTATTACTCTCTCAGAAACACGAGCATAAACACGGCACTCTGCATGGATGCTAGTGGTTGACCAATACGTATTTATTCAGAGCATGATGCTGATATTGTACATTTCTTAAATCCAAAAACTAATAAATATATAAATATATATATATATATATATATATATATATATATATATATTATTTTTAATAGTGCATTTTTGGATTCTCGAATATCAAGATTTTGCCGTTATTGTTTTTATATTTCTAGTTTCAACATTATTTGGATTTTAGAAATGTTTTAGTAAGGGAAAAAAAAAAAACAGCTTGAAACCCTGTGATCCACATTTGGTTTTTGACCAATGACAACGGGACAAATTTAATAATTTATGCATGGAGCCACAATGAGAGCTCCATATCTCTGGGATTTAACCATAATGAAGATAAAAACAGAAAGTTAGTTCTGATCCAGAGTCTAAAAGGTTATTAAGGCATCTTTGACACTTTGGATAACAGGCACAACAAATTTGGAAAATGAAACCACAAATTGTTTTTTTGTCTCTCGCCATTGCAACAATTTAGTAGTAGAGCTACCCATCTCTTTGTAAAAATTAAATCCTGATGCTGCCACATTTCTAAGGTTATTGTTTTTAGCTGTTGTTTTGCTCTAAAATGCACACCAATGTTTGTTTCAAAGCAAATCATTCCTTCCTTTGTGGCATTCTGCCATGGACAACATGCCCGTTTCATGTTTTCGGTATAGCATACTCATGAACAGATGTTTAACCAGCTCCAATGACTCTTTCAAGTATTTATCTGTCACTCAAGGGTTCTTTTTAACTCATTGAGCATTCTGCGGTGTACCCTTTGAGTCATCTTGGCTGGACGGCCACTTCTAGTAAGAGTAGCCACAGTACTAAATCATCTCCATTTATAGATAATTTGTCCAAGCTCGTCTAGATAACTTTGTAACCCTTGTTATATTTATACAAAGCATAAATTCTTGATTGCAGATCTTCCGAGGTCTCTTTTTTGCGAGGCATGGTCCACGTCAGCAGACGCTTCTTGTGAATAGCGAACTCAAAATGTTTGCGTGCTTTTTATAAGTCAGAGTAGTTTTAACTCACACCTCCAATCAAGTTTCAATATGTGGATCCCAGGTTTGCCAACATCTGACTCTAATGTCATTAGCCTAGGGGTTCACATACTTTTTCCAACCTAAACTGAATATCTGAATGTTGTATTCAATATGTAAAAGAAAAAAATACAATCATTTGTGTTATAAATTAAAACAGATTGCATTTGGTCATTATTGTAACTTCGATGACAATCAAACCAGATTAAGATAAATTCATACATAAATGTAGGTACCTGTAATTCCAAAGGGTTCACATAGTTTTTCTTGCCACTGTAATATGGGTTGCAAACAGTTTCATGCGCTTTAATAATAGCAAATATAACTTCAAATTAACAATAACTAAATGTAAAATATGTGCATCAATTTTAGATTTACATTTTTTTTAAGTTAGATTTTAGAGCTGACATATGAGGGAACTAACAAACAGGCATATGCATCACCCAATGCTGATATCTCACAAAGACTAAAGTGGCAGATTGTTTGGTTTGGATGATATATTGGTCCATTTATAACAAAAATCTAAGCAAACCAATCCAAACAGCCTTCGAGACCTGCCTTATGCAAGCAAGCCTTTGTTCCTGCAACAAAAGCGACCCGCTCGCAGCGGAGGGAGCAAAAGACAGAGGAAGGAAGTGATGAAGTGAAGGATGCTGGGAGGGGCGGGCATTTAAATCTGGCCTGTAATCTCTCTCTCACACTCACTGGCAGGAGTCTCCTCCACTCCTCATCCTCAGTGCCTACCTGACCGCTGGTGTCAGATTAAGTGTCAGGGATTTAATGAAACGGTCTTCGTATTATCGCGCCTGTCAGGGAGGAAGAGGAGGGGGCAGCCTTCATAACGAAGGCCTCTCCAATTACAGTGGGGCTTAAAGGGCCTGACAGGCATAATGATTCATCTGAGAGAGAGAGCGAGAGAGACCCCTCCAATCTCTCACTCCCTTCTCTTTTAAATGAACCAGGGCCCTCAGCGAGATCTTCAGGAGTACAAGAGAACTCAAATCACTGATGTGCACAGAACGGGGCAGCAGGGGCGAAATCACATATCTAAAAGGTGCCCATTTGGTCGCCCAGAAAAAGGGGAGAAATTGTAATTCAATTAAAATAGTAAAAAAAATTTTTTAAATCTAGTCATAATTTCACAATAACAGTAATAATGTGTTATGAGATTTATTTGTAAATCACGGGCGTATTAAAGAAAATTAAGTGGATTCCAATCGCAAGTAATCCTCCCTATGCCCTATACTCACTCCGAACTGCAGAGCCCTTGAAGTGGGTACTCTGAAGGAAACATGGCATAACTGTTTGAATATACCGTTCGCTAACTGTCTTGTGAAAGGGCCCTTGGAGAAAACATTAATTTTCTCACTTTTGTTTTGAATGAGCTTTCGAGTGGCATCCCCTCCCACAGGAGCGCCCTTTAAGGAAGCAAAAAGTGCAGTTTTGAATTTGACCCGGAACATCAAAGTGCTGTTACCTCAGACGAGTAACTTACCTCAAACAATTCTGTACCGTATATACACAAGGAAATGGTTCAACTCAAAAAGCAAAAGAAATTAGTTAAGTATTTATAATGACTACTTAAAAAAAATCCAAATTTTCCTTCCGCCCCTGTCCTTGCTAAGGTCTGTGCACGCCACTGCTCAAAATGGACCCTTGAAGAAGCTTTTCGAAGTTGATCTGGATATGTCTGGACAAGTTTATGTTCCTGTAGCTCAATGGTAGAGCATTGTGTTACCACTGCCAGGTCATGGCAATACTTGCTTCAGGCTCCGTAACATCAGGTGAGCAATGCAACACTGCAGGTTCCGAGTCGGCCTACAGCCTACTTCCCTTTTGTGACACAGAGGGCCCCTCTCTTCCCCTTCCTGCAGTCTTTCCTTCTCCGTCAAACAAAAATACAGCAGGCCTCACTGCACACATATCCGCTAATCTGTTCAGCCACACAAATTCCTTGTCACATAGTCAGCTCGGACACAACAGCAACAGTTCTCAAAAAATCCAGATTTTAAGACTTTCAAACATCACTTTACCAAACCTCATGGAGGGATGTACATGTAACATGTAAGTCCAGAAACACAGTACACAAGTATGAAGACGTGAATTCTTGGCGAACACTTCGCAAGCGTGCAATTCTTGGTACATTTAATGCATGTTATTGCGTTTTGGTGACGATAACACCAAGGTACTCAAGGGGGCGATAGAGTTCCCTTCAGATGGCTAAGCAATTAAACCGGATGCGTTATTATCCAGGTAGTACAAACGTGTCAACAGCTAACCAAATATAGTTGACTAGAAACAGAAAACAATCATAAAAGACATGAAGGAATATAAAAGGAACGTTTCTGGTTCAATACAAGTTAAGTTCAATCGACAACACTTGTGGCGTTAAGTTGATAACCACAAAAACATTTTTGACTCGTCCCTCCATTTCTTTACAAAAAACATAAATGTAGGTTACAGCGAGGCACTTACAATGAAATCCCTTACAGAAAATCTAGAGTTCTGACAAACTTGCCACATATATATCCCACTCATTATCTTCACATGTAAATGAGCTAGCGATTTGCCGCAATGTTTGCCAGAATTTAGCAGCTCTTCGATAGTAGCGGTGAACATGCAGCAAAACCTTTGGCGACAATGAAGAGTTAGCTGCAAAGCTCATTTGCATGTGAAAATAATAAGGGGCGAATTTGTGGAACACTCAAATGATTTACATCCACCACAACAATAAAACCACCGGACTTATATTGTGTAGGTCCCCCTCGTGCCACCGAAACGGCGCCAACGCGCTCCTCAGAATAGCACTCCGAGACAATTGTAAAGAGCGGTTATCCGAGTTGCCGAAGACTTTGTCAGTCCAAACCAGTCTGGCCATTCTCCGTTGACCTCTCTCATCAAGGCGGCATTTCTGTCCACAGAACTGCCCCTCACTGGATGTTCTTTGTTTTTGGGACCATTCTGAGTAAACTCTAGATATGGTTGTGTGCAGATTATCAGCAGTTACAGAAATACTCAAACCAGCCCGTCTGGCACCAACAATCATGCCATGGTCCAAATCACTGAGATAATTTTTTTCCCCCATTCTGATGGTTGATGTGAACATCAATTGAAGCTCCTTGAAGTTCTGTGGACAGAAACACCTTGTTGATGAGAGAGGTCAACAGAGAATGGCCAGAACTGACTAAGTCTACAGTAACTCAGATAACCACTCTGTACAATCTTAGTGAGAAGAACAGCGTGTCTGAGATGCGGGTTGGCGCCGTTTTGGCGTCGCGAGGGGGACCTACACAACATTAGGCAGGTGATTTTATTGTTGTGGCTGACCTGTGCATGTCTTGTGGCTATACATTGGAAACAATATTTTAACTTTTATGGATTGACTTCCATTGTAAGTGCCTCACCATAATTTGCTTTTTTTTTTAAAAAAAAAAAAAGGACCGACAAGTCAAAATAAATTTTTGTTGTAATCAACATTATGCCATGATTGAGCTTAACTTGCGTTCAACCCAGAATATTCCTTTAATGCCCACTATAGCACCCCCCTTTGACAATGCTGAGAATACAATGCACACTTACCTAATGTTATTAATTTCTCTGAAACATTATGGAATGCAAAGACGCATTAAATTAATATTATGTAGACAGAAGCATTTGTGTTCACATACTTAATGTTTCGCGACTAATTCTGACAAAGTGGCTCCAAAGCAAAGCCAGAATTGTTTGCGCTTTTAATAGAAGGTACATCGGTCTAGTGCTCATCTCCCCCCTCTGATTCAGTCCCTGGCACCCTGGGACCTGGACTCCTGTAAATGTGCCCACTGTCGCACAGTGCCAAGGCAAAATTGATGAACCATCACAGGATTTGAGAATTGGCAGGCTTGCTCGATGTAGCGAGCCAGTCACAATTAAAATGATTACACGTCCTTCCAATTTTCATCTCTTTCATTCCAATATTGCTGATTGTGGGAGATTGAGATGGAAAGGGGGGGAAAAAAAACGGGGCATATTTTCTTACATATACTACTTTGGGTGGATTGAATTGCAGTAAAACAACATTTGCTGTTTGGCTCTGTGCGTTTTGATCTTGTTACGGTAATTGACGCAATAGAATCACCACGCAGCACTTCGGAAGCAGCTGGAGTGCGCCGCCAGTTTCTAGTGCTACAGTTGCTTGTGTGCTTACCGCACTATATTTGAGACAGAACACCCAGGAGGGTTTTAAGTGGGAAAAGAATATGCAACATTGATCAAGAGCAAAAGCTATGTATATGCAATCTGGCAATGGCAGCATCCTCTAAATGGCCATCCTCAGAGACACAGGTGGATTTTTGAAATGGAACGCTGCACAGACTCCGAGTGCAGTGATGATGGACTTCTAAAACACGCCTGACAGATTGCCAACAAACAACCATCCTAAAAAGTTTTCACACTGAGATACCATGTTAAAAAGTATATTTTTAGCTGTGGTGCTTTAAAGTGGTAGTTCACCCCAAAATTTAAGCTCTCTCATAATATACTCACCCTCATGCCATCCCAGATGTGCATGCCTTTCTTCTGCAGAACACAAAGATATTTAGAAGAATATTTCAGCTCTGTAGGTCCATACAGTGCAAGTGAATGGTGACTACAAAATTCACACAAAAGGGCAACATAAAAGTAATCCATACCATCTGTCTTCTGAAGCGACATGTTAGGTGTGGGTAAGAAACAGATCAATATTAAAAGTCCTTTTTTACTATAAATATCCACTTTCACATTCTGAAAGTGAAAGTGGAGATTTATAGTAAAAACTATTGAAATATTAATCTGTCTCACCCAAAATGATTGCATCGCTTCAGAAGACACATATTAAACCACTGGAGTCGTAAGGATTACTTTAATGCTGCTTGAGGGTGCTTTCTGGAGCTTCAAAAGGTCTGGTCACCATTCACTTGCAAGATTCTAAAAATCTTTGTTAGTGTTCAGCAGAAGACAGTCATACACATTTGGGATGGCATGAGGGTGAGTAATTGATGAGAATTTTAATTTCTGGGTGAACTATCCCTTTAATTAGAATGCTGTGCAGTTTAAAGAGTTTGCGCGCAAAAACCCTCTCGAAGTAGTAGCATCTTTTAATTCAGCCACTTTAAAGCAGTGTGTTACAGCAATACATGCAGACAAACTTTTTTGGCCCCTACACCTCGATAAGTGAGTGAAGTTATAAACACAAATCAACAATTAAAGGCGTTTTCCCTCACCTAACTCGTCCCATAGCTGGCGATATTTGTCCGTCATGGTGGTTCCCTGTTGCCGCCACAGCGCCAGCCGAGGATCAGCCATGAACTGCTCCGTTATCAGCGTTAACATGCGAGCACCGTTAGAGTCCCGCATCTTCAGCATCTCCCGTACCTGCAGAACACATACAAACACAGATTAATGAAACATCACATATTCTGGTTAGCTGCGATTTTGTTGTTAAAAAAAAAAAAAAGTTAATTACAAGTTAAGCTCAATCGACAGCATTTGTGGCAAAATGTTGATTAGCACAAATTTATTTAGACCTCCTAAAAAAAAAAAAAAAAAGCCAAAATCTGAGTTACAGTGAGGCACTTACAATGGAAGTGAATGGGGGCCAATCGGTAAGCGTTATAATAATCACTTTTACGAAACTAGAGCAACAAGACGTCAATATGTCAACAAGATTTTACTGTTATAAAATCACTTGCTAAACTTTTGTGTAAAGTATCTACAAAGTAACGCTGTAAACCCCATTATCCTAGTAGT
Source organism: Moxostoma hubbsi (assembly GCA_032164185.1). Lineage (NCBI taxonomy): Eukaryota > Metazoa > Chordata > Actinopteri > Cypriniformes > Catostomidae > Moxostoma > Moxostoma hubbsi. The sequence goes on along the minus strand of JAVLUX010000038.1, from coordinate 5,645,594 downwards.
CCACCACAAAAACAAGGATTTAAATAACTTTGCATCTTAAATACACAAATATTGTTTTTGTTTTTTTAAAGAAAAGGGGTCAAAATGATCAAGCAGAAATAATTTTGTTTTTAAAACTATTTTTGCGTAAATTGTTGCGTTCCATTCAATGCAACAATTGACAGGAAATGGAATAAACGACTTCATTGTTCTGCTTACTTCATGTAATAAAATGCTAAACTTCAAATGATGTTAACTTGCCTTCAAGTGATTATAGAGATAAATATGAAAGGGATACTCGTATATAAAGACTCGTCATATGGAAGTCACAACCTAAGCCACACCTTTGAGAACAGGAGATTAAGTTGTTTGCCCGAGCCGTGGTAGCCCCCCTGAGACAGGAACAGTTTGACCTGTTCCTGGACCTGCTCCTCATCCAAATGCCAGCAGTTCTCATCGTCCACACTGGCCCCTGCTGTGGGGTCCGGGGCCCCTAATTCACAAACACACAAAAACAATCAGCAAACCGTATGGTGATGTAGCATTACATTAAAAAAAACATTTAATCAAAAAATTGTTTAAAAAAATATTTTTTTTTACATCGTCTAAAAGGAAATGTGAATGTGCATGCACATGCAATTCTGAGTGGAAACTGTGGGTGGTTGCTTCCTGGTCCAAGTCAATTAGTCCATTCGAAGTCTCTATGATATTCTGGTCTCTAGATATGGCTAATGTTCCTGATTACTTTTCAAAAGTAATGGCACACCTCTCCTTAAAAGCTGCATGATTTGAGGTGTCACTCATGTTTGAGAAATGTAAATCTTCGGGTTATTGCTTTGTACCCTTGGTATGACCATTAATAATAGTGATGCTTTACTTAAAATTAGCAATGTGAGGTTTTTCTTTTGACACAATAAAACAACCAAGTTGTCATGAAATTAAACACTAAGTAATTACAGATTAAAGTAATGAATAATCAAAACCAGAGATAATTTAATAGCAAAAAATTAACGCATCACAACCTTAGTAGCCTAAAACCACTGGAATCAATACAGACGCCTAATTCAGAGCAGACAGCATGTTAGGGTTTCAGACAAGAGCTGGTTTAATTTGCTTCGCACATGCGCAGTGTATTAAGGAAACCCCGAAGCCCAAACAACGGCTGTTGATTTAAATGCCGTCGAGAGTGCCGAGTGCCTTTAGTAAAGATTTATTAGATGCCACATCAAACCAGCTTCCTGCATTCCAGGCGTGACCTCACACAGGCCCGGACTGATGAAAGAACTTCCTGTTTCTTCCATTTTGAAATGTGCTGTATGATGATGCTCCCCCCCACCAATAATTGCCACATCTGCTTTAGATTTCCCCTTCCCGACAAAAGAGAAATACATGTCCATTGTGCCTTAAATCTATAGGAAATGACTTGTTTATACGCTCTTAGCATTTTGATGTGTCATCAGGCCCTGGGACCACAATATTCGATAACACCAAAAGCTCCGAGCCTCAGCAAAGCTTAGAATCTGTGCAAATGCTATGCAAATGTGCATGCATCAATAGTTGTACGCCAAAATCATTTTTAAAGGGATCATATCATATTTGACACACTATAAACCATTTAAACTATAAACCACCCAGACCATTAACACCAAGCTGCAAAAATCCTAGACCATAATATGGAATATTCCTAACATTGGAGCAATTCAAGCTTAAAGTTCCTCCTGTTTTCAGCAGGGGGCAGTAAGCGAAACTCCAACTGTATATTGGCAACACGCAGCTTATACAGAGAACAAACCACACTCAGGCTTGCTTGACACTAGCGACAGCACAAGGTGAGAACACGTTCTTGTGTTCAAACACAAATGGACGGAGCGCAATTCCGACTGCAGGGATCGAGATGTGTTTTTCGAAGTTTTAACTACATATAATTTGCACAGCAAGCAAAAAAAACATGGCGTTTATTATGCAAAGCAACCAAAGTGTGACGCTCCAAAAGCATCTGTCTGATGCTGGTGTACATTGACAAGCCCTTAGACAAGCCCTTATAATAAATCTATTTTTGGCAGATGGATGAAATCAATTACCAAATGGATTGCTGTGGACTGTAGGCCAATGATGGGCTAACATTCAAAAATATGGAAATACACAATATATTGCCATCTAAAGACACTTTATTGTCTTACACATGCTGTACCACAATAATGTAATGCATAATATATTGAAAATTACATATCATAACTTCAAAAATTATTAAAGTTAATCATTATTTATTGAATTGTGTGATTAATTAAATTGCCATATTATGTAATTCATAATTATGTAGTTCAATAATAATATTAATATTTAAAAAAAATATCCAAAAAGCCCAAACTCACCGTGCACTTGGTTGATTTCAGAGTTCTGTGAGAGGATCTCGTCTGCAAGTTTCTGGGCCGTAGGCAGAACTTCCGTGCGGTGGACGGTGATGAGATACTGCACAAACTTCTGTAGCTGGTCCCTGTTCATCTGGAATAGTGTCTCTGAGATTGGGAGGTGAAGTTTGACCTGCTCTGGCCGCCGTACACGGTACAGGGACAGCGCCACCACGTGGGCACAGTAAAAGATGTCCTTGTTTCCACAGCCACATGTTACAGACGTGATCTTGCAGCGGTCAAAGCTAATGGCTACGCTGCACACCATCTCTGGTTCTGACGCCGTGGCGGGTTCTGTTACTGTACCACTGAGATGAAAACCTGCGAGAGAGAGAAGAGGAGATTTAATTCTTCCAATGCTGAATATTCTTTGATATTCAGCTTTGTTCTGAGCCACAAACTAGAATTAAAATTACTGCAATTAATTCAGTCCGAACCACTCAACATACAGACTCAACTCAGACTTTGCTGTCTTGTAGATAATTTCACAAAAACGCAGCAAATTCAGTGACCTGACTTAGTTGTGTTTTTGTGAGATTTACTTTTCTAATAGGGCACCTATTTTTGGGAGGCACATGCTTCTTGTTATTTGTAGATAATTTCAACCTTAAGTGTGCTATTTTTGGTCATTGTAAGCCTTTCAGAAATTCATTTGAAAGTCCATCTGCACTGTTTTGGGATTGTTTTTCTATGCAAAGATGTATTGGATGGACATTTGACCAGCTGTTTTATGAGCATCTTGAACATGACTGCCTTAAAACCTGCGTTCCATTCTTTGCACTTTGTCCTGCATTTCTTTATTTTAGGACGCCTTTTGTGTAAACAACCCCTTACACTACAAATACGGTGCTGATTCTCATGCACTGTCGACAGAAAAACATTTAATTAACAAAACCAAGGCTTAAAACCTGCGTTTACCTAAACTTCAACAATATTCTATAGCAGCCTTGCAACAACGGCCGTTTCCTTTAGAAAATGGAAATCAAGTTTCGATATAAAAATCATGAAACATGGCAAACAGGCACCGTGCAAACAGTAAGAGAACATGGAGCTTTACTGTTGGTGAGAAGAGGTCTATAAGCGTGTAAGGGGGTTGAAAGTGGGTGGGCGATGTGGGCGGAGCTGCTCAGTGACTGGCGCGTGCCACTACAATGACAGCACTTAATCATGCAACTGCTCATTTGAATATCATTTGAAATGCCCTTGATGTTGATCCAAAAGAGGTGGAGAATCATACATTCACTAGGAAGTAGACACTAATGAGTGCGTCCCAGCCACCCATTGCCCAGAGTTGCACTGTGCCCGTCTACAGCCAACTTGACTTCCTGCTCGGGGTGTTTCCGATATTCAAACACAAAAAAAGTCTACCAGGAATCAAACGACAACCCTGATATATTCTGAAATCCTTAAGCACAAACGCTGCTTCCAAAAGCTTGTTTGTGTATATGCTGAACATTAATATATTAGAACTTGTGACTTCCTTTTAAAACTGTTCTTTTTTTTTTATACAAAGAAAGCAAAGTGATAAGGGGCTGGTCAAGCACCAAAACGGACAATAAAGGCACCATAAAAGTAGTCCATGAGACAAGTTTAAAATAACAGAGTAAATCTTACAACAATCTTCATTTTTGGGTGAGCTATTCCTTGAAAGATCTGTTTGAATATGCAGAACAGACTAACACAAATCTGAAAGAAAACAAAACATTAACGGTTTATATTTCAGTATTTTGGGTTACATCTAATTCTCATGCCTCAAGAGCAAATGTGACTCCTCACGGTTAAATACCACATATCGTGTTAGCAGTGGGAGTTACTCACTATTACAACAGAAAAAAGGGATGAAGGTTCAAGTTTCACTTCCTCTCTCGATGTGCTGACCCAGCAGTGTCCACCTATACTCCCGCTTTCCGTAATGCTAAATATACTCGATCACTTGAGAAAAGCTTTTGCTTGTAGGATGTGGGACAAGAGGACGCCAGGAGCGATTTTGTAACAGGGAGTTCAAGCGTTCAAACAATACAGCACAAAAAGCCTTTAACACATTCTTTCTGTACACAGAAGGCAGTACGCAGAGGAACTGGCCGATGGTGCTTTCTTCCATATTTACGCCAATGACGCTTATGTAAGATATCGTTTTATCTGCGGTTTGCAATGGTATTGTGAAGGGTTGATTTGGCGAATGCAGTTTTTGGAAAATTAGGCTGCAGAAACAACAGCTTAAACCAGCCTAAACTGGTCTAGTGGTCTTACCTGGTTTAGGCTGGTCTCTCAGCCTGGCCAAGCTGACGTTATGGTAGTTTAACTAGTTTGACAAGCACCCAAAACCACTCTAAAAGACCATCAAACCAATTTAGGCAGGTGGTTTTCAGCCAATTTGTTTCAAAATAAACACGTGACACCAGTTTTAGATGGTCTAACCAAAAAGACACGTTTAGACTTCTAAAGTGCTTCGAAGCACTTCAAGAATCAGTTTATCTATGCAGGAAGCAAACCAAAAAAATTTCGTTTAAGTCACGCCGCAAATCAACTAATTACACAGGCAGTCTCAAGGTGGCCACTTACGCCATTCTGTTCACTCATCAGACACAAACACTTTAACTCTCAGACGACTCTTCTCAGCAGTGAGCTTCATAATCAAAATAATGTTTTCTCCAAAACACTCCCCGAGGAAGGGGAAGGTAGTAATGAAATGAAGCATACATTTGGAAGCCAATATAACCAAACTAAGGACAGAGTTAGATTTTCGTCAAATAATCAACAGCAGCACGTGCGGTAATGTTGTAATGTGGTAGCATTAACAGATGACACAATTTTAGAATTTCTCAAAACAGGGTGCATCTCATGAAATAATGTCTGGGCCACGTCCACAATAATGTTTAATTTGATAAAGCACTGATTTAGCCACATTTACGTCTCTTATCCACACTAGAATGACATTTTCCTCCACTGAAAATGAAGTGTTTTGAAAACGTCAGAATTGTAGTACAGTAAAACACCACCACACCATGATGTATAAATAATTAGCATTTTAGATGCTGAGAATTAGTCCTTAACTTTCATTAAATTAATTCACATATTCATTACATGACTTTGGCAGACTTTTGTATCCAAAGCGACTTGGAAGTGCATTCAAAGTATATTTTTTAAGTTTTGTGCGTTCTAATTTAGTGCTATAACTCACCGCCCCGAGTTGGGTCATGTCCCAGCACATCATACATGATCTCAAACCAAGAAAGTTTATTTCTTTGGGCAACGCATTGTTCATTGTGCATTTTAACAGATTTGTACTGAACCCACAATTTTATTTTTCCCAAACATCTATCAATGTGCGCTGGATACACAACCAAAAGTTTGGCGAAACTCCACCTTTGACGTTGACCCCGCCTCAATCCCCTGTTGGCCATGTTTGGTCCAAGGGTAATTGGTGGCCAAAGGCCATTGGAACGCAACTGGCACGCACTAGTATGCCATAGTTTGGCCCAATAATGGAAATGCGGCCACTGTGTCACAGTGGTGATATGAAAATTCCTCTGTTTTGAGGTACCCATTTAGACAGAAAAAGGGGGCGGGACTATCTCCTTGTTTGGCCAATGGTAGGAGGGGCATATTCAGAAAGCCGCTTCGAAAATAATGTATTTGTACAACTCCATTCGGCAGTGCTAGTGTCGCAGAAATTACGTACTTCAGCTTTAAGAAACGTCCCGGTCATATTATACCTAAAAGCATTTGAATTTTTGTGATATTCAAAAAGGGAAGCCATTTCTTAGCAATTACTAGAGTATGAATATATTGTGTCTTAGTTTTGTTGGATTTACCCACAGCCATTGACAACCCACACACACACTAAATAGTTTTCCTGGCATGAAGGCGTTTTAGGAGACTGGGGAACACTTTAACGAGCTCCAGGCGTCAGGAAAGGATGTCAAACGGGGAGAGCGCGAATTCTCTCGAGCTTTCAGATCTCGCGAGGAGCTTAATCTCCCGGACAGTTCATCTGAACTCCGCCATCTGTTAGCGTGGGTTAAAGGCGGCCGCATGTTTCCTGCTGTTCTCTGACAGACTTGAAAATAATTAGCTTCACCTCCACTCTGCTCACATCTTCATGAAACATCATCGCTTTATGCTGGACTAACTGGCGAAGAACTTTACACATGAAGCTTGTTGCCTTCTCTAGACGCTCCTGAACCCAATCAATGAGAAAGACAAGAAACATTTGTTTAGTTGGAGTCGAATTCTCATTTCCACTAGAATCAAGGCTGTACCAACCATTAAAATTAAGGGACCACCAATACCAAGATTAACAGGCCAATTTCAATGACCAATTCTTAATTATTTCTCAAAGAAATGTCTGGGTCACATTTGACCCAGTTTATTAGAATTGGGCTTAATTTTCTTTATGCACAATATAATTTCTTATGCAATATGTCCTGGGCATGTTCTTGATCGTTTTTGTGAGATTCATTAAAGGCCGTTTTCTATCATAAATGGTCATAATTATGCTACAAGCCCACACACAACAGAAAGAGACAGCTAATGCAGTTTTGAGTTACCTTGCACGTGGTACAATGACATTTATTGGGGTTTTATGACAAATAATTATACCTTGCATCGTATATCACGCTTTTATAAGCTCTGGCTGGCAGACTAATAACGTGCGTGCTGATAGGTCTGTGAGTTATGTCAGAGTCCCTCCTGAAGGGGTATTTACTGCCCGGACAGTTAATGTTAAAGGCAGAGTTAATGGAATCACTGGGGCAACAGGACAATTAGTATATCTTTAATTAAGACATTTTCTCTGTGGTCAGTTTTATTAAAGTACTTAAAGCTCAATGACTGGCAGAGCAGGACAATCTATAGCTAATATACAACTTGCGATGGCAGAAAATTACAACAAGCTAGAAATGCTAACGTGATGATCAAAATATGCCAAAATGATCTGATTTAAGAGTTTGAATCTCACCCCAGATTTAGATTAGGCCAGGTCAAACTAGTGGATAAAACAATCGAATTAGATTTTGCACAAAACCTGTCCAGAACATTTTCGGTTATTTTTCACACCAAAACTCAAAAGGATGAATTAAGAAATTATATCCGTTTAAAAAAAAAAGTTAATCATTTTAGGGAATACTTCGGCTTTCTTTGTGCCGGTTGGTCTTGCGCACAGTCAGCCATATGGATGTGTTCAACGCATGTGCAATGCAATCATTGCAAGCGCTAAAACATTTAATCATGCACAGTAAATAAATTATAGGCATCTACGATTACATTTTAATATAATATTTTATATCAGCAAATTGCATTGCACTGTAAAAAATGTTAATTCTTAATATCAAAAATAACATCATAACATCTCTTGATATCAAAAATGGAATTTCAACTAGTAAAAGTCTTTAACTGCATTTTCTCTAGTGAAATGAAACAATGGTCAATCATTCACAACTGTTCAAACTGCGATTACAGATATCAATAATTCATATATTAAGGGGGCATGGGTAGGTGAGCGAGTATTGATGTGGACTATCACCCCTGGAGTCGAGAGTTCGAATCCAGGACGTGCTGAGTGACTCCAGTCAGGTCTCCCAAGCAACAAATTGGCCCGGTTGCTAGGGAGGGTAGAGTCACATGGGGTAACCTCTTCATGGTCAAGATTAGTGGTTCTCACTCAATGGAGCGTGTGACAAGTTGTGTGTGGATCATGGAGAGTAGCATGAGCCTCCACATGCTGTGAGTCTCCGCGGTGTCATGCACAACAACTCACGTGATAAGATGCGTGGATTTACGGTCTCAGAAGCGGGAGGCAACTGAGACTTGTCCTCCGTCTGCCCAACTGAAGTGAGTAACCGCACCACCACGAGGCATTCCAAAAACACATATCAGGTATGTACTCCTTACTAGTAAATATTATAATTTTTATATAATAATTACATTGTTACTAATGCAAATGTTTATTCCTGATATCAACAATTGAATTACAACTACTAAAAATTCTAATGTTCATTTTGACATGTTAGATTTAGGATTTCAGATATCTGGAAATGGATTTCAGATTTCGATAAATTGAAAAGTAATTAAAGATAGCACAGCAATTACTCACTTCACCTTGAAATGAAATCTACATTTGATCAAATATAGGCAATTTAGTCGTAAATGTGCTTTAACCTCCAGAGACCCCTGTGTGACTGCTGTGTGCATTTTCCATTCCCCTTTTTGATTTGTAACTAGTGGCCCCTAGGAAAAATGCAAAAATATTTTTAGACCAAATAGTTTTCCTAAAATTTGATGTCCACATCTGTGGACAGGGGGACTAAGTTGTGAAACTGTAAATAATAGCAAGCTATAGAAAGTCAGATGATGTTACAGACATTACATCAGAAATTAGCATAATTAATTCTGATTCAAGGTAAATGACCATCATCATCCAATCACTGCCAACATTTAAAATTATACATGTGCTGATTATCATTGTCCCATGTCAGCAAAACATGTCGAGTGATCCAATCATCATCTGCAGCCTGAAACTGAACTTTTGACCAGATTTTAGGATTGAATGCACTTAAATGCATAGAGCGCTATAGGATGCTCCCTTGCTCCCTATTTAATGAATGACTTAACCTCCAGTGTGCTGTATGTCTGCACTGGTCTCAGAACAGTTTGAAATGCACATTATTTTCATCCCAACTCCATAGAAGCCTCTGAAATCAAAATGTCCAGTTTTGGGATGCATCCATTTATTCTCAATATGATAATGCAGAGTGAATATAGGATATTTAACTGAAACTGAGCATACAGTCCACAAATGAGCTCATTGTGTTTAACAGCATGCTGTTTCATAATAAATTGCTAAAATAAAAATGGCATATGAGATGAAACTAGAGACTCTAATCTTTCGACTCAAACAGGATTCAATGTAAAAACTTAATTAGGTTTCTTAACAGTTGTAGTTTTGTCGTCATTTCAACCAAAGACAAACTCCTCTGCGATCACCGCCATGTTGTTTTGTCACATGACTCTGTATGTCGAAAGTTTAACCCTTTACTGACAGCACAGATTCTCCTGAACTGAGATCAGTCGGTTTAAATGAAATTAAAATGATGTGTTGCGTATAGCGAAGCTAAAGTACAACGCCCACGGGTCGCACAAGATTAAATCACATGGAACAATGTCACAAGGCAAAAAAAAAAAAGTTACATTTTCATTATGCAAAATAATCTTATTTTTTTCCTTTTTATTTTAGGTTGAAATGTAACCTGGACATGATGTCGTGAGATGTGGAGGACAAGTGCAATGCAATGGATTCAATATGCAGCTGCAGTATTTGCCGAGACGACTTGACAGTAGCAAGTTTTAGGAGATTGATAACTCTTCGTTTCCTGGCCGACAGCGGGGCTAGTCACTCTCACACACCCTGACAAAGTAAATGAAGAAGAATGACTGGCCGGGGCTTTTTCCAGAAAGAAAAAGCAGATCAGAAATGTGTGCAGACCCCACGTTACCAGAGATGGACAAGTCTGAGTGCTTTGCAAAACGTCTAACGTAAATCCTCTCCTGTTGAACGGAGCACTACATCCCATGCCATCCCTCAAAAAGACACGCATCTAACCTTTCCAACCCGTAAACGACCTTTTCAAGCATTTCCATCTCAAAATGTCCAATTAGCTTTGACCTACACATCCAAAAGAAAGATCTGTGGCATTGCGCGTCAAGAAATGCAGTACAGCGAATAAACTAGGAGCGTTTTGGTGATGAACGTGTTTCAAGCATGCGGCCCTGAATAAACGGAAGGGGTGGGCTGCCAAAAAGGTGTACATCTGAAAGAATTTAAACATCAAAAAACTATACATTCAATTTTACATTAATTTAAAAGGTGAACTGAGCTTTATTTACAGATCGTAAATGGTTGAGATTGTATTCTTCGTTCCCATTCTAGGTACAAAACACAAACAATCCAGCAACGAGTTTACTGAAGGAAGCGTCACATTAAGCACGGCTTGACACTTCTAGAGAAAACAAACAAGTGGTTTCCATTGTGCTAAAGATATCGGAGTGAGGGGTGCTTAGTCTGGGGACGATGGCAGCGATTTGAAACATGGTGCTTAATGATGCATACCAGCGGGTTTTGGTATTTACCTTTTTAGGCCAGTACACCAATAAAACACGGCCCTCATTTTATTCCATTCAGCATTGAAAAGAATTACATGAATTTAATGTGATTGTGTGCGCCTCTATAGTTTACCTGGACGATTCCTGGTAGGAATTGAAACCGTAAGGAATTTAACCTAATTTAATCTAGGCTATTTACGATTCCAGTTCCTCTTTCAGTCATATCTGGGACCAAAGGCCCTTTACCAAATGTCATTCCAGTGCAAAACGTAGCAAAAATCAATGCAAAAATGTATTAGTGTTGACCTTAAAAATGGAAACCCAACCTTTTGATTTTCAATCTTCACACATTTTAAGGATGCTTATCTATTCATTAGTGGATCAGATGAACCAGTTCACAAATTTAACTAAATTATGAATTCCTTACAGTAAATAATAATTATAAAAAAACTAGAAAGATCAATTTCCTCTGAGCCCAGCATGGTTAGAAAATATGGGCGTTTTTCAGGAAGTCATGTGCAAGTTATTAAATGCTGACATTTCGCCCCCTTCACGGCCTTAAGGTTGGTCACTAGAGACTTCCCAAAGAGGCCAGTGTCTCTCGAAAGTGGCCAATTTTAGCCTGCGCCCAACACTGCGCTGTTGTCCCAGAAACAAAGTTAACCGTGCTGAAACCCTCACCAGTCCTACCTAAACTAGTTTGCTTTCTTCTGCAGACCACCCAAACACAAGGGAACACATCTTTTACACAGCAGCTACCGTCTGCTAAAACGGTCGACAGTGATTACTATCATGTTCCACTCTGCTCACCACTTCAGCCCAAAAAATTAGATGTTTAAAATATATACGCAAACTCAAATAACAGTAGCCAAATATAGACAACATATTTCCACAAAAATATGAGGCAGCTAAAAAACCTCAACCGAGGTCGAGGAGTTGTATCCCTGCTTGTACATTAAATAATTTCTCTCATGAGACATATGAAAAAAAACAACAAAAAAAAAAAAAAACTTAAATGACTGTAATTGCAGCCTTGAATTACTCAAGTTGAGGTCAGTGGTCACAGCGCATATATATTTTATTTACTATTCAGTTTATTTCCTAATATCAAACATCATTCAAACAGAACATGTTACACACAAGGAAAAATGAGTCCATAAATTGTCATCCAAACTTTAAAGCTCTTTATGTAGTTAATTTTACAGTGCAATGCCATAAGCATGCAAGGACCATCATTACTGTGGTTGTCAATGCAGCTAGTCTTAAAAATAAATAAAAATTTTTAGACTAGATTATTAATAAATTATTTTCATGTCCCCCAAAGACAATCAGTTACAAATGTAATCTTTAGTCAACATTATTCTGATTTAAAGACCCATGAAATTGTCGACAAACATTTTAGTTGGTGAATAGTCGTTTGACGTAACAACGTCACAATAAACTGTAATGATGATGCGTGAGAGCAGCTCTGCAGTTTACGCCTGACTGGGGAGAAGAAGAATTACACAGATCACAGACCAGATGCACTCCAAACTTTCCAAACAGCTTCAGGTGATGTAAGTACAGAAGCACACTCACTAGTGGAGGCGGAGCTCTTTAAAGGAAACACCCCAGTGTTACATCTTAAATGCTTTTTTAATGCATTATAGCTTTATTAATGTTCAAATAATACGGAAGCGGATCATGTAATTAACTACAAACTCTGACATTTCTGTACGGTCAGCGCCTCTTCAATGAGTTGTGCAAATGTCCCGATCGGAGAGTCTGAATCGTGGGACGCTCGGCCCTCGAGCTTGTACGCTTAATGCAGCTGGATTATAACATGATGGCTCGTGACTTATTGAATCATAATATATGTCACTGTGCATTTCTTATTGTGAAGATCATTGGCAAGATGCAGATTTAATAATAAGAGTGTTTGTTTTTTTGTGAGTTAAAGATGGATTGAAGTGAACAGAAAGGTGAAGTCTTCGCCCCATTTTACACCGCAACAAAATACGTTTTTGATTTGTTTTGGCTTGTTTTCCAAAAATATTATCTAAACCTCCTTTAGAACCATGTACATTTTCTTTAGCAGCTATACTGCAAAAGAAGAAATTGTTATCTGAGAATGTTGAATATAATATTAAAAATATAATATTTTAAAATATCTAAAAATACACTTATATTTAAGATACATCCTCTTAAAGCAAGTCTAAATATCTTATAGGTTGATTCTTTTAGACAATTTTAAATGGAAAACAAGACAAAAAAACTTGATAAGAGGATTATTTGCAGTAAATTTCTTCACAGAGTTAAACTTAATTTTTTTCTCCCTTTAATTCAGTGAAAGTCATTTAGAGGTGTTTTTAAAAGATGATTTTGTCCTCTTTATTGTTAGTAAACATGTTTAATACAACCTTTTAATTAGGGGCACAAGCTGAATAATCATTTGGGAGCGAATGATTAATCGCTGAATAATCGTTCTAATAATAGTTAGATTAATCGGTTATCAAAATAGTAATTAGTTGCAGCCCTAGTGCCTACGTGTATATCAATGCGTCTGCGCAAAAATCTTGGTGTGTGGTCCAATCTGTACCCAGCGTACCACTGGTCTGAATGAAGGCCAGACTGGTTTCTCCCCTCTGCACCAGGGAGCTGGAAAAGCACAGCTGCAGCCCAGCGGTGTTTTCATAACAATCAGCCTTTACCGTGGAACACGGGGCCCCGCCGATCAACCATCTACTCTTGCAGGGGCCGTGTCTCGCACCGATCCGTTTGTTCAGTGTATCACTTTCCCAAAACACGAGAGAGGGGGGGATCGAATCAGGAACTTCGCCAAACCGCTCCTACACGTCCTAAATATTTTTATTTTTGTATTGTTGTACAGTAAAAAGGTCTAAAAATAAATAAACACCTTAAAACAAGATACATTTACTTGAGAAGCAGAAATAGCCAAAGCTGTTGAGATGTTTGCAGAGAATGCATCTTAAATCAAATTATTGTTTTCTTGTTTTGAGCATAAATCGAACTAAATTTTGTGAGGTTTACACTTAAAACAAGACAAAACTATTTGCCAATAGAGTACAAAAAACCCATCAAAATAAGTTCTTTCTTCAAGCAAATGAATCTTGTTTTAAGTACGTTTATATATTTTTACTGGAAAATGAGAAAAAATACTGATTATAAAAAATGATTCTATCAGTGTATCCAAAGGAAAAAGCAAAAAAAAAGAAACAGATGTACACCTGTTTTCAGGGGTGGTCTCGGAGACGCTCTGTGCCCCTCAGTGTGGGTGGGTTGCACGTTACAGATGAAATGGAAAACCATGGTTTTTTTTTTTAAACACATGGTGAGAGAAAAGCACCGAAGGCTACGGCCGAACCACTTCCCTAGAGTTCGGGATCTAAGCATTGCTGTGTGCAGACCAACTGCTGTTAAAACATCCACACGTAATTGGACAACACCCCCCTGATTTATTAAGATGGCCAACACACACTAGACTGCACCTGAATGAGTCTCTCCTCTGATCAGCAGACCAAACACAGTGAAGAAAGCAACAACAATATTTCACATGGAAATTAAGAGCACCATTGGTAGAACAGCAAGAAATGATTTCTTTTCTTAAATATAATTGTAGGTTATAAGCAAATACAGTTTCAATCAAAATAACACAGTTATTGGTACTATTATAAAATATAGAATGAGCAACCACTGTATTCCAATCAATTAATAAAATAATATCCTGAAAGCTTTCTGCAATGTTTGAAGGACATTAATTTATGGTTTTACAGTAGGAAAAATAGAAGTGACTCAATTTTTTGACAAAAACACAAACACCCCAAATATAAAACAAACAAGATGAAAACAAAATTAAAAGCACAAAATAAACAAAATGCAAAAACCAAACAACTAAAACCAAAAACCAGCAAAAAGACAAACAAAAAAATAACAAAAACCGAAAACATCAAAATCAAAAACAATAAAAACGAAGCACAAAAACAAACACCTAAAACCAAAAACCAAGCAAAAACAAATAACAAAAAAAACAAAAAAACTTGCAAATATAAAACAAGACAGAAAAAAAAGCACAAAAACCAAACAAAAAGACAAAACAAAAAATAAACAAAAATCACAAATATAAAACTAAAACAAGACAAAACAAAAAAGGAATCACAAAAACAAAAACCCAAACATTAAACTAAAAACCAAGCAAAAATACAAAACAAGAAACACAAAACACCACAAATAACAGCACAAAAACTAAACACAGAAAGCAAACAACTAAAAACAACACAAAATATAACAAACAAACAAAACGCAACAGCACACAAATAACAGAAACAGTCTAGGCTAATTTACTAAATATTTAGCCTTCGATGTCCTCTTTCAAGTAAAAAAAATCTTGCTGTGTAGAATCTAGAGAGAAGACAGATAAGCTAAGCTAAGTTTTGAGCCTTGACACGGGTGGTAAAAGCCCCTAAATATATCGTTCCTGCCCTTTATCATGAGTGCTGGTGCCCTATATAATTGGCGGTGTGGGGGAGGAAGCTGACATTCAATCCATACTGCTATTTGGGACACACTTTTCTGCATGGTGAGACTTGAGGTTCTAAGCACCAGCCATGCTAACCATTAGCATTAGCCGTCTACCACTGAACAAAAAAGGCTGCTAGTTGGAGAGAAGATAAAAGATCTGTTCCAAACCCTAGTGACCAGTCTCATTGTCAACGACTTGGATGCATCCTCGATACTCGGCCTGATCAAGAACACATCCGGGTCATTTTAAGCATTCTCTGTACTTGCGTTCTTGAGTATTGGAATTGAACTTGGAGTCCGCGAGAACGCATAAGAATTAGCATGCTGCTAAGCAAACAACATGATACTTTTATAGCCACAGAAATGCATATCACACAAACACTGGGTAAAACGGTACATTTTTAATTAAAAATGTAACTATTTCTATCATTATTATTTAGTACTGAATAAAACATGCTTGCATATCATTCCACTCACATGTCATTGACTTCTTCTGCCCGAGTCAGACTTTTTAGGGAAAAACGGGGTGGAAATGTGAACCGTCTAACCGATATGAAAGCAATTTGACGTAGCTGAGGCCTGCTTGGTTGTTCTGGCTCTCTGTATGAGTAATATAACTGCTCACCACGGCCATCCGCCCATCTCGCCACGTCCCAGCAGTGGAGGTGTGGGCTCCGGGGAGGGGTGTGTGGTTCTTGACTCAGGACCCCTCCCTGCCCATCAGGGCCCCAAGGGTGAGGGAAAAACAGCATTAAAAAAATAGGAAGCAACAATCATGCATGAGACTCTTTAAGGGAGTACTTCTGCATAATACAAACTGTTTTTGTGCTAAATTCAGTTTAGAAGGCCAAACTCTTAATTGTTTGGAAGTTAATATAGCAATAAATCCAGCAGAGGCTGTGTGTTATAGTGACTGTACAATGGTATAAGGGGTGTACTTGGGCACAACAAATGCAGAGTACCAAAAACCATTTTAACCGCAGTAAAATCACACTAAAAGGCACATTACATGGGTTATTGCTTGCATAAAAAAGGTAGCAACAGATATATGAATATAGAGAGCACAGTGATACATTTATTAATACTAATCATTGGAATAAACAATTCTTCCACCAAGCAATATAGTTCAATAGCCTGATTGTGGGCCATTTATAGCGACAGGAAAACGTGCCACATTAATACAGTACGTTTGGTCACAGTGGTGCGTTTTTCTACATTTTACAATGACTTCAAATGTGGCCCCTTGGGGGGCCTGAGTAGCTCAGAGAGTAAAGATGCTGACTACCACCCCTGGAGGAGTGGACTGCAGCCAGGTCTCCTAAGCAACTAAATTGGCCCAGTTGCTTGGGAGGGTAGAGTCACACGGGGTAAACACAAGGTTCTCGCTCTCGGTGGGGTGCTTGGAGAGTTGTGCGTGGATGCCGCGGAGAATAGCGTGAAGCCTCCACACGCGCTATGTCTCCGCGGTAACACGTTCAACAACGAGACACGTGATAAGATGCGTGGACTGACTGTCTCAGATGCGGAGGCAACTGAGATTCGTCCTCCACCACCCGGATTGAGACGTGTCACTACGCCACCATGAGGACTTAGAGCGCACTGGGAATTGGGCGTCCCAACTTGGGGAGAAAAGAAAAACACAAATAAACGTGGCTCATCCAATCAGAATTGAGTATTTCATTAAATGTGGCAACAAAAGCACTGTTATTAAGTTTATTTACATAAGTACAAGGAGATTTTATTCTGTTAAATTGATTGATATTAACAGGGCATCACTAAGAATTAAAGACAAGTTCACTAGTTTAAAAACTAAATTTTAGGATTCAAGAATCAAATGTTTATTAGTCAAAAACAGAGGCATAGACTCACTTGAGCAAGGTCGAGTTTACACTTCCCTTTAGAGATGCTTACTCAGTTAGCTTGCCTGGAATTTACACCAAGACTAACTGACTGGAAAACCTGACAAATAATGTGCACATGACAAGACACACGAAGTCCAGAGAAAGCGAGAGACATGGAGATATACTGTATGTAGTTGGTGGAGAGAGAGGCCAGTCAGTCAATAGAAGTTTGCATTAAAATATGTGGATGAAACATTGGGATATGGCATTAAAAAAATAAATAAAGCTGGATGGAAACCACCAAGATGCTAAAAAAAACAAAAAAAACAAAACACTACGACAAATATGCATTTAGCAAATATATTCCAACCAAATTTAAACAGGAATACAGTTTTACATAAATTATATGTGACTTTACCTCAACAAGCCATGTGAATAAATAGTTCATTTAGACAACATCATCAATATACAGGGTTGGGGAGCAACGGAATACTGTAACGGGTAATTAATTTGTAATTTAATATAATGTAATGTAATTAATTTAAAATACAAAATATTAGTAACTGTATTCCACTACAGTTACAATTTATATTGTTGGTAATCAGAATACAGTTACATTCAAAAAGTATTTTGATTACTGAAGAGATTCCTTTGCACTTTGTCATTTGTTTCATTTAATATTTAATGCTTTCAAATGGAAAATATTTAGACATATAAATGATGCGATCCAAAGTGCATTTGAACAGCAGTGAAACACTAAGATGTGTTACATTCATACGAGCAGATGGAGAAGTATGTATGAAGTAGCAGAAATTTAAATAAACCTTGTGTCAATTGTCATGTGAACATGTAGCTTTATGCTAAGCTATAATGCTATTTCTAGCCATTTTACATGCACATATTACCAGACATGCTCATTTACTTTTATCTAGATAATCCAGTTAATTCCTTTTTTTTAGACCATTTCTTGGTCTAGTATGACCTTTGACATTAGGGCAAAAATCTTATTCTTGATGAGAATTTTTGTATTGTTTTTCCTGTAAAAAATATATAACCCTTAAAACAAGATAAATTTGCATCATCACGCTTCATTAACACTGCATTAGATATTAGGACTATTTTAGTGAATGTATTTTTAGGATGTGTATTTTGTCTTTATGTACTGTAGATTTCTTTTATAGTCAAAACAAGTTGGAAAACATTTTTTTTTAAAAATCTACCAGTGCTGAAGTAATCCAAAGTATTTAGATTACGTTACTGACCTTGAGTAATCTAACGGAATGTTACAATTACATTTTACAGCATGTATCCTGTAATGGAATGCATTTCAAAAGTAACACTCCCAACCCTGTTAATATAAAATTGCATGGCATCAGAATTGTTGCTCTGTAAATTCTGAAATGACAAAGGCCATCAAAATGATTGGCTAATACTACCCCCCCCCCCAACACGCTTTCACTCCCAGACACAAGGCATCTGCCGTTGAACACTAGCAAACAAAGTTCATGTATTGCCAGGTATATTAGCAGGCAAGATGTCACATTTTTTTTTATTTGGACACGTCTAGATGCCTTCTTACCTCTGAATACTGCCTATAAAGGCAGCAATAGGCAGCATTTGAACACAGCCTGACACACTAAAGCTGGGGGCGGAGTGGATAAACCACTCCCACATTCCAGACAGCCCCACCCCTTTTGCTCTTCAGTCAGATGCACTGCGGCTACAAGGGACGTGTTGCACTGGCAGTCAGTCATCTGCACTCACTCAACCTCTCTGACACACACACACACACACACACACACACAAACGTGCCAAAGACACTCCCCTGTGTGGCCCAACCCCGAACCGTGCCTGGCCCCGAGCTGAACTGCTGCTGACGTCATGGCAACAAGGACGAGAGGCAAAGTATGAGGGGGCGAGAGAGAGAGAGAGAGAGAGAGAGAGAGAGAGAGAGAGAGAATTCCTAAACAGTAGACAAACCCACTGGTGGGAAGCTTAGAAAGCCCTCAGCTGTGGTGAAGAAAAAAGCGAAGGATTGGCCGCATGCCAGACCTCTGAGCTCAGCATTTTGTAATGCACTTCCTTTTCGCTTAACAGCTTGCATAATACCACAGGCCTCCACAGCAGCCAACCTTTAACTCTTTATTTCCCCATTCACTTTTTTTTGTATTTATTTTTACATGTGGTGGGAAAAACAAATTGATAATATTGCCCAAGACCAGCGTTGGTAAGTACAGTAGCAATGCTACTAAATTAACTACATTTTTCAGTAGCGTGACAGTATTTCAACAATTAGCGCTCTGTATCGTCACAATACACTACATTTGTTACATTGTCACAGAGCACAGCAAACGTCCTTTCGGTCTCATGTAGCACTGAGAAAACTTTCGTAAGGGAGTGTCACCTTTACAATGCAATATAAATATGGGCTTCACAGAAAGTGTTACCCAAGTCTCCATCCAAGAACCCAAGTAATAACCATATCCTAGTTTCAAATACAAGCGTCTCTTGCAAGTGATGAAATCACAAATGCACAAAGCCACCCAGACATGTTCTTGCCCAATGCCTACTAACATGTCATTTCAGATACGAAAATATCCTTCGAGAGTGTGCCCATGAAAATGAATTCATCAGCAGTAGCTCCAACAGACAAAGCCTTTGACGGAGGGATATTGTACTTAATAATTTTTGACACGGGTCCTCCGTGCCACACCATTTCTGCATTACAGTCAAAATGCTCCATCTCCACCATCTTCTACTCCCGCCGTTCACACTGACGACCGACAAAAATACAACAAGACAAGACGCTTCAACCAAGATACTTCAGCTCTGTCAGATCAGGCTGTGAGGGGACTGCTACGCCTCTGTACATGCAGACCGCTTTTAAAAAAAGTCTAATCTAGTTTCCTTTGTGGAAAGGAAGAGCACAAGCAAGAATTTCAATTTGCACATAAGACTACGATCTTATAAACGTTTACCGGCTTTTCATTGGTGTATTAAAACACCGCCAGCTGCCCAAGTCTATAATATCACCAATCCTGGGGGAGAGACTGTGTGCGTCTAAAAAAGGGAGAGCAAATAGCATGTTTGAAAAGGTGAAACTTCACTGCATCGCCCACAAATAAGATTTAAATGTCACTCCAGAGGAGGAAGGTCTCCTTGCCTACAAATTACACCTGGCAGCACTGTGTCCGTGAACGTGGATGGGCTCTGCTATGAGAAAGGTCAGTGTATGTCCTTCGTTCGATTGCAAAGGATGGCAACAAGACTGAAAGATATGCTTTTGTGAAAGTACATGTACACTGTATGTGTCACGATTCACTGTTGTCTGGGCCTGTGTTTCTCCCCTGTCATCTGTTCTCGGACTACTCTTCCCATAATTCCCTGCTCTGATCACCTCCAGCTGTGCCCCATTGTTCCTCACCTGTGTTTCATTTAATCATTATCCTTTGTGTATATAAGCACTGTTGTTTTATCATTCGTTGTCAGTTGATAAATGTATTCATGTCTTGTTCCTAGCCCTGTTCTTTGGTTTCCTGTGTTTTTGAGTTACCTTGTTCATCTTTTGTTTTTTTCATTAAAAGCTGCAGTTAGATCCTCTTTCCTCGTCTGCCTCGTTACAGAACGACTGACCACAATGGATCAGAGCAGGGAATTATGGGAAGTGTAGTCCAGGAACAGATGACAGGGGAGAAACACAGGCCAGTCAACAGTGAATCGTGACAGTATGCAACGTAAAATAAGCTTGGCAAAATTTTAACGAGTGATAGCCTGAAATATATTAGCCTAGCCGATTATTTTGCTACTTTGAAATCATGGTTGTAAACCATTTAACGCAAGAATGTAAAATGTCATGCCATTTATTTACCTGAATTATTAAAAGACCATGTGTATTCAAGAAAATGTTTAAATGGTTTTTAAAAAACTTGAATTTGAAGTGACAATTCATGCAAGATTGGTTTTGCCAACTTTATTTGCATTTGTTTCAGTTTATACCAAATTGAGCAACTATTGTGTAAAATAAGTGTTTGTTAATATTTATCATCCCCATATAATTGGTTCGTAAAAACCTTCATACATTAATAGTTACACTGATTTTAATTAGACAATTCACGTAAACCACTTTGTGAAAAATTCACACACTGACTTTTGTTTTTAAATAATTTATATCAAAAAGTCTGTAAAAAGTGTTGGTTTATATTTACCATTTTTCATACAGCTCGCTTGTATTATACAGCAAACATTGTCACGTTATTATTTCAGACGTTGTTTCACCGTTATAATTTCAACCACTATTACGACTTGTAAGATGGAATGGCTGTTTTTTTTATTAATGCTCACTAATTCTTTCATATTGTTGGTTTTGCGGTTAACGTACACTGTAGACAGTATCATTTTCAATGGCTCTAGCAAACAAAATGTCACCACCACTTGAGCAAACCAAATCCAGCCATGAGAGGAAGCTGTAAAAGAGCCAAGGCACCATAAGAAGCTTCCTCCCCATTCAGACCAGCAGTGGTGGCCGTAGCACTCAAGACACTGTTGACATGACTTTCTGGAGGGGGTCATTCTCAACTTGCTGGACCAGACTTGTCTTTAACTGCAGTCCCAGGAGACAATAGCATCAGCCCCTTTTTCCAACAGCATCTAACCCCTCCTACAAGACCCCTGGCTCTCCTCCCAGCCCTGCATTGTGCAAGTCTGAATGTGAAAGGTTAGGTGCGCAGTGTAAGGTAGCTGTAAGCCCTGCGTACAATAGAGAAACCAATCTCTTCTTTAGACACACCAGCCTGCCCCTGGAGGGGCCAAACCAAGAAGGGGTGGGGTCTGGGTCGTATGTAATTGTCAGGAAGAGTGAGGGGCTCTTGAACTAAAGCTTCAACAACAATAGGCACCTCCATTCCATCTCCACGGCCCTTTAACCATGTTCAGGATCCACAAAGGAGATGCATAGACTTCCAGCTCAAAATGGCAGCGACCTCCAAGCAGACGACAACAATGAGAGGTGGAAGAGTAGGAAGGGAAGGAGGCGTTGACGATAGTTGGGGGAGGAACCAAGACACAAGCAAGCAAACTATCCATTCATCTACAAATTGGGTCAATGAAGATTACTCTAAACTAGGCTAATTGAAGCCCACTGCAAGTCTCCAACTGCTTGATGGAAGATGATGAGACAAATCAAGATGAGGATGGGTGGGTATGCTATATATTGGGTGTTTGAGGCAAAAATATGCCAGCTAGCTCTGCATTTAGTATGTAGTGAGGTATCTTTGTACCGCTCATTTCTAAAGACCAAGGAACTAAAGCCAACAAACTAAGAAAACAAAATGCCGAGTACAACTGAAGCGGTTTTCTGAAGACAAAGGGATGTCCAGTGACATTGACTAATTGTGAACATGGCTCATCCAGACCATGCCAAGACTTAGAGGAATCTGGTGGGCTCCTCTTTAAAGAGAATAGTAGAGCTCCATCTGTCCATGTGAATAATGTTTTTTGGCTTTCAGCAAGAGAAGACCGCTGGCTTGAGTCAAACAAGAGGATACACTCTTTACATTGGGCAAACAATGCCAGTTTGAGTTGATCAAACTATTAGAATGGGGATTACCACGTTCCAAACAATTCTCAAAATCCAACCAGGGTGGAGAGAAAAGGGTGGGGAAAGCTCAACTTAGAATAAGTTCATAGTTTCTGATTCATTAAAAAAAATATCTTACTATTGGTGCTACTAAAGTACTACTTTAACCAATAGAGAGAACCCGAAGATTATGCAAATGACTACATTTTACAAATACAAAAATGTGTACATCATATTGTCTTTTTCCAGAGAAATCTAACAAAATAAGGTGTGGTTTATACTTAAAAACAAGAACGTGACAGACGATGGGCAAAGCAGCAGACTATGCGCTGATCTAGAAAATCTGGATGGTCCGCGTTGGATGTGCCGAACACATCCATAAGATCTAGTGATTAAAAGGGTACACTTTAAAATCCGAGAGCACTTGATTGTGTGCAAGACTGAACACCACATGGAAAAACTAAGTATACCCTAGCCTTTATTCTTATGTCAAAAGAAAGCTTACATGTTATTCATGCTACTACCCAACAACTAGAACCAGTCGAGTGAAACTGAAGGTTGTGAAAATGACCAAGTTTTACAAATACAGAATATGTGGAATTGCTCAACTCTAATCATGACGAAGTTTATGGTGTGTAAGCTAGTAAAACAATCTAAGTGGGTGCATATGGGTATCGACAGTTTAAAAAAGCAGCTGGCATGCTGCTGGCACATCTCTACCAGCTGTACAGCATTACTCACTAACAACTACCCTTTAACTGCAGGTAATTCTAGCTATGACCGCCATCGCTGAACTATTAAAGGTCCAACAGAGATCAGACAATGAAAGAA
The DNA here is from genome assembly GCA_032164185.1 of Moxostoma hubbsi. Taxonomy (NCBI): domain Eukaryota; kingdom Metazoa; phylum Chordata; class Actinopteri; order Cypriniformes; family Catostomidae; genus Moxostoma; species Moxostoma hubbsi. Next base: position 5,622,342 of record JAVLUX010000038.1, on the reverse strand, counting down.
ATTTATTATTTTCAGTAACAGGCTAAAGATATTTCAGCGATAAGGATCATGACAGTGATTATGGGTTACAGAATCTTCTCGAAAACCAGAAGAATTTGCTGACAACATCCCAGTTCCCGTAAGACTGGTTGTAAAGTCAAGGCTTGATTCAACAAGCATGTTCTTCATGTGGCTGATGACCGCAAGGTCTTGAATCATATGAAATGCAACTTTAAAATGGCTCTCATTACAGTCATCCGAAGAGTCACAACAGTTGTTCTTAATGTCATTCTGCTTTTCAAGTATTTCTTTTAGTGTTTTAACAATGTTTACATATTTATTTACTGGTAAAGAAGACAAACACAGTAAGAATTTTTTTTTTTTTTTTCATTGCATATATCAGATAGACCATTTCAGGTTTAGAAAGACCCTCATCTTTTTAATTCAATAGCCTTCACTCACATTTGTTACCCCTAAACAAAACTTAACTTTGTACTTAATACTGCAAATCATGTAGCTCGTTAAGAGGTCTACGCAAACAGACATCCAATTTTCTCCTGGCACATGATTAACTTGTTCACTTTTAATATTGCTGACACATGACTCTGCTCTCAAAGAAAACTTTTCCTGATATGAAACATTCACATCTCACCCCTTCTCTCCCTCCTAAAGAAGGGCAGCTCTCAAAACACATTTCCACTAATTAGTTGCACATTGAAAGCATTTTGTGCAAGAGTGAAAGCCCTGTCAGATATTGGTTTTGGCCTCTATGAAAATTCCCCTTTGTCCTGCGCATTTCCAACAGCAACAGCTAACAGCAGTAAAAGCATTGGCCATTCATCAGAGAGGACAGCTGGCTAGTTCACAGTCATGGCGCTTTGACTCGCAGATCAGGCACAATCCAAACACGCACAGCGCTGTCAGCCCTTTCAGATCCCTCACCTTTAACTCCCAGAATTCCTGTGTAGAGAGGGGAGCCGCAGCACAATGGGGCCCATCAAGCAAACCATCCTCCTCCATAGAAACACATTACGGCTGTGTTTCCAATTAAGAGTGGCCAGTAAAGGAGGACACAGGCGTGTCACGGCCGAAATGGTGTACAAGCTCACATGGTTGGTGTCAGGGACAGACCGCCACAGGAACAAGATATGGGAAGGGAAGGGTGGGAGAAGATGGATAGAAGATCAAGATTTATACGGTAATCTACATGTTTCAGGACCCAGCCTTGCTGAAAAAACATCTGTTTAAACCAGCCTACAATGGTATGCTGCTTCCCAAGCTGGTTTCCACTGATCAGGCTGGTCTCGTTTGATGTCTTTTAAGACGTTTGGCCAGGATGGGAAACCCCCTTTGGCTTGTTTAAGCCATGTTTTCCAGCAGGGGGATTTTACATTGGACAACAAGTGGCAACCTAACGCAATACCAAAAGTGTTTATCGTCCAAAAACAAACAAGAATTTCCTGAAAACAACATTTAAATGAAATACTACCATACAGGAAATGCATGGACTTATAAAATGTATACCCCAAATGCACAATAAATTGCTTAAGAGAAAATCATCTGCCAAATGCATAAATTGTATGAAATGTAAAATACCGTAGAGTTTGATTGGATATACGGCATTTGGCAAACAACGAAAGCTATGGGAAGGTTGAATTTATTTTGATATCCTAACTAGGATTCTGTGTTGATACAGATTTCCAGATTGGCTTCAGTTCCATTTAAATTCATATTAAATGGTGTATATTTCACTTATAATGTCCATTGTGCCTACATATGAAAGATATTTCCTCGCCACTAATGCAGTTAATTATACAGGGGACCTTCTAACTTGGTACATTATTAAAAAAAATATAAATTGTACAAATTTTATTTTACCATTACAATTTTACCATTTACCATGCTTAGCAGTTCAGTTCTTTAGCCCACTACACCACCACTCCTCTCCGCATTTTTCCACTTGACTTGAATAATATATACCTATATTTTTACATGCATAATTTATACTATTTAAAAGTGTTTACATTGATATGTAGAACAAGTCCTAAAATGGTACTGTCTCTTTAATATTGTCACTTCTGCAAGCATCTCACAGGAGTGTTTAGGTTGAGTGCACATTATCGAAAGTGGAGTCACGTTTCTTCTTTACCACACCCGTGCTATGTGTGATTAGAATTAAATGTTTACATTTTTGTTGTTTTTGATCAACAACTGACTGCAAAGAACAAAGGATTTGAAGAGCCATTATTTAATGTATGGATCTCGTATTTGGACCGCCAACTGAGAACCACCATCTTTTTTTTTTTCCTCCCCAATTTGGAATGCCCAATTCCAAATGCGCTCAAAGTCCTTGTGGTGGTCTAGTGACACCTCAATGCAGGTAGCAGAGGATGAATCTCAGTTGCCTCCACATCTGAGATGGTCAATCCTTGCATCTTATCACGTGGCTTGTTGAGCGCGTTACCGCGGAGACATATTAACGTGTGGAGGCTTAGCGGATTCTCCGTGGCATCCGTGCACAACTCCCCACGTTCCCCACCGAGAGCGAGAACCACATGATAGCAACCACGAGAAGGTTACCCCATGTGACTCTACCCTCCCTAGCAACCGGGCCAATTTGGTTGCTTAGGAGACCTGGCTGGAGTCACTCAGCATGCCCTGGATTCGAACTTGTGACTCCAGGGGTGCTAGTCAGCATCTTTACTCGCCGAGCTACCCAGAAGCCACCCCCGCGAGAACCACCATCTTTAAGCACACAAGGTCAGGCCTCTTTCCCTGGGCATGCTCATATTTAGACTCTTGTGGTGATAGGGGCAGAAAAACAGGGCTAAAACTGTTCCTCTGAGGACATGACCCTCCTTTCAGACCGATAGTAAAGTGGGAAGGGGGGTGAGAGGCCATATACTAGCACAGATATGTGTTCATTTCTATTATCAGGAAACCAGGGTTGTTGGTGCCTTGGTATCACCGCTCAGAGATCTGCTGACGTACTGCAAGGTTTATCAGCAGTACAACTGGCCATCTTACAGTTAAAGGCAAATCTGATTGGACACAGTCATACGGAACCCAGGCGCACACACTCGGCCATGTCAACAAACAGTGCGTTCGGCTCCAAGTTCTCACCAAGAGGGGGACAAAGCCTCCAAAGAGGCCGGGAGAAACGGACACTCTACTGAATTTCAAAAGGCCTCTTTGGCTCTTCGTTTGATTTTCAAGGACACAAGCTTGGAGAGGGACTTGACAAGTAGTGCTAGAGTTTTTTGGATCAGCAGAGACAAGAGACAAAACTAAAAAAGAGAGAAAGGGAGAGCATAATAGAGTGAAAGATAAAAACAGGATGGGGGAGGACAGAGGCAAACAGGATGCATTAAAGCCATTTCATTGCATATGAAAGCGAACTTCCAACAGGCTTTAAAGAACACAGTTCTCTCAAGAGTACTACAATCTGTAACCCAGATATGTCTGCTTGCATTTCTCAAGCTAGTATACAAATAGTATAGACCCATAATCTGTTTCACAATTTTTTTTACTGATATTCAAACTGGTCTGCTTAGTTGTTATCTTTAAAGCCATTTTCCCAAATACATTTGGTAACATTCCACAAGCAAGTACAGAAACAGAGATGGACCGATAATCGGTTTGACCGACACACACACACACACACACACACACTTTTAAGCCATTTTCCAAATACGTCTGCCAACATTACTAAAGTACAGGAATAGAGATGAACCGATTATTGGTCCGACCGATATTTTTTAGTAATATGTTCACAGCCAATTCCTTACTCCGTTGTTGTTGTTTTTTTAAGCCATTTCCCCAAATATGTCTGCTTGCAATTCTCAACAAAGTACTCTAATAAAGACAGACCCATAATTGTTTTGGTCATGTCGGAATGATCATATTAACGAGTTTAGCGCATATGAAAGCCACCATAAAAGTTGTAATTACAATTGGAAAATTGACTGAGTTGACGGGCATACCGATTCAAGAATCGTGGATGAAGAAATTCAGCTTTACTTGTTGATTTTGATTTTACAGTTTAGTTCCAATGCATTTTTTGCACTATTAATGAATAACAGTGATAAAGCTTGCCAAAACATAAGGCTAATTTAACTGGTTTATGAGCACAAGCAAATTCCACCTCAAAAAGGCTAATATGTGAAGTGTCTCATTTTACCACCCAGAATTTACTATTGCAACAAAGAAAAGTGCAATGGAGGGAAGGGGTGATTTAGACAACTAAATACAAGTGGCAAACACGTGTTACTGATCAGGTATGTGTAGATGGGTAATTAAATATAGGCTCCAGCTATAAAGCCACATCAACGTACTGCAAGGCCCCATTGATCAGACTCGGGCATATGGCTTTCAGATTTGCTCAGCTATAAACCAAACCCCCAGTGTCTGTCTGCTACTTAAAATGAAAACACATTTAACAGAGCAGGCCTAGGCAGCCATCTTGTCATTTTTTTTTGGAGAGCACCGAGACTCTGACACATTTGAGGCTTTGGGAGGGTTAAACTCTATGTTTCTATCCTTCTGTGAAGCACAAAAGGATATGTTTGGCTGTTAAGTACTGGCAGCCTCAGTCGCCGTTGACTTTCATTGTATGGATTAAAATAAGAAGCAGTGGAAGCAAATGGCAAACCCTTTCCCCGATAAAGGAATGATGTTTAAGGCATTTACATGACCACACACATTGTCTGCTTATGAAGCATATTCATGTAGGACTGTATACATAAACCCTAAAAATAAAAGCAGCAACAAAAAATGGTTAGCAACAACTCAAGAGTTATTTGCACTACCCTTCTTCACAATAATAAAGTGCTGCTGTAGAACTGAGCAATGGGACATTTTAGACACTCCCTAAGCACTTTGGTCAGTATTGAGACCAGAGGCACCAAACACAAATGAACGCTATTTGCTTCCAGCTGTTCCTTCATTTGGAGCCGCACTAAAGGCTGCAGTAGAAGCTAAAAAGTCCTCTCATTCCCCCCGCTGACAGCTTCCCACAGGCCTCTTGGGTTCTGGTTTTGTCAGCTGTTCTCAGAGCCAGCTGCGAGGGAAAAAGAATGCGAGACAAGAGGCGGAGGGCTAAAGTAAATCTGACATTTTGGTCTGCCCTGAAAGGACTCTAGTTTTAAACCCCGGCCCATATCCACCTCCATATTTATCATTTCTAAAGTGGGTTTTTGTGCGAGGCCAGCCCAACCTCACTGCCTCGTTCCATTTCCCCCAGAACGGACATGTTTGTGGGGGAGTAAAGGCAAAAAAAAAAAAAAAAAACAATAACTAAAACATTGACAAACAAAACTAGTTTTTGTAGGAAAACTCGCTGCCAGGGTTTAAATAGAAAAAAAAAAAAAAAAACGAATTCAAGGGGCAAATGCTGCCCTTTTAATGGAAAAGTTCATTTCTGACACTGCGTTTTATAAAGTTTATAATCTTTTTTTTCCTGTGTGTAGAACAAAGAAATACCTTTCAAAATAAATACAATCCGAGAAAGTAAAGCATCAGGGCAACATATGAATTTGTACGTAAAATGTAAGCTCTATTGCTCCAAAAAGCAAAATGTGCTTCAAAAGTGCAAAATAACCTTTTTTTCCCCACACGAATTGTCATGTTATCATATTTTTTACCTTTATCTTTTTAATCTGGTATCTCTGGAAATGTCGGCATGCCATGTTTTCAACAGCTCCAATCCATGTTCAACGGAAATACATTTTAAGCATAATTCCGAAACAGTGATCTGATGACAAAATAAGTTAACTGGCAAAATTATTGGTTCGTTTAAAATCGGTAACTGTTTAAAATCTGCTCTGCTTCCTCTGTGACTTTCACACTTGTAGGGAAACGTCACAAGGAAAGCAAGTGAGAAATGAGAGTGGCACAGTCAGGGAACGTGCCAGCGAACTCATTATCAGCATCTCTTTTCTAATGTGCGCAGGTCTGTGGAACAAACAAACAAACTGCACCAGCAGGAAGGAATAGATCCTCTTGCCTTCCCTTCCCCCAGTCTCCTTGAAGTTTCCAGAAGAGCAAGGTTGATAAAGGGGTTAGGAACACCTCAAAAGGTCAAACCCAAAACCTTCTGCACACTGCAATACTTGGTGGTTTATAAAAGATCGTTTAATGCAAATGTGGAGGCAAAACCCTTGTGTCCTCTGCCCCTGCCAATCACAGATCAGAGAAGTAGACCTCTACACTCTCGTAACTCAAGGATCAACTGGCAGATCCAAGAGTGCATGAATATTCATCAGCCTGCCTGCATGCATGAACCTTGCATGGGGCGAATGCAATGTAGTGGTGACAGAGAGGGTCGGCTGTTCTAGTGTCAACGATATAGGAAGTGAAACAGGAAAACTCATAGATTACAACAGATAGAAACCACTAATGCCAGGGAAGTTGTTGCAATCTTCCTCTCGAAATAGTCTACAGCAATATTTCCCAACCCTGTGCTATACACCGTTTTCAAATGTTTTTCTTTGCACATGCGTTAGGTGGATGTCTTTGACCACTGTACCGCTTCGTAAGTAGATGCGGCACTTTTTAAAAAAAAAAAAATGCAGTAAAGTTTAAAAAGAACACCAACTTTTAAAATCGTATTCCAGACACCTGCGTTCTGTTGCATTCCAAGTTATTGTCATCACAAGAACATATTTGGTTTTGAACACCCCTAAAACTTCACAACTGACACATCCAGTTCAGGTCTAGGAGCATTCTACAAATGAAATTATTTAAGTCAGACATGTTAAATTCAAGAAATTGCTTTCACACAACTTTGTTCCATTCACTTTTATTCATACACCTACCCAAGGATATACTCAAGTTATGTTTCGCTGCTTATGAAAGCAACAATTGGATGATTTCTGACCTGCACATTCATACAGCAGAAAGAGGATCTAAATGTCACAGATTGGTCTCTCATAGCTCACTATATAGAATAAATATATATATACTTCATATTAGGGATGTGCACAAGTAAACTATTAATCGAATACTCATTCAGCTTTAAATATTCGACTAGTAAAACACTACTCGAATATTGCAATTTGATTTTCTTGTGTGTCTTTGCCTGCTGTGGGCAACATTAAAATGGCTCCTCTCATCTAAATTTTGCCATTAGTTCTCTCAAAAAGAAAATTCTGCCTTTATTTAAAGTGATTGCATCACTTCAGAAGACTTAGAATGTATGTTTCTATTGGCACTTTTCACATCACGTTACGGTTCGACTGTACTCGCTTAAGTTTTCTGAGCTTTCTTTTCTACTTGCTTGCCGTGCCTCTACTACCGTGACATCTTAAACGCAACACAAAACAATAACATGACCGCTAGCTGTTAGCTACTAGCTCATTGAGCTGCATAAAGCAGTTGTTGCATGGTTATTTTATACAAATGTAACCGTTAAATTGGTCTGGTTGTTTTAGAAGATTTCCAGTAGCTGGTCAACTAAATAAAGTGATGCTTTCAAGCAGATTATGGAGTTAACATAACAAAACGTACCATCCTCAAATCGTGAGTCCAGGGCACTCTCCCTCCCATTGCTCGCCAGTCTAGTTAGCGTCCATTTGGTTGAACCACTTCCACTTTTTCTTGATGGTTCTATAGTCACTTTAGTTTTTTTTTTACTTTTCCCTACACTGTCGGTAGATCCGGTGGTAGCCGTGTGCGACCAACAGCTGAGACACTTCCTGAAAGACCGTCTGCACCTTGTTTATTGACCACGGAGTGGTTTTGCTCACAGCCATTTCTTTGTACAATTCGAAAGTCGCTTGAACAAATGATACTGCTATTAAATGCATTATTAACTAACACTAAACAATTGTATCTAATTTATTATCACTAACAATGAGCAATATTTTTAACAGGATTTAATAATATTGGTTAGTTCACGATACCAGATGCATTTTCTAAAGTTAATGAATAGAACCTTTGTAATACGTTTAAATTTGAACATTCTAAACAAATTTTTATTATTTATAGTCAATTAAAAACAGAAGTACTAGAGCGTGAGCCAGTTGTCCATATTCGTTCCAAGATCCAAAATAATCTCGCGAGCTTAAAAGCTAGCGTGACCGTACTTCAAAAAATACTGCCTGAATATCATGACATTTACTAAACATTATCCAATGCCGTTAGATTAGCACAAGGCCAAGCATGTTAATGAAAGTTAGCTTTTAGAAACATACAGTTGGGGGTAAACATTTCAACAGTCTGTGACGATAAAGTCAACTACCCTGCACCATTTGAGAGTTGCCCTTCCAACAACACCTGCATACTGTAAATTTACACTTGCTGCTCAGAGAGTAAGGGAAGGGCTCAAACGGAGCACTTTTATGGGAGACACCAGTACAACCCTTGACCTCTTAACTCCAACAGGTGTGGCAATTGCATTAACAGGCTGAAAAAGAAAAAAAAAAAACTTTTCGGAACAATTGAATGCCACAATACGTCACCTTGAAGGGGTTAGGACTGCGACACTTCTCCCTCAAGACCGTAAATACAGACATGCTCATTTTCAACAAAGATTACAAGACAACAGCAAAGTCCTCTAGCGATGCAGCTGCACTTCCTGTCAGTAGAAACTTTTCAAAGGATACGATGACTGGAACGTTATTATAACAGTAATATCCTCAAATTGGCACCACATCCCATTTCCATTGGCTCGTGCACAAAGGAAGAAGGTTACAAAGAACGTCTAGTCCTTCTGGTTTCGTAGGAGAGAAACCAGCACATATGCTCCCACTTGGGCTATTCAAAAAGAGCCAGTTGTCGTTTGTTTGCAGAGGTTAATGGCCAAAACCTGAGCTCTGATCCAGGCTTGAGCGGGTGCATTCCTGTCTGAGGGGAAAGTGAAGGTGGCCTTGTTCCATCTGGAAAAGCCCTCGCACATAGCGGGAATGGGACCAACGTGCAGTTGAAGCCAGTGAGTAGAGTGGAATGGCGACAGGCTGCCATGCCTTCATTGTGCCTGCTTAAACAAGGCTAGGGAGATGGGTATTGTGGCATGGCGATGAATGCCAAGCCCCAGTATTGCTCATTTTACACGCAGCTCATGTTTTAAAGCTAACAAGCACTCAAGTAGATGAAGACTGACAATCGGTTTGACCAATTTTTAAACGTTACTTTGAAATAACTTTGAAGTAACTACACTTTAAAATGGGTTTCACAAATAAATGGAAACAATCAGTACATATCTAAAGAATAGCACCCAATAACACCATTAGTCCACTATGCGTTCAACAGGAAACATTTGTGTTTACAGGTAAAGTAACTTGATGTACTAGTATAACATTTGCGCTTTGCATATCACTCCCAACATAATCAACTTTTAATGCAATGGCCATTACTTTAACCCACTGAGACCCCCACATGACTGCAGTGTACATTTTCTGTTTCCCTTTTTGATTTGTAACTAGTAGCACCTAATAAACAAGCAAAAAAAGTACAAATTCTTGCGAAAATAGTTTTCATAAAAATGTATGTCCACATATGTGGACAGCAGGACAACATGGAGACATTTTAAATAACACTAAGCTAAAGAAAGCCACAGTGTTTGTTATTCATGTTTTTGAGACATTACATCAGAAATTTGCATAATTAATTGTGATTCAAAGTATTCGCCAGCATCATCCAATCACTGCCAACCATGTTAAAATAAAATGATACATAATAAATTCTGAATCTATGTATTGCTTATCATTGTCCCATGTGTGTCAAACATCTGCAGCCTGAAACTGAACTTTTGACCAGATTTTAGGATTGAATGCACTTATCTGCAGAGAGCTATAGGATGCTCCCTTGCTCCCTATTTAGTGAATGACTTAACCTCCAGTGTGCTGTCTGTCTTCACTGGTCTCAGAACAGTTTGAAATGTACCTTATTTTCATCCTAACTCCAACATAAGCAACATTTTTCAGATTTTAGTTGCACCCATTGTTTCTCAATGTGATAATGCACAGTAAATATAGGAATGCATTTACTAATGTTAATGAATAGAACCATATTACTGCTGTAACAAAACTGATACTAAAATCAAGCGAAATGACTCAAGTGTGTTTATGTTAAAAGTTATTCAAAATAACCATGTTTTTTACCACTTTTGTGGGAATAATATCCCAAAATCCACATATGTGGACATCATGTTTATCAGGACACTGACATTTGAATGAAAAAATGAAAAGATTTCTTACAAATGCAATTTTGTTGGCGCGGTGTCTGTAGTAGCGTTTCAAGGAAATCGGCATCATGTTGTTGTGTCACATGACTCGGTGCACCAGACGTTTAACCCTTAAATGACACTCTGGAGTCTTGTGAACAGTATGCAGTCAGTTTTATTCTTAATTTAAACTTAAGTTATTTATATAAAATTATACACTGCATATAGTGATATACAATGACCACGCATGCGGATGCGGGGGTCGCACAAGATTAAGTGAGAAACACATTGCAATTATAAATGGACATAAAATAACTGTTGTCAATAATATAAACCCAATATCACTTAACACGTTTTTATTGTCGGAGTCTGATTAATAGTATAGTCAAAAAATCTGAAATAAGAAAACTGAACCTTCATTCTGCATATTTGTTAATGGAAACTTAGAAAATATTCGATATCTGTAATGCAATATCGGTTGAACCTACATTAAAATGCATATGTTTTTGTTGTAGTTCAATTATGTTCAAAAATGAACACATACATAAAATAATAGACATCTCTAATAAACAAAATGCAATATCTGTTTATCTTTACATCAAAATGCATGTAATATTATTGTTGCAGTCCAATGACTTTGCCTTACGGAGCCGAAAATCAGAAAAAACAACTGAAAATCTGTTCTGCACATTCGCCAGACAGACACATGCATAAAATAATCTTTATCTGTAATTTTAAAAATGTAATATCGGTTAAATCTCAATGTCAGTCTACAGTTTCATTAACATCAACCAACATGCAATTCAGGACAAAGCCAGGCCTAAAACTACAGCACAAAGACAGAATTCTGGTGCCAAGCTCCACCTCTCCTCACTTCCCCCAGATCGGAGAACAAGCGAGTAAGAAATAGAGATAGCCAATCAGCCATGTGCTTGTCAGAGCTAATTCCCAGTGTGATCAGTGCTGCAGGCACATGTGGCCACTTCCCAGAAGAATGCTGCAGAAAAAAACAACAGCAAACAAAGACGTGCTGCAAGCAGACAAGTAGGACCATATCAATATTGGTAATCTGCCTTGGATGCAGATAAATATAGAGGTGCATTACCGAAACATGTTACAGGAGCGCGGTCAAAAGCATATAAATTGGGTTTCATGTTTAGAGAGCCCAATGTGTCATTCCCAGCACAACACAAACAGATCCATTATTCTCGCTGTGTGCCACAGTGACGGCTGAAGCCTGCTGACATCCCGGGCCTCTTCCTCTCTCTGTCCCCCAGTACATAGACCACAAACCAGCTGGGGCGCTGACTGGAGGCCTTCATTACACATGGATTTTGCAATAAAGGCATAAGTCACCCAAAACTATATAATTCTGTCTCATTCCAAACGTATATGGCTTTTTCTAATTTTATATTTTAAAGAATCTCAGAGCTACTTTATTCCATACAAAGAAAGCATACGGTCACCTGACAAGCCGTCAAGCTCCAAAAAGGACTTGTGTGGTACATTTCAAAGTCATGCAATACTTTTATGTGTGGAACAGACACACATTTAAGTTGTTAAATGAAAATGTTACCCTCAGCCGTTGCTCTTAAACATCATTCGCGTTCGGTTACGCGGTACATGAGAGCCAATGCAGTCTGATGTCAGATAACAAGTTTAAAACTGCACATGCATAAAAATAAATAATGCAAATAAGCAGCTAGGAAGGAAAACAACTGGAAATACGTTCTGCATATTCGTTAAAGGACATATAAATAAAACACTTAATATCGGTTGATCTTTACATCAAAATATATACATCAATGAATTATTATAGAGTCAGAAATCTGAAAAATAATCACTGAAAATCCATTCTGCATCTTCGTTGACAGACACATTCCTAAATATCAATATCTGTAATAAAGAGAAAATAAAACAACAATAATAACAATAATAATAATCATCATCATCATCATCATTATTATAACACAGAACTATAAGGTTCCATTAGTTGAACATGAACTAACTGAATAATACTCAAGCATTTATTCATCTTAGTTAATGGCAATTTTGCTGTTTGTTACATAAAACTGGGGCGGCTGTGGCTCAGTTGGTAGAGCGGGTCGGACACTAATTGCAGGGTTGGTGGTTCGACTCCACATGCCGAAAAGTCCTTGGGCAAGACACTGAACTCCAAGTTGCTCCCAATGGCAGTCTAGCGCCTTGCATGGCAACCCTGCCGCCATTGGTGTATGAATGTGTGTGTGTGAATGGGTGAATGAGTCAGTGTAAAGCGCTTTGAATACCGTTAAGGTTAAAAAGGCGCTATATAAGTGCAGACCATTTACCATTTTACATTAATTAATGCACTATGAACTAACATGAACAACTGTTTTTTTTTATTAATTAACATTAACAAAGATTAATAAATGATGTACAAATATATTGTTTGTTCAGGATACCCAGTGCAGTAACTAATGTTAATGAATGGAACCATATTGTACAGTTTTACCCAAAAATCCAATATCGGTTGATATTTACATGCAACGTTGTCGGGAACATCAGGGCGAGTACATGACAGAATTTTCATTTTTTATTATTCCCTTTCGTTTTCACAGGTACTGTGCAAACATCTAATAGTTAATTATTATAATTCTGCAAATAAAAGTGATTTGACTATGTGCACTTGAGCGTTTTAGCCATATCTTTTCCACAAATGCAGGGCATCGTGACACAATGTCAATTTAATACTTTAATCTAGTCAGAGATAGACATGCCAAAACTTTAGTAATGCAAATGCCACCCACGCCTGCTGGCAGCCAAGTGTGTGTGTGTGTAGACAATCAGGGACGGCACAGCTGTGGCGGCCCCGTCATCCACTCAAGAACTTTTTTAAACCATGTCAAAGTCACAGTACACTTAGACTACTGCAAAGAGATGCCATGCCAATGTGGATGCCCGTCACACGACCCCAGAACATTAAAAAAATATTACTTGCGTTTTTGAGAGAAAATGCTTACAGAAGACTTTTAAAAACATTTCTTTTGTGAGTTCGGTGGTGTAAAATGATTCTGGAAAAACTTGTTTAAAGGATATAAGGCGCTCCAAACACCGTCTGAATGGTCACTGACTCACTAGCTGCTTTTATGGGGGTGCTATGAACTGTTATGAGGCACAAAAGAAGGATTGTAGCCGAGCCAAACACAAAGATTGACTTGTTCACTTTTCTTATGGTGCGACTCTCAACAATTCATTCACTTAACGTCAACTTAAAGCACCAATGGCTTCACCTTTCATCAGACTCACAAAAGGCAAATCGTTCTGGTTAGGCAAGAGGCAACAAACCAAACAAAGGATAAAGGCATCTTTTACAAGCGATTTTGCACCATTTCCTCATGCAGGAATATGGAAAATAATACGCTGGTGAAAAAATAACAATGCATAAAAAACACAGTGGTCCCAAAAAAGTATTTGAATACTTAAACCACACTTAAAAATATATAAATGTCTTTGGATGAGACATTTTTACACCAACACGCCAACAATAAAACAATTTATAATCTGTTCTGAAAATTCGTTAATGGACACTCCAATATCGGTTGATCTTTTTGGTTGTTGTTGTACTCCAAAAGATTATTTATTATAGTGTCAAAAATCTGAAATAAAACAAAGTTGAAAATCCATTCTGTATATTTCCTAATGGACACTGTCATAAAATTATTGATATCGGTAACAAAATCTAATATCAGCTGATCTTTACATTAAAATGAATGCATTTTTATCGTTGTAGTATGATGATTTTTTTATTTAGTAAAAAATTTGAAGACAATTTTTATGATCCTTTCGAGATTTTTCTTAACAAACACATGCAAAAAAAAAAAAAAACAATATTGGTAATAATACAAAATGTATAAAAAAATAAAAAAAATCATAATTTTTTTGTTGTCCTTAAAATTATTATTATGGTGTCAAATCTTAAATACAATAGTGAAAAATCCATTCTGGAATCAGCATATTTCCTAACTGATACATACATAAAATGTATATCGGTAAAAAAATAAATAATAATAATAATAATAATATCGAATAATCTAAAATCGGTTGTTCTGTTCAATAAAATGCTTTAAATAGTTTTAATTGTTGTAGAATAATGAAACATTAGAAGACAATTTTTTAAATCCGTTCAGCATACTTGTTAACGAATACATACATAAAATAATTGATCTCGGTAAAAAAATAAATCTAATATCGGCTGATCTTTATATTAAAATGCATTAGTTTTAATTGTTGGAGTATAATTATTTTTTTAAGTCAAAAATTAGAAGACAATTTTGAAAATTCATTCAGCATATTTTTAACACATACATAAAATAATCGATATCGGTAATAATAATTTTAAAAAAAAATCCATATCGGTTGATCTTTACAGTCAGCAACTTAAAACAAATATTTTTCCATTAGATGGCAAAATATCAAAACAACTGGAATTTATTTAAAATGAATACAGCACTAACAAACATTTCTCAAAAAGATGTTTGTTAAATTTCAGATTATATCAAAATAAAAGGTAATATTGTAAAAATTAAGACAAAAAGTTGTGACAGTTTGTGCTTTTAATTATTAGTCGGCACAAGTTTAAAAGTAAATAAGCAAAAATTACTCCGAAAAGCTCCAGCAGCATTTGTGATCGCAGATGACACTTGCTTTTATACATTTCATTCTTATAAAGTGACATTCAGACATTAAAGTCTTCATTTCCAATCTTATCCAGCCTTTCTTTCTCCGGCTATAATTTACGGTATAATTTGTCACGGACGTTTTGTCTTGCTGCACCACATACCCGTTTGGAATCAGTTGTACCGCGACCGTTAGCGTCTATGCTGGGAAATGGGTCTTTTCAGACATCTCTCGGATGGAATTATGATCATCATTACAGTTCAACACTTGCCTCTTTCCCCCGTTTCAAGGCATTGTCAATATACACACTAAATCAATGGTTGCCGCCCATTCTCCGGTGCATTTATGGCATATTCTGCCTTTGGACGGCGCGCCGTGCGGGAAGGCAGGGCCATCCATTCGTCTTCCTTATGCTACCATAAATCTTGATCGGTTTTGATCGGCTCTGCCGGTGTATTGACACACTCTAGTAAATAAAAATGATAAGGGCCTGTCAATAGTACGCATACTCCGGCTCGGCAAGCGAATCAAGCCGCCGCTGTGCCGCAGCGTCTCCATTTCCCTTCTGGCAACCTCATTTCAAAATCTGATTAGAATATATGCCACCACACACACTTACATTCAACACAGAACCCCCCCCCCCCCCAAGACGAAATACACTTCTATTCAAGAACTATTCTCTAAAAGCAAATCAACATTATGCCAAAGCTGCTTTCAGATCATCTTAATTTGTACTGAACCCAGAACATTCCTTTAAATATCTCAGTTCCAGTGAGAGAGGGTGGGGTTAGGAAATTCATGCCACAATGTGTCGCCTGCTTTTCCAAGCGCTTGTGCCAAAAGAACCCACGTTCATCTCATGCACAGAGTCACCTGCCTTGCGATTCGTTATAACCTTCCAACCCGTTTAACTTCAGGAACTTCAGGTTCTCGTGCACACGGTCGCTCGTTTCTCAACGGGATGAGACCGAGATGGGCGAGGCATTGCGTCATGGAGGCCTGTGCGAGCATGCGTTTTGTTTACCTAAAGACGTGTTGTTTAAACAGGACTGGTGCGGTGAAGGTTAAAGGGCTAGATCTGTAACATCCCGTCATCATTACTCACCTTCATGTTGTTCAAACCTGAAATAAAGCCACATACACATGTGGAACGGCGTGAGGGTGAGTGAATGATGACAGAACTATCCTTTTAAACTCTGCGTCCTGTTCTTCATAGCTCATTAGAGCCAGGAGCAGATGGAAGGTGGGGGTGGAGAGAGGGAGGTGTGTTTGTGTGTGTAAGTTTATCCAGCACATGAGTCCCAAAAGGGGGAGCTACAGCAGGAAGTGGTGGATAAGTGGTGACCCAGGTTTGCTTTTGAAACTGATTGTCAGGAGCACAGCTGCTCATTCTGCTTTGTGGTTAGGTTAACCACGCTCTCAGCCAAAGAGTAGAAAAACAAGAGAAAAGGGAAATGGCAGGCCCTCTGCCGCACCCCCCCCCCCCCCCCCAGTCATCAAATGTACCGCGCAGAGCTCATCCTCAGAGTTCACATTTTTAAAAGGAATATCATTATCTACTCACTTTCATGATGTTCCAACCCTGTAGTGTAATACAATTTACTGCAGAATACTGTGGAACTACGGGATCAGGAATTTTCTGGTTAGCATGTCCTTGTTAGCACCTACTGGTAGATGCTGGAACTACACCCGATGGCATATTTCTCCATAGACAGCCATTCAAAAGTAGCTGTGTTTTATGACGAAGAAATGACAAATCATTTCCATTTATATGATTTCATTACATTATAGCACATTGTCATCCAGTGACTGATTTTATTCTGAAGGGCTCTTAAATGAGTGAAATCGATTTAGCTTTCTGGGAACGCTGCGCTAGCGGAGCACTCTCATAGAGATTAATGGGGATGCTAACGGATAGCTCTCTCCAGGTATTTTATAGCTCCATGTGTGGAACACAAGAGAAACTTTTTTGGAGCCAGTTCAAGCTAAAGATCGATGATAATCAGTTTTCAGATGTTCAGCCACAACATTAAAACTACCTGCCTAATATTGTGTAGGTCCCCCTCGAGGAGGCAGAACAGCACCAACCCGCACCACAGTATAGCATTCTGAGATGTTATTCTTCTCACCACAATCATACAGAGCAGTTATCTGAGTTACCGTAGACTCAGTTCAAACCAGTATGTCTATTCTCTGTCGAACTCTCTCATCAACAAGGCCTATCTAACCACAGAACTGTCACTCACTGGCTGCTCTTTGTTTTTGGCACCATTCGGAGTAAATTCTAGAGACTGTTGTGCATGAAAATCCCAGGAGATCAGCAGTTACAGAAATACTCGAACCAGCCCATTTGGCACCAACAATCATGCCACGGACCAAATCACTGAGATCACATTTTTTCCCCATTCTGATGGTTGATGTGAACATTAACTGAAGCTTCTGACCCATATCTGTATGATTTTATGCACTGCTGCCACATGATTGGCTGATTAGATAACATGGATGATTGTTGGTGCCAGTCGAAATTTGTGGGCAGAACTGAAAAGGCATGTGCGAGCAAGGAGGCCGATAAACCTGACTCGGTTACACCAGTTCTGTCTGGAGGAATGGGACAAAATTACAGCAACGTATTGTGAGAAGGCTCCCCAAAACATTTGACCCAAGTTAAACAATTTATAGGCAATGCTACCAAATACTCAAAGTCTATGTAAACTTCTGACCCACTGGGAATGTGATGAAAGAAATAAAAGCTGAAATAAATAATTCTCTCCACCATTATTCTGACATTTCACATTCTTAAAATAAAAGTAGTGATCCCAACTGACCTAAGACAGGGAATGTTTTCTATAATTAAATGTCAGGAATTGTGAAAAACTGAGATTAAATGTATATGGCTAAGGTGTATGTAAACTTTGGTAATATATTTCATACAAGCAGTTTAAAACAAAACACTAATTATAAAAAGTCAAAAGTAAATCTCTGCCTACATATTATATGAACAAGCAGTTAGTAACAATATTCATTTACTGTGAGTCTATTTACAACATATCAAACATGACAAGTTAAATCGAGCAATAATGCATGCTTTTGATTGTCTGAAAAGAAGTTTCATAAGAGTCTTTTGTTTGGGAATCACACTACACTGGTCATGTAAGTTTCTGAATCACAAAAAAAAAAAAAACAAAAAAAAAAAAAAAAAATCAGCTTTTGATAGTCAATCGCTTAGGAATTGTGCTACACTGCTTACATGACTGTTTTAGATTCACTGAAAAGAACCAGATCATCCGATAATAATTGAATGCACATTCAAGAACTGTTAACCGTAAAAACAATCGTTTTGAATAAGAACACAACTCTACCAGCGTATCCCTGCCCCCACAACTCAACTCCTCTCCCCCCTCTTCCTCACCCTCAGTGAAGGTTAATGGTGATGAAGAGACACGGTGGAATACAGATCAGCACAAGATGGATGAAGAGCTGCTGGAAACCTCTCCCGCAGGTCCGGAGTCTAGAGATTAACTAAATATTAACTAAAAAAAAATAAATAAAACGAATTACAGTTGTAGCCCTAAACGCAATTAAAGATGCTCCTCCATCAAACATATCCACATAAAACAAAACAGAATGAGCTAAAAATATTTAGACTTCCCATGCTCCCCTGCTCAAGCACATGTTGAAGGTTAGCAGCGAAAATCTCTTAAAGGGCAAGCGTGCTTTGTTTTCGATTTTGTCAATCAAAGGCTATGGTTGGCTACGTTACTACTCTTATGACTTCTGCCATATCCATCTATGGGAGAAACAGTAAGAGTTGTATAGTAGTAAGGCTTTCCAAACTCAGCCTATGTCCTGGAATAACGCACTAGCAAAATACTATTTACGCAGTACATAGTATGCATACTTGTGCATAATATGCTAATTTACCTGGATACCTACTATGGTATTGTATCCCACAATACAGCTTGGTAAAAAAAAATAATAAATTTACTACTGTTTAAAATGTTTATTGTTACACAATGTATACCATTTCAAACTCTTTTTTTTTTAATAATAAGCACTATACAGTTTATACTGCACAGTATTAAGTAGGAAAGAATTTCACTCTGATCACAGCCAAATTAGAAGATGTGACGAAACCTGACATGGAAGCAAACTTTAGATCATGATGTTAGACAGCGAAGTCTATGTGCTTGAACTCTCTTCTATGGCTCGATACAGACTTAAGACTCGCTGCCACCCTGTAAAAATTGATTCTGTAAAATAACATTGAATTTCCATTTGCATTTAAAGTAATGCTGATAAACAACCAAAGCTTGCATGGAAAAACACATCAACAGCTTCTTTCAATAAGGAAAAGTCATCGCTTATTGCCCTGCATTTGAATGATCACCCATTATCTTTGGCCAAACTTATTGATTTAGGCAATGAAGGGAAAGAGAGTGGGAGGCAAGACAGGGAGTGAATAAGGGTTAGGTGACTTCACTAACTGAAATAATCAGGACATGCTTTTCTGAAAGCAGTCCAGAAAAAAAAAGCTTTCTACAAACACCTATAGCTTCAGTGTGTGCATTAAACACACAAGGCTTTTGTTTTGCAGGCCTACAGAGGAATTTCATTTGGTCGGGAAATGCTTTATAACCCATGAGTTTACTAATAATAACTTCAGTGATTCAAAAGGTATTTGCAGGAAGTCAAACATAACAGATCATATATGTCAAAACCATATGCACAGATGAAATTGATAACGGGTGGACTGCATTGGTATTCTTAACCAAAGAACAAAGGCGATAGATAGCTTGGCTGTATGTGCTTTTGTGAACAAAGCAACAGCTAATTCCTGCAATATATTTAAAGAACTAAAAAGGTGTTTGCGCAAGAGTTCATGCAACGTCAGAAAGAACGAGTTCACAGCATGCCAGAGAATGGAACGACTTTTACATTGCAACAGAGAGAGCGCCTTTACGCTATGTAAGAGAGAACGGAACAACTTTTACGATACGTCAGAGCGCGCACAACTACATGCCATGTCAGAGAGAATGGAACGACTTTTACGTTATGTCAGAGAGAGTGTCTTAACACCATGTCAGAGAGAATGGAACGACTTTTACGATATGTCAGAGCGCGCACAACTACAAGCCATGTCAGAGAGATTAGAACGACTTTCACGTTATGTCAGAGAGAGCGTGACTACACGCCATGTCAGAGAGAACGAAACGACTTTTACGATACGTCAGAGCGCGCGCAACTACACGCCATGTCAGAGAGAATGGAACGACTTTTACGATACATCAGAGAGAGCATGACTACACGCCATTTCAGAGAGAACAAAACGACTTTTACGATACGTCAGAGAGAGCGCCTTAACGCCATGTCAGAGAGAACGACTTTTACAATACGTCAGAGAGAGAGAGAAAAAGAGAGAGAGGGCGCGACTAAATGCTATGTTAGAGAGAACAGAATTACTTTTACGTTAAGTCAGAGAGAGCGACTTTACGCTACATCAGAGAGAATGGAACATTTTATTTGTTACGTCAGAGAACGGAACAAATTTTACGTTACATCAGAGAGAGAGCGCGACTTAATGTAAAAGTCCTTCCGTTCTCTCTGACATAGCGTAATGTCAGAGAGAGTGACTTTACGCTACCTCAGAGAAAACTAAATTTTTTTTGCGCCACATCTGAGAGAGAGTGGAACAATTTTTATATGTCAAGCGAGAACGCTGTTGAATCTATCAGTTCAAAAACAATCCAACGTGACCAAAAGTTTAGAAATTCTTTTACCTTTTTACTTTTGCAGCAACGCAATCTTACAGGAGCATCCTTCGAATTTAAAGTTTAAGACAAGCGTGTTCAGTAGTGCATTCAGAAATATTTGGCCATTTTGAGATGCTGGCTTAGTCTTACACTCCCTTGATTTACTTCCAATAACTACATGTCAAAATGTTAAATATATATATTTTATTTGTAAAGTATTCAGAGTAAATATTGTTTAAAAAAATATACCATTTAATTTCAGCCAATATGTGTCCAGCTCAATTGATATAAAATTCAACAAAACATGCATTTATTCAATCATTTTAGCCTGTTAACATTATACATTATAACAGAATTATATTGGCCAACCTGCTATACAGTTACCAGCAGCTGCCATTGAATGTTCCACATCGGTTGACCACTTCTCATAATGAATTTTGCACATTCCTATTAAACGTGTTGTCATTTTAGGGTACTTGCACATTAGAGAACTACGTCAGGACTTTCTCTAGAACGCAAGCTCCCTTAAATGCCAACATCCACAAAAAAAAATTAAAAAAAATCAAGATTCTATATCTCCAATATTATGGGACCTCTCAAAAGTGAAGCATTTATTTCTCAATCCCAATTCAAAGCTTTCATTTGGACTATATTTGGCTGTTTACAAGATCTAAGATACATGGACAGGGGCCAGGGCCTCAGGACCAAAACTCCACCCTGAAAAGAACACCACCCTTCCTGGGCACTGGATGCTGCTCAAGTATTCAGATGTTGGGAAGCAGACCACATTCCAGTCAATCATAGCTCTAATCCATTCTCCTATTCGTTTCCACAAATGTGCCACTGCATGAAACACAACACTCTTTTCACACATTCACAGACGGACTACTGGATTATGTCTTACTTTAGGCTACAAAATAATAAACAGCAAAAATGAGGAGATTGACTATTAAAGAATCATAAGGGCAGACTGTCATTACACTGTAGAGAGGAACCACTCAAAAGTCAAACTCCTCAAACCTCTCCAGTTACTTGACTGTGATGCAGCTCTCCAACTGAAGTGTGCACAGATATTATCATACCGAGGAATGCTACAATACTGGAGAACAAGGTCAAATGCTTGACTTGGCTTACTATAAGATTCACATAATTTAGTTACCTCTCAAACTTCATGTTGAATTTTGAGACTGCACTGGTACATTAATGTGGCAAGTTTGTTCTTAAGCACAATGTGAAGATGAGTAACCATGGTAAAATCACCGTGAAGCATGGCCTCAAAGAGGCTTTTAAATAATTAGAATAAACAATTCTTCGGACCAAGTAATATATAGTTAATTAGCCGAACTGTAGGCGGTTTGTAGATGACAAGCAACATAGCAATTTGGCACGTTAATATTGAACATACCTTTGCGTTCATTTATCAGCATTTAAGAATGGCTTCAAATGTGGCTTATCCAATCAAATGTTAAGAACAAATATCAATCAGGCAATGTTAGGAATCAAAAACTTGCGGTTGAAGGGAGTTCTCATTAAAATCCACTAAAGAATTGCAAAATTTAGGCTATAAATGCTTCTGGTACTTTTAATGTAATCTTCCTATAAGAATAATATATTTAGACCATTTGTCATGGAAAGTCAATGGACCCTTATAAAAAGTCAAAATGCTCTTTTCCCACCGATGTCGTCTTATTATAAATGTAAGCAAGCTGCTATGTGCATGTTAAACAGCACACGAGCCTGTTCCCAATTCCAAATCCTCCATCTTTGCTTCGACAAGCACTTACATAGGAAAACTTGCCCTGAATGTAAACATTTGAGTTAAAAGATAGCATCAAAACAAGTTCTTCAGAATTACAGTTTCTAGTTTTTCCTCGCTTGAAATGGAGTCCCTTGGAACACAGCAGTTTGGTATGTAACATTTAGGCTAAACTTCACAACAAAGTCCACAATATAGCTCCCCAGATCTCTAGAAGATCCAAGTCTCTATGTATATAAGCTTCTACTAAATGAAAATATGTAAATTCCCATGAATGAGCTTTGATTTAGTAGCCAGACTTGGTTAACCATCATTTTAACTGAAGTATGAGACATGCAAAAAACTACTCAGTCTAATTTTTCCAACAGACCCTCCAAGTTCAATTGAGCTTACGCCCACTAGCACAAACTACATCAAAGAGGATTGTGAGTGGAGCGCTAACTTTCAATACATAGTGCAAATCTTTAGACTTACTGTCAATCTGACTTTTCAAAGCTGCACTGTACAACGTAGATTCGAAGCCCAGGCCATCCTATCCAACATATTACCAACTTCAAATAAGTAGAATGAATAAAATACAGCAGACTCTTAATTTATATTTGATACATCTGTACTCAACACAATAGGCTGCATTTAAGACGTCAAGTATTTAACATGGACTGAATTTCTTTTATGAGAACACTGAAACCAAGCATCACATTTTCCTTTGTAACCTCACAAAGCACCTCAAAATGTGGTAGGAAGGTGGAAGTGGGGCATTAGTATCTAGTATAGAATGTCACAAATAAAAGCATTGTAAATTAAGTATACCAGTCAAATCTACCAAAGCGTGCAGACCGTGCTCGCATGAAAAGCTCTGAAACCTTCAACCACTCACTTCTACATGATATTTGAGACTGGCCCAAAAGCAACAGCCTCATGCAAGATTTAAGTTCCACATCTTAAATTTTGCACTTGTGTGTATAAATGACAAAAATGTGAACACAAAGAGAGCACTGGCAATTGCATCCATTGGCTCGGTGAACTGGAATACACATTAGTGCACATGCAATGAGTCTGGAGTTACACATGCACGCTTTCCATCTCACTGAAACACAAGCACACTTTCTGGATTCATAAGGTTGATGGAAATTTGCATCCGAGCTGATGTGAGATCAATAAATAGGCTAAATTAGTTTATTCTGTTGCTTGATATCATTACAGCGTTACGACACAGTCTTCTTTATCTGATCAATAAAGCTCTTTCGGGTTCACATGGTTTTGCCATTAAGATTAAACTATTCTAGAATTTCAAAAACCTTAAGTATTTCCGAGAACACACCACAAAACTTCCTGCCTTGAACAACAATAATAATGGAAAATTACATCACCCTGCCGCTTCGAGATTTAACTGTCAAACGACTAAGCCAACTGAATGTAGTTACATTACAATAGCCTCAGTATTTCTTGTCAAAAAAAACAAAAAAAAAACAACATCAAAACATTAACAGATCTGTCACACGATCCACCATATTGTTTTTAATTCCAATAGATTTTTAACAGCTGAGCATATTGGCAAAGATTTCATAAACAAAAGCAGATCCTATTTAAACCTAATAGGATCAGCGTTAAATGACCGATAGCCTCATAAAGTCAGAACAGATGGAAACACGCGACTTGATAGCAGCACGGCTGAATAAAGGGGGCTGAACTTGAACCCAATGACCTTTTAGGCAAGAACGTCGCAGCTCGGTACGATCAATAATACAATGACAGTGCACAGCAGCAGAAGCTCAGGATAAACACTGACCAATTTCAAGAGGATATTTCAAAGAACACTTGATTGAAGTAGAAAAAACTATTGATATTCACATAATTTCTGTGCCTAACTTCCACAGATATGTTGTGTTTTTTGCAATTCCAACCCCCTTTTAAGATCTGTGCTGCCTGTAACATCTATACATCCTATAGTGCATATCAGTCCTACGTGGGATACCTGCCAGATAAACATTCCCTACGATGCATGCACCAACGTAGGGGTGCTCTGATGCCCCTAGTATGTAAATATAGAGTATCATGGCCAGCCGCCAGGGAATGGCAAAATCAGCCATATTTACAAAGAAATATTGCCTTCTAGCATCCCCTCCCCCTGCATATGACAGAAATGAAAACAAATTCCTGTCCTGAATTCAGGCTCGGCAAAGGGGGCTCGTTTGTCACGGTAAGCCCCTACCTATCAGGGCTATTCCCGGTCTGCTAGGAGCAACCCCCCCGGCCCTTACTGGCGTCGCAAGATTGCATCTTTTATTTATCACTGCTTGGCTTTATTTTTGCACAGCATTCCATACTGGGATGCAATCAGCCAAGAAACCCTCCCCGTGTGTGCAGGCTTGTCATTTCCCATCGCCTGAGCTCGGAATGAGGCACACACAAAGGGAAAAAATGCTCCTCTCTGGAATCTAAAGCAGAGAGATCCACGTAGCCGGTTGGAAAACAGGGCAAGGGCCCTTGATCTTCCAAGACAGCCCGTTTAAAGGACTCCAGGCTTGTGTGTGCGTGCGTGTGTTACGGAAAGCACAAAACAATTTTGGCTAAAGGGTTAGGGCACAAAGCCCAGCTGAGGCACCTCTCTTCCTGCAAGCTACGGATGGAGGAGGAGGGGGAATGGTCATGCAGAAAATTACGTTGTGCTGATTGCATTACAATTCAAATGAACCAAAGGCAGAAATGTGATTAAAATCTTGAATAGTTTCCAAAGGGTTGGAGAGTCACATCATCAAAAGGCTAATTGCAGGGACTTTAAAAACAAAGGTGTATGAAGTTGCAATGCAACACACCGGATCTGAATAAAATGCAATTATGATACAGTCCGGTTAATCTGACCATTTCAAGGCGTGCAATGACGTCACGAGGTCCATTCAATCAGCTAAAAACGTATGCATATTACTAAGGGCCATTTAAAAAGAAATGGAGGCACTGCGTCTTTAAATCGACATTCCTCCACCCCTTTGCCAAATCTTTTCTATTTAACGAGCAGTGAAAGAAAATAAAAACCCGCTTTTGTTTCCCTTCCTTTTTGGAGGGTGACAGAAAGCTGAAAAGACACAAATGAACATGAAAATGGGAACAAAGTACCAGTTTCAATAGGGATGCCTGACGGCGATTTGATATGCGCACACATCAAATACAAAACCAAGCTTCAGAGCTAAAATAGGGCCAAATTCTTCTTTAAATAAAAAGGTATTGTGATATTTAGCCAATTTTACTTGACAGGATCTCTCAATCCTGCAGTCGGTCGACTTACTACGACAATAACCCCCCTTCACGCTTTCACTTCAGAAAAATAAACAGACCGGACAAGCTCTGTAAGACTCGTCATTTCAACCGTCTAACGACAAAATACGCGAATAATATTTTACTTTAATGATTAAAGTTACACTATACATCTAGAAAGAGTGAGATAAGAGCGAAAAAACAGCAATACAGTCGATAAAATTTGGTAAGGATCGCGCAACATTGAGCTCCACTTCCGCGCTGTTTATCTCGCGCAGAAATATGCAGCGCTACAACAGCGCGTCAATGTTCCAACAATGTAATTAGAACGTTTCCCACATTATTGGAACGTTTCGATAAGCCAGAACGCTCGAAATGAAACGGCAGCCCTGACAGGAGGTAACGTTAATCCTGTCGGGAGATTTAAACACGTTGAGCCCCTTTGTTGTTGTATTCCTCTCTTTGTTCGCCGTAAATTCAATAGTCCCCTTTCATTCGACTCGCGTTCCTGTTTTGGAACATTTCAACGTTTCTCTCGATCTTGCGTTGTAAATGTAGACCCGGAATAAATCGATTTAAACATTTTCCACGCTGCGGGGTTCGATCCACACTCACCGACTTGTAATACGTTGTCCACACAGCCGCTCTCCAGCAATGCGATGCCCCGTCGGAACGGTAGCCGCGTCTCGTCTGCGTTCTCCCCGCTAGACGCGCTCTCCTCGCCGCCTGTGTTGAACGAGGAATACATGCAGATCTCCCGTTCACTCCTCGGGAAAGACCAGTACACGATCCGCCGCTGAACGGGCTCCGGGATGCGCTCGAAGCGCTCCTCCACCCGTTGGAACGGCCACTTCTCCGCTACTTTCCGCGCTGCAATGTCCAGGAGCGATTCGGGGCTCTGTGTTTTGCTGGATCCCCCTTGACCAGACCCCGAACCGCCGCATACTGTTCCACCGGATCGCTGCCCCTGTCTACACGTCGTACTATACCCGGGTCGGCAGCAGAGCCGTTTAGCTGGGGGCTGCTGAACGCGCTCCGCCATGATCGCACTGCTTTAACGTCAAGGGCGGAAGTCGCCGTACTATATAAACGGGATACGGAAGAGAAAATGTTACGACGCGCATCGATTGTTCGCCGTGTATGGACACTCAGGCCTTATTTGGTCAAAGAGGCGGGGCCTAGCGGTGTTGTCAATTTTGGTCTAGAGACAAATTAAGAAAGGGGCGTGGCCTGCGTGTCTGCAAATGTGCTAAAAAAGGAATGGAAGGCGGAATTCTCGCACGTCGGGGAGACATAATTAGTGTCATAAGTTCACAACAGGAAGACGCGTGAGGGGTTGGAAACGCTCTCGTGTTTATAATCGGCGTCCCCATACTATTGAACGAAATGTAGAAATGAGAGGCATTTCAGGAAATTCAAGCAAGCAGAAATGTTAAAGGAGAGATAGGATATGGGTGGAGTCTTGTGTCTGAAATATCAGATCACCCTCACACACAGAAAGCAGCCATAATGAAACTATAACCAAACATTCTTCAGTTCAGAAATGTGATTTATAGGAACGTAGCCTGGTTCTCCACCGCAAGACTAGACATAATGGCTTTTTACATGATGCTGCCTAAAGAAACTTTGTCATAGAGTTTTTTGATTGTTTATTTGTTTAATGTAGTATATATATATATATATATATATATATATACTGTAAATAAATCCAAAACTAAGATCCAAGAATGAACTATTTAGTTGACTTTAACTCGGCATACTTCATAACAGGGGGCATAATGCATGACCAATGCAGCATTTTAATAAATGTAATGTTGCTTTACGAAAAACGTGCATTCATTTTTGTTAGCAGAGTAGTGTGTATTTTCACTGTTTTGCTGCTGATCTGAATGAAAGGCCTTTGTACTTTTTTTAGGTGACCATGACATGAAATGTGTATATACTGGCTGCAGAACTTTAAGGATGGTGCAATGTAACACTCTTGTAATGAACAAATAGGCCGAAATCTTTATGAATATATTATCAAATGTGGTGCACAATTCTGAAGGGACAATTTTTACAACTGTTGGCTGCACCCTTAAATTGAATTAATCACTGTGATTTTGGTAAATATGATTATTAAAGTGTTGAGTGTTACATTCAAAATGCAATTACATTAGTTGAGGCTGCAACAGACTCCAATAATTTGTTAGAAAGTGAAGAATTATAAAAATTTTCCCCCTCTTCAAATGTGGCTGCAAAATTCAACACTGCAATTGTTTACGTTTATGCTGCTTGGGTTGATATATTGTGCCAGACAAGCCTCTCGATCATTGGGAGAGGAGGAAGCAGGAACTGGATTAACAATCAAAAAGACTTTAATTCAACATAAAACTGAAATAACAAAAAGCACACACACAAACACTCCTGTGTGCATGCATATATATATACACACACACACACACACACACTGTGGTAAGTAAAAAGTAAAAGTATGTGAACCCTTTGGATTTAACTGGTTTTCTGCATTAAAACTACACATAAAATGTGAAAAAATAAGTGAACCCTTGGTTTTAATAACTGGTCAGTCCTCCTTTGGCAGCAATAACCTCAACCAAGCATTTCCGGTAGCTGCGGATTAGACCCGCACTAGATAAACTTCAGAATTAATTTTTTCCCCTCGATGATGGCAAGCGGCCCAGGCCCCGAAGCAGCAAAGCGGCCCCAAATCATGATACTCCCTCCACCGTACTTCACCGTTGGGATCATGTTTTCATGTTGGTATTTGGTGCCCTTTTTACGCCATACATAGTGCTGCATGTTCTTCCCAAACAATTCAACCTTCGTTTAATCAGTCCTCAAAAATGTTCCTAGTAGCGTTGTGGAGTGTCAAGGTGGTCTTTGGCAAACTTTAGGCACACAGCAATGGTTTTGTTGGAATGCGGAGGCTTCCTTCGTGGTGTCCCGCCATGGACACAATGCTTGTTAAATGTTTTTCGTATAGCATACTCATGAACAGAGATGTTATAACCCGTTCAATGATTCCTTCAAGTCTTTATCTGTCACTTCTTTTTTACATTGAGCATTCTGCAGTGTGCCCTTTGAGTCATCTTGGCTGGACGGCCACTTCTGGCGCGAATAGCCACAGTACTAAACCATCTCCATTTATAGACAGTTTGTCTAATTGTGGACCAATGAATATCTGCTCTTCAAGATGTTTATAAATGTTTGACTTTGTAACCTTTTCCAGCTTTATGCAAAGCAACGATTGTAGGTCTTCTGAGATCTCTTTTATGCGATGCATGGTCCACGTCAGCATATGCTTCTTGTGAATAGCAAACTCAAATTGTTTGAGTGCTTTTTATAAGTCAAAGTAGCTCTAACCCACACCTCCAATCAAGTTTCCTTAATTGGATGCCAGGTTTGACAACTCCTGACTAATTAGCTTTTGTTGACATCTTTAGCCTAGGGGTTTACATACATTTTCCACAGTACTGTGAATTTTAAATGGGATGTGTTCAATAAAGACATGAAAGATTATAATTGTTTGTGTTGTTAGCTTAAGCACATTGTGCTTTGTTTCTACTTTTTATGATTTTATGACCAATTAATGCAGAAAACCAGCTAGTTCCAAAGGGTTCACATACTTTTTCTTGCCACTATTTATACATGCCTACTCTACGAAAAATAACTCTTTGGAGGAACTTGATTCAATCATGGACTTTGGTTCTATGTATTTGAAATGAGTTTACCATGTCATTTAAATACTTCAAGTAGAGAACGCGCTCAAAATCATGTAAACCCCAAAACATTTAACACATCAAAACAGCTCAAATTAAACTCTGTTAGATTTATGCTAGCTAGTGATGGGAAATGTTAGCATGTCAAATACTTGGTGGGAAGCACTACTGAGTGCAACTTGACTATAATGCTATAGTAAAGACACAGCGATTGCTCAATAGATAAAGCAATATGTAGAATAATCAAATGTAATTGGTCCTCAACCTAGACTCAAGCTCCACTCTTCCAAAATAACACTTAACTTTAACGTCTACTCTCACAGTTGTCCAGTGCAAAGTATGGGAACTAGAGGTCCTCTGACCAGTGTCAGTTAACCAAACAAAATGTATTCATGTTGTCCCAACGCAAATGCACTAAGACTGACAATACACTATATTAGTTGAATCAACTCAATGAATTTAAGTTCCAATGGTTACATGTTTTTTTTAATATAAGATGAACATCTGTAAATCTGATGATAGTTAGTTATTTTTTTTATGTGTAATTTATGCCACATTTGCAAGTCAATCCATTGTACTGCAGAGTCAGAAAATATAGGGGAATTATATGCCTAAATATAGAAATTGTTTTATGTGCTGATTTATGTTAACTGATTGATTTATTGTAAGTATTTGACATAGAAAGATTACACCTTTTATTTGGTTAGAAAACAATGGCCTATTGGGTGTGAAATGCCCCTAAAATCAAATCCAGGGGGCAAATATTGCCTCTGGTGTACTCCCAATTTAGATAATCTACAAATGCATATATATATTCTCTCTGCGTACTTGGTGTACAATCAAGCCAGTGTCCATATTGTCCATATTTCCCCATTTTTCATCCTTATCTTTGCTCTGCTACAGTCATGATAACACATCTTGAGGGGTGAAATCTTTTTTCATTTTCATTCCAGGTGATGTCTCGTACTTTATCTGATCAAACGGGCAGATCTGAGGACCACAGTAGGTGTCTGTGATAAAACTACAAACGGGGAACTTACCAACTGAAGAGGCGAGAGTGCTAATTTAATTTCATGCAAGAGTCTCACCGGTGATATTAAAAAGTGTGGCCTCGGGGTAAATTTAATTGATTGAGAAATGTGATGTAACTAATTGCAGCTCATTGGCGGGATGTTGTAATCTCCAGCCGATCAATGCAATGTATTTTAG
Source organism: Moxostoma hubbsi (assembly GCA_032164185.1). NCBI lineage: Eukaryota > Metazoa > Chordata > Actinopteri > Cypriniformes > Catostomidae > Moxostoma > Moxostoma hubbsi. The sequence continues at coordinate 5,591,856 of JAVLUX010000038.1, read as the reverse complement.
ATTAGTGTCCACGTGATTTGAGCTAGCTTCATCTGTCATTTTTGATTTTTTAATGGACACAAGCAGCGTCGCATGTGGGTGTCGTAGCATTTAATATACCGTGTTTTTGCTGAAAGCATGTGGCTCTGTTTAATAATTCCTCAGAATTATGCTCACTATATAAAATCTAATCAATATGAAATCAGCATTTACAAGCCATCTACATTGCTACTGTACACTGTAAAAATGCTGTAATTTTAACGGTAAAAGACTATAAAAATGTTACAGAAATGTTATGTTTTTTGCACAGTGCCAGCTCAGTCAACTAAATTACAAAGTCAAATTTACAGTTTGTTCTGTAAAGTTGTTTACATTTTTACTGTAATTTGTACATAATTATTCTGGCAACCACAGCTGCCAGATTTTTTTCTCTTTTTTTTTGTAAAAACAACAGGATTTTTTTCAAACCCAATGAGTCAAAGACAATATACCACTGTAAAACCATATCCTGGTAAATTTACAGTAAAAATGGCAGCTGTGGTTGCCAGAAATTCACTGTAAAAAATACGGTAACCGTGCTTCAGGTTTTACAGGATGTAAAATTGATGCCTGTATATTTTACGGTGCATTACAGTTAAATTATTAAATGATATAAACTTAATACTTTAACCTTTTGAAACTGTAAAAATGTGCTTTTCATTTTATAATGTATTGTTACTCACCGTAGAAATTACAGAAAGGCACATGATGGTTTGAAGCTCATCAATAGTAGCCGTTCTAAGAGACCAATAAACCTGTAGAGACAAACACAAAACACTATCAGGATAACACATGTGAAATTAAAATAATGCAATAAATATTAACTTAACTACATTAAATATAACAATAAACATCCCAATGTAGATAAGTGATATTAAAAATAAGAAGAAACAACTATTCCCATAAAGTATAATGAAATGTGATGGGTCATGCAGGAACTCTGGGAATGCCCGATTATTGTTTTTTTTAACCATATTTTTAACAATAATTTACCATAAAAAGTACATTTACTCTCTTGGTAAACATTATACATTTTTACTATTAATTATACGGTAAAATCATACTTTTTACTTGTAAAATTTTAACCATATTTTTAACAATAATTTACCGTAAAAATTACACGTACTGTCTTTTTAAATATATTATATTTTTACCATTAATTATACGGTAAAATTATACTTTACTTGTAAAATTTTAACCATATTTTTAACAATAATTTACTGTAAAAAGTACATTTACTCTCTTGGTAAACATATTAGACATTTTTACCATTAATTTTACGGTAAAATCATACTTTTTACTTGTAAAATTTTAACCATATTTTTAACAATAATTTACCGTAAAAATTACACATACTGTCTTTTTAAATATATTAGATATTTTACCATTAATTATACGGTAAAATGACACTTTTTACTCTTAAAATTTTAACCATATTTTTAACAATAATTTAAATAATTTTTACCATATATTTTAATGTAACTGCCCATTTACCAATTAATGTTTTTTCACTGTAGCATTTTTACAGTCTTTTACCGTTAAAATTATGGACATTTTTTACAGTGTAGCATTCAGGTGTTGCTCTTCATTTGAAACCTTTTGCACTGTCCAAGTGAGCAACCTTTGATTCGTGCATATGGAATTCAATCCTGGATAACTGCCCTCCTAATTAGGATAATTGATCAAAGGATCTGTACAGACTTGGCCAAAACAAATCTGTTTGATCTGACAACATTTTGGCATCATGTAAATGACAGCTGGCAAAACATAGAGCCAGGGGTTTGGACTCGACTGGCCCGAGTCCCCTGTACTCTTCTGTCCCATGTTTACATTACACAGATACACACATATTTATCACAGCAAGGCTGTTTTGTTGATATTGAAAATGAATACTTTTGTTTCACTTGAAAGCAAGTGGATGGTGATTGATTCAATTTTTCTGAGTGGTTATGTGATATTTCAGAACCAACGGCACTTTCTTCTGTGGAACACAAACGGCAGAATGTTATCTCAGTCACCATTCACTTTCAATGTATGAAAACAAGAGGCAACATCTCTGTTTAACATCTCCTTTTGTTTTCCATGGAAGACATAATAAAGCTGCATAAATTATGATAGCATTTTAGTTTTTGGGTGAACTGTCCCTTTAAGAAATGCAAATACATACACTGTAAAACATTCATAATTTTAACAGAAAAATAATGTCAAAATGCTAAAGTAAACAAACGTTAATTAGTTGACTGGTAGATACCTTACCATATACAGTGAAAATACGTTCTATTTAAAGATGTTTTACTGTAAAATATTTAAAAAAACAATGTTTTTAGAATTAAAAAGTATGAAAAAAGTATTGGTAACTGTGAAAAGGTATATTATGTTAAAAAAAAAAAAACATGTCATTTGAATGGTAAAATATTGTAACAACAAGGTTTTTAAAAGTTACAAGTATGATTTACATTTACATATAAGTTTGATGGTAAAATGTAAAAAAACAAAACTTTTTTTTAGAAGTAAAAAGTATTATTTTCCTTAGTAACAAAAATGTATATTATGTTTAACAAGCAATACATGCACTTATAGTATATTTTATATATATATATATATATATATATATATATATATATATATATATATATATATATATATTTAGAAGTATAAAGTATTATTTACCTTATACTTAACAGTGAAAATTGATATTGTTTAACAAGATAATACATGTACTTTTACAGTACAATATTTAAAAAAAAAGTTTAAGTATGATTTGGCTTTGTTAACGGTTAAATTGAATTTTATGTTTAACAAGACAATTCATGCAAGTATGACGGTAACATTTAGTAAAAAACTAAATGTTTTTTATTAGAAGGAAAAACTGATTAACCTTACAGTTAACAACAAAAATGTACATTGTTTATCAAGACAATACAACTACTTGTACAGTAAAATATTGTAAAAATATATTTTATAGTAGTAAAAAGTATGATTTGCCTTATAGTTAACAGTGAAATGTTATATTGTTTAACAAAACAATACAATTAATTTTTACTGTTAAATATTGTAAAAATAGTGTTTTTGACAGTAAAAATGTACATTTATTAACAAGACAATACATGTGCTTTTTTAGTTCAATATTGTAAAAATAATAAAATAGAAGTAATAAGAATGCTTTACCTTATAGTTAATGGTGAAAATAAACGTTATGTTTAACAAGACAATATATGTCAGTTTGACAGTAAAATTTTGTAACTTTTTTTTGTTGTTGTTTAGATGTAAAAAGTATGACATACATGCATACATGCATACCTTGTTGCACTAATCTGTCTTGGATACTGTTATTCTGATTCATCTGAATTTTTGTAATGCAGCATTTTTGTACTGCTGTCTCCTTATATGAATCACTTATGATGTATTATTCCTCATTTGTAAGTCGCTTTGGATAAAAGCATCTGCCAAATGAATAAATGTAAATATAAATCTAGTTAACAACAAAAAATTATATTATGTTTATCAAGCCAATGCAAGTACTTTTATGGTAAAATATTAAATATTAGAAGTAAAAAGTATGATTTACCTTATACTTAACAGAGAAAATTAACATAATTTAACAAGATAATACATGTAACTTTATGGTAAAATATTGTAAAAACATTGTTTTTAGAAGTAAGAAGTATTTTTTATGCCCTGTACTTCTATTGTGGTAACAGTACATTTAAAAGTGCAAAGCAGATATTTGTTGTTCCAGTAGATGGGTAAATAAATATTAAATAATTTAATGATACGGTATAAACTGTAAAATACATGCACCATAATGACATCCTGTAATGCTTTAAACAGTGTCATTGTATTTGTTGTGGGGCAACTTTCTGAATTTCAAGCAGCTAAATGTTTTTTTTACCATAACTTTAACAGGAATTTGTACAGTATAGTACAGCATAGTAATACACATGCTTATTTATGTGCGTGTTCAGTTTCCAGAACTATAAAGAGCTTTAGTTCACATCTTAAACAACAGTTTATAAAACAAAGAAAATGAGTTAAGAGAAGCAATCTAATTGTTCCTTTAACAAAATCCAAGCACAAATCAAGGCTTCTGAGAATTGTAGGAAGTGAGTAACATTTTGCAGTGTTCCCAAATACTTGTGAATCTCATTATGATCCTGTAACCCCCTTCTGCTGCCGAGCAAACGGACCAGCACTCTCATATCACTGTGCACTCACATCACGCCGGGGAGAAAATGTATGGGCCTCATTTTGAATATCTTTATTATTGTTTCATCTTGCCCTGCAGACAGGAATATGGTGCAGCTAATGACAGAAGCCATTCTCCCTGCGTGTGCGCCACTGCGAGGGGCCAACAGAGGGCATTCATTTATACTCTTATTCATACACATGCAGATTTTATACATTTGTCTATGCTCTTGCAATAACACGAGATCAGTTATTGCTTAATATCTTAAAAATGCACATAATAATTCGGATTTACATATTCTTCCGATTTTTAAGGCGTAGCTTGTCGTTTTTGTCGAACTAGGACACACATCACTGGAACACTTGCATTTGCGATACAATCGATAATGATGTCAGGTTTGACCTCAATGACATGCAAGAACCAAATCCATTTGATATCACCGACATCAAAACTGGTGCGACGCATCATGACGCACCATATTTGAATGTACGCAAACGCAAATGAGATTTAAGTGCAATGCATATCATATTTTCAGCAAATAGCGACTTCAATTTCTGACTTTTCTGTACACAAAGATATCATATGGCATAAGATTTGGAAAATAGCACAGGAGTCATATAGACTACCTTTATTTTTCGAATCTCAGTTGCCTCCGCGTCGATACCGTTAATCCAAGCATTTTATCACGTGACTTGTTGAGCGCGTTACCACGGAGACATAGGGTGTGTGGAGGCTTCATGCTATTCTCCACGGCATCCATGCACAAATCACCACACGCCCCACCAAGAGCGAGAACCACATAATAGCGACCACGAGACAGTTACCTCATGTGACTCTACCCTCCCTAGCAACCGGGCCAATTTGGTTGCTTAGGAGACCTGGCTGGAGTCACTCAGCACGCCCTGGATTCAAACTCGCGACTCCTGATTTATGGGTGAATAAATAAGTTACATTTTAATTTCTTTGGTGAACTATTTATTAAGATCTTATTAACAAATCTAATTCTAATTACCAAAATTAATAATGTCGCCTGATAAGGGTCCGGGTGTGTAAAATCACAACTCCGCCCGCTTGTATTGATCCCAGGACATCCATTTAAATGGACTATTTTCGTGGTTTAAAAAAAATGAGGTTTTTAGTTTGTCATGTGTTAAGTAATCAGATACTGTATATACACACACGTGTAAATATAAAAAAGGTTCTTTTTGAAAAGTATTTGTGAATGTTGAAAAATCAGCAATAATTTCTGTCATTTTTACCCAGAAGTTCCACTGCAAACTGAACTGTATAATGTACACTTTAAATCCACAATGTTTGCCACAGTCTTTTCTGAATGGAGAGCTATTTCTATCTAGCTACATTGTCCTAATTGTTACACGGCAATGAATAGTTCTTTTTATCCTGCTCTTTTCCATTCTTAAGCTGGCTTTTTACATGGCCCACTCTATCCGTGCACATGTACCAAAAAAAAAATCTATTTAGCCCGAGTCATTTCTTTGGTGTGCTGGAGACAGCCAAGGCGAGAGATAACTAACGACACTTCTTCCAGCACCTAGGGATTCTTTTATGCCAGCCTAATTTGCATTCTGATTAGTATGCATGAAATTTCTCACTGAACTTTAATACCCTAACTGCTGCATAATGCACTTTAATGAGCATAAAAGTGAGCTTGACAATTAAAACTCACATTAATCACTAAATGCTACACTCAAGGAAGCGAGCAGTAGAGGGAAGGGTGTCAGGGAGGGGCCAAGCGGGATCTGACGGGCAGGCGACTGTGGCGAAAGAGAAAATGAGGGAGAAATGGGGGAGGAGAGATGAAAGGTTTAATGTGAACGCACCTGAATGCAACAAAGTACTAGCAATCTCTGCATCTCCATTGGCAGAGGGAGAATAGTTTAACGTGGTTTTTAACGTGAATGAAAACGAGGTTGTGAGGAATAGACTTATGGTCTCTTTAATGGGTTGTAATAATGTTAAAAGGTATAGTTCCCTCAAAAATGAAAATTCAGTCATTGTTTACAAATCCCTGTGTTGTTATAACCCCATAAGGCTTTCTGTCTTTTTCATAACACAAAGGGAGAAACGGACCATTTTCACAGACATGTTTCCGCCTTCTTTAACAACGTAAATGTAGAAAACTTTTTTATATTTTATTTTTTTTATTACATTGTACTTTGTATTATATTAACCTGGAATAGGTTATATTTTTATCTTCCATTTGCAAAGCTGTGAAGGCATAATCGTAGATTGTTTTTCTTTTGCTGTTGGAGAAAACAGGTAAGCACCAATTACATTTGCTGTGGTCTTCCATTCACTGGCATTCAGGGCTGGACTTGTAATCTGGCATACCGGGCATTTTCCCGGTGGTCCGACGCACTTTGGGGCTGATCAGGAGTGGGCTGGCCATCAGAAGAACCGAGCGGGCAGGTGTATCAGCCGGGAAACGGGCCGAATTGGCCGCGATAAGCTAAAACGAGCCGCCGCCTAAAGCAGAACGGACCACAAAACCAGAAAAAAAAAATCAGCCCTGGAGAAAATGTGAAGTAGCAACTTTGATTCTCTGTCCCCTTTTGCCTATCACGGTCCCGTTTCATGTCCGGCCCAACGGGAAATGTCCTGGTTCTTCCGATGGCCAGTCCGCCTCTTTGTCCGCATATGTAAGACATAAGATGAAAACCCCACTATTGCAGTGCAATTCTGCTGCAGTTCGTGATATAAAGTTAAGGAAACGAAGACAGCAACAACAGGGAAAAAAGTGTGAAGTCTTCCTCGGATACCATTTTTATTTACAAAAGTGTCGCAGGAAAATTGCATTGCTGTGAAGAAAGCTGATTACTGACTGAGCCGCATGTACTGTAGACAGGAGTAAAGTGTACACCGCTCATAAAATGCATGTAAACGGGAATGCTACTTTCTCACCTTTTTGGCAAAAAATATTTCTGGTGTCCATGTAAATGTTGTCAGTGAAACTATTGACAGACCATTTCTGTCTTATGGGTGTTCATGAGAGTGCACGAGAGCTACAGAATACAGAGCCCCGCTCGCGAGATGGGGCGCTCAAGTGACATCTCGTTATTTACCAAAAAGGTCCCCCACAGCTGTGTACAAACCAGACAACAGAAATGACAAAACATGTCTGAATAGTTTGAAGATGAAGTGGAGTTGCCTGTGTGCTTACAAAATGTAATAACATTTTTTTCAATTTGGAATGCCCGATTCCCAATGCGCTCTAGGTCCTCATGGTGGCGCAGTGACTCACCTCAATCCAGGTGGCGGAGGACGAATCTTAGTTGCAATCTCATGTGGCTTGTTGAGCAAATTACCGTGGAGACAGAGTGCGTGTGGTGGCTCACGCTATTCTCCGTGGTATCCATGCACAACACACCACATGTCCTACCAAGAGCAACAACCACATTGTAGTGACCCAATGTGACTCTACCCACCCTTGCAACCGGGCCAATTGGACTCCTGACTGGAGTCACTCAGCATGCCCTACCTTGAACTACCTTGGTCTCCTGACTACTCGTAATAATTGTACGAGATGGCGAAATCATATGAGATGGCTCGTACAAAAATGACTTTTAATTCCATAGAGAAAAGTAAATGTACCATCGAATGGATCGAAAATGCTCTCCATTACCACATATTTTGGAAAACAATGATGTTAGGAAACTGTATATACATAAATGCCTAATGCAAAGTATATTTTAATTGTTATATGACTAATAATTATTTAGCTATTATTCTCTCAAAATCAAAGTCTTTTTATTTTGCATACTGCCAAAAATGTAGCTTTTTGCCTGGGAGCCGTGATTCCGGATTACACCAAACAAATTGTTTGCTCTTAGGAACAAAGACATATTTAAGAGTACATGCATTTTCACTGTTTCATTTTGGTGTTTTGGTATTGTTTTGAACATTTGAATGTAATATTCCACTTTAGTTGAGTTCACCCATTTGCACATACAGATTGTGCACTGACAAAATGTTTTTGCACTCACGTGCACACATGCATACTGACATATACGCTCGCACATAAGAACATCCAGCCCCCCCTTCCTGTAAATGAAGGCTCAAATGGGTGCCTACATGAGCACACAGCTTGATACAGATTGGACGCATCACGTCATGCAAATTCTTCTCCCTTTCCTCCCAAAGAAAAGATATTCCTTGCACACATCCTATAGGCCTATACATATGGCATATTCCACAAAAACAGTACACTTCGTTGTCCCATTACTTGCTTTAAAGCTTTATAGCCACAAATCCCATGTTTTTGTTGTGAGAACTACTAGAAATGTTTGATTGGTTTACATTAAATTAACCAAGCATGAAAAGTAGCTAGTTTTAAACAGCAAATATAGATTTTGGCCTGTCCCATCTCAGGGGTTTTGAACTTTTTGATTGTATCCAACAATTAAAACCATACAACAATCTCATAACTTTGACATAATCCATATTCAATTCAGTATTTTTCATTATTAACTAGGGCTATTGATTTAATGTGTTTATTTCGTGTGATTCATTATATAAAAAAATAATATGTAAAAAAACCACTAATTAATCATGTCCCCAGTCCGTAATAAGGTACGTTCCTTCCATCTGAGTAATTCAAGCTTGTAGTACCACCTGTTTTCTCCAGGGGGCAGTTATAGGCAACATGCAGCTTATACAGAGAACAAACCACACTTACCGAGAGCAGACAGCACAAGATAAGTACACATTCGTGTTTTAAACACAGCTTAATGGAGCGCAAATCCGAATTAGAGATCTGATTTAAGATGTGTTTTTCTAAAGTTTCAAACTTCGTTTACCACTCTAGCATGTATTGGCTTTACAATGACCTGTAAATGGTATGTTTATGATGCAACACAACTAAGACGCTCCAAAAGCGTCAGTCTGATGCTGTAAAGAGGCTGCCGTAGGCAGGGATCAAACCCAGGTCTGTAGTGCTCAAGTGTTTGGTGTTACACCACTGAGCTAACAAATAAACTAGGAAAGCCGAGCCTCCACAAAACTGAGAAACAAAAGATACACAAGGGTTTAAAAAGTACAACAAGGATGAGACTTAACTTGAGAGCTGATCACAGGAAGACTGAACACATTGGTGAAAAACAAGCAGGCTTATATAGGCCTATGCACAGGTGAAGGGAATGAGGGTTAATGAGCGGAGGTTTGAACCGGGTTAGGGGCGTTGGTGCCATCTGCAGGAGTGGAGAGGAGCGTGGCACGGGAGCTCCAAGGTGAGCGCCCTCTGCTGGTCTGGAGGGGAACAGCACCCCAAAGAGGAGATCCCTTGCTGCAGGTGTATATTGACACATCCTTAAACAAGCCTTTATAATAAATCTCAGACTGACTGACAAATTCAATTGCAAAATGAATTGTTGTGAACTGTAGGCCTATGAGAGTCTTATGTTCAATAATATGGAAATAAATGCTAGTCCATCGCCAGGCCACACATAGACAAACAACACTCACATCCACGGCAATTTTTGGAGACATCAATTAACCTAGCCTGCATGTCTTTGGATGGTGGGAGGAAGCCGGAGCACCCGGAGAGAACCCACGCAGACACGGGGAGAACATGCAAACTCCACACAGAAAGGCCGGGGCAACCGGGGTTTGAACCCACGACCTTCTTGCTGTGAGGCGACAGTGCTAACCACTGCACCACCGTATGTCCGTATATATATATATACTGTATATATAAATACATTTTGCTTCTCAAGCATATTTGTAATATTTTAAGAATATTTCAATATTTATACTAGAAAATAAGACAAATAATCAGTAAGAAAATAATTCATCAGTGTTATTTGAAGAAAAAAAATGATCACAGTTTTTATTCTGTCATTTATGGGAAATATAAGTTTATTCGTAATTAGAAACCAACATTTGGTCCCAAACTAGCTTGCCGCTTTAAATTCTAGAATTTGTCCATTTAAGGACCAATTAAATGTAATAATGTTTGATGACTATTTAATGTTTATTGATAGAAAATCAGGGTATTAAACCATATTTAGACATTGAAAACATCAAAATAAGTGTCTAGAAAAAGAAACAGCTCATATAAGATTTAATTTGACCTGAGGTTAATGATCAACATTTTCTGAATGTTGGCCAATTACTTCAATTACATATCTTTCAAACCCTATTTTGGATCCTGTCCGTGTAAAGTGCCATACAATGTGTATGGCGACAGAGTTTTCGTGTGTGTATGCCGATGCTTATTTGTCTATGTGTATGTTTGTGTATGCTTGGAGTGCAATGTTTAAAACATAACCTCCATGCACAATTTATGATGATGCACCATGGCTCTGACAGCGCATGGCTTATTAGACCAACGGACCCTGAGGCCGTGCTCTTCAGATACTCCACTGTAATGGACAAATCTGTTCCGTGGATTTATGTATGTAAATGCTGGATGGGGGAGTTGCCTCCCGCTGCAACGACTCATGCAAATCCATGCAGAGGATGAAATAAAAAGGACAAAGGAGGGGTAAATATTCCAAGAAATGCCTGGACTATCCTGTGTGGGCTGCTTTAATTAAAACAGTTTTGCTGTGAATTATGGGTGTTAGATGTGGGACAAAAATCGTATGTGGCCTCATTTTGGAGTGTTGCGTTTTTTTCATTAACAGAGAAAATGCCACTTCTGGCAATTTAACTAATACACTAGTTGTGGATAATAGAAGACATGCAATAATTGCTCTATTGAGAATCATTTATGGTCATAAACATAAACACATTTTTTTAAATTTTTCCTTTGAAAAATTCACCAATATGATCCTAGGATGTTGTGGACAATTGTTAGGTTGTTGATAGGTTGTTCTGGGTGGTTGTTATGATATCCTGGGTGGTTACTAGGGTCTTTTGGGTTATTGCTATGATTTACTAATGTTGCTAAGGTGTTCTGGGTGGTTGCTAAGGGGTTTTGGATTGTGGCTAGGTGGTTGCTATGATGTTCTAATGTTGCGAGTGTGTTCTGGGATGTTGCAAGGGTGTTCTGGGTGGTTGCTTGGTTGTTAGGGTTTTTTGGGTGGTTGCTATGGTGTTCTATAATGTTGCTATTGTTTTCTGGGATGTTACAAGTGTGTTCTGGGTGGTTTCATAGTGGTTGCTAGGGTGTACTGGGTTGTTGCTAGGAGTTATCTATGGTGTTGTAGGTGGTTTTTAGAGTGTTCTGTGATGTTGCTTGGTGTTTGCAAACGTGTTCTGGATTATTGCTTGGTGGTTGCTACGATGTTCTAATCTAATCTAATTGCTAGGGTGTTCTGGGATTTTACAAGGGTGTTCTGGGTGATAGTTTGGTTGATAGGGTGTTCTGGGTGGTTGCTAGAGTTTTCTGAAATGTTGCTAGGGTGTTTTGGGATGTTAAAACAGTTTTCTGGGTGGTTGCTAGGGTATACTGTAATGTTGCTAGGGTGTTCTGGGATTTTACAAGGGTGTTCTGGGTGGTTGCATGGTGGTTGCTAGGGTGTACTGGGTTGTTGCTAGGAGTTATCTATGGTGTTGTAGGTGGTTTTTAGAGTGTTCTGTGATTTTGCTTGGTGTTTGCAAACGTGTTCTGGATTATTGCTTGGTGGTTGCTACAATGTTCTAATCTAATCTAATTGCTAGGGTGTTCTGGGAATTTACAAGGGTGTTCTGGGTGGTAGTTTGGTTGATAGGGTGTTCTGGGTGGTTGCTAAAGTTTTCTTCAATGTTGCTAGGGTGTTTTGGGATGTTAAAATGGTTTTCTGGGTGGTTGCTAGGGTATACTCTAATGTCACTAGGGTGTTCTGGGATGTTACAAGGGTGTTCTGGGTGGTTGCATGGTGGTTGCTAGGGTGTACTGGGTTGTTGCTAGGTGTTTGCAAACCTGTTCTGGATTATTGCTTGGTGGTTGCTACGATGTTCTAAACTAATCTAACTGATTAGGTTCTAGGGTGTTCTGGGATGCTACAAGGGTGTTCTGAGTGGTTGTTAGAGTTTTCTGAAATGTTGCTAGGGTATTCTGGGACGTTAAAATGGTTTACTGGGTGGTTGCTAGGGTGTTCTATAGTGTTGCTAGGGTGTTCTGGGATGTTAAAATGGTTTACTGGGTGGTTGCTAGGGTGTTCTATAGTGTTGCTAGGGTGTTCTGGGATGTTACAAGGTTGTTCTGGGTGGCTGCTACTAGGGTGTTCTATAATGTTGCTAGAGTGTTTTGGGAGGTTAAAATGGTTTACTGGGTGGTTGCTAGGGTATTCTGTAGTGCTGCTAGGGTGTTCTGGGATGTTACAAGGATGTTCTGGGTTGTTGCTAAGTGGTTGCTAGGGTGTTCTGGGTGTTTTCTTACTGGTTGAAGTCAAAAGAGCCCACCCTCAAATCTCTGTGATATTCTGGTCTCCAGACATGGTCCCTTGTTCATTGTCCATGTGATATTTTTCATTGAAAAGTAATAGCACACCTCTCCTCAACAAGCCACACGATTTGAGGCATGATTCGTGTTCGTAGCACAAACAGTGCAGGTAAAGTTACTTTACATGCCGAAGTTTAATAAAAAACAACAATGAATAAACAATAGTAATAGTTATGCTTGCCTTTGCAAAAACCACTAATAAATTTCACCAAATTTATCTTCAGCTAAGCATAACTGAATTAGTGAGTGAATTTATAGGGGTTCCTGCGCCCTTTGGAGGAAATGAGAGAATAGCTAATCATAAACTGGGCAAGGAGGCTCCTTTTATGGAAAATATAATGAATACGGTTATTCTGACAGCTCGTTAACACCCAGCCTCCCACAAACCTGGCAGATTCTCACCCTCCACACCCTGTCACCCTCGGCTCCAGAACTAATCCACTATCAGAAGGAAAAAGAAACCTACAGAGCCAAAGAATTCAGCATATATAGACTAATGTAGCCTGAAAACAATGCTTTCTTTTAACAGGAATGCATTTTGAATACACAAACTGAAAATAAAGGCACGCCCTGAGTGATGCAGCGTCACAGTTGAATTGAAAATGTAATCACCCTCTGACAGTGGCTTACAGCATGAAGGGCGCAGTCTGAAGGAGGCGGAGTCTAGCGCTGTATGAATATTGAGCATTGGGCTATTGAGTCTCTGTGTGCATTGTAATGATGTGCTTTTAATGAGGTCCTGTTCTACCAGCTAGCTTTTTGCACCTTTCTTTGAAAAAGCTCAAGCTCAGGGATTAGTTTAGAATAACTCCTTGTTCAAAGGAATTCTCCTTTCATTGTCTTTTGTGGGAATACTTTGTAATTCTAATGTGAAAACAGGTGCAAATCGTTAAATGGATGCTCTCATTGGATTAAATATCAATGTGGCAGGGTGGAGAGTGGGGCCGGGTTGTGAATCCCCTGTCACAATCAGTTATACAACTTTTTTTTATCAATTTTTCATTGCCAATAGAATGACAACATCACAATCCATTTATTTTAATAAAAATAATTAAAAGGTTAATAAGTAAAGTTTTAAGTAAAATATGATTATTAATGTTTTAAGGTAAGATGACATCATAATAGCTTGTAATGTAAAATAATGAGATTTATAATGACAGAGCAGGCAGCATATATGAAAATACACAGAAATATGAATTCACACTTTAAATATATCTTATAAAAATATATGTCAGAATTTTCAAAACTGTGAATTATTATTAGTGTGTGTGTGTCTGTGTGTGTGTGTGTGTGTGTGTGTGTGTGGTGTGTGTGTGTGTGTTTGTGATGTGTGTGTGTGTGTGTGTGTGTGATGTATGTGTGTCTGGGTGTGTGTGTGTGTGGTGTGTGTGTGTGTGTGTGTGTGTGTGTGATGTGTGTTCTGTGTGTGTGTGATGTGTGTGTGTGGTGTGTGTGTGTGTTGTGTGTGTGTGTGTGTGCACGCATGAATGAAATGTATTGGAGATTGAGAGATACAGTATACATCAAAAGCCTGTTGTATCATATTTGATACATGGATTTCAAAGGGGTTTTTTCAGTAAAATAATATTGAACATTTTAACAAAGCACAAGTTGCTTATATTCAGCAAACCACTTTCTTTCCACAAATAACCACTAGATGGTGCCATAAACATGTAAAACATACATACTTTAGTTTGTTTGGCTCGTCAGCTTGAACAGAGAGTAAAACAGAAGTGTAAAATGTTGATATGCACAGCATTATAAGGTTATTAATCTTTTATTATTTAGTAAGGACTCCAAGCTTCAAACATCAAAAGGGATGTCATACTTTGCACACTTTTGTCAAAGTTGCTCTGCAGTCATGCAGTGTGGTGGAAGACATAATTTTTAAATGTTATCTGGCTAAAAATAGGCTGATCAAAATCATGACAAGTCAAGTCAAGATATTTGAATTTGTCTAGCGCTTTTCACAACACGCATCGTTTCAAAGCAGCTTTGATATCTATAAAGTCTTTAGAGTCATCATTGTGTAGTTTGATTAAATATGATTGTAAATTGTCTATAAAAATAAATAATTTAATAATTGATTTATATTTGTATTTAGAGCCCCAGTGAGCAAGTCGAAGGCGACTGTGACAAGGAACACAAAACTCCATTAGATGATGGTTAATGGAGAAAAATAACCTTGGCGGAAACCAGACTCACTGTGGGGGTCAGTTCCCCTCTGACTAACATCGTGAATATAATGCCAATAATAGTTATTTATGTGCAGTGCAAGTCATGGTTTAAAATTAGTTCAATAAGTAAGTGTTAAGGGCCAGTGTTTATACCACAAGTGCATCAGTTATCACAGAGGAAATTGGTGGGAGGTTGCAGGTGCTGATATGCATTGCCTGAGTCTTATTAAAGACAACAAACACACAGACACACTTTCCGAAACCATTCCGAACACCCTAGCAACCTAAAAAAAAAATGTCTTAGTAACCACATAGTCATACCCTGGAAACCACACTAACATCGTTTGTTTACAAAATCAATATTATGTAACAGGGCTATAGAGCTGTTCAGCCGTGACGTAAATTTGTAGGCAAATCCAGAATTTTATCTGCGTGGGGTTGGACTGGAACCCTCCGTCCTCCCCACAGCCTTTGCGGATGGATGATTGGTTCTTCGGGTCTGTGCGCCGCTCACAGCCACGCCCCCACCGCCACACCTCAACAGTCCCGGCATGCTGGACGCGGACCCCCCGCCTTTAGCCCCATGACTGTTCCCCGGCCGGCTGGTTCTGACGAGTCTAGAGGACGCCTCCACCGGACCTCCTCCTCTGTCACTAACCCGCCCCCTGGCGGATGTGCGGAGCAAGGTAAGTGCTTCGAGTCTTTTCGCACCTTTGCTTCCCGACGCCATACTACCTGCTCCGCCCCGCTGTGAAGCCCTGCCGGATACGTCAAAAATAATCGTCCCGTTAGTGCCCCTAGCACGGAGCTTGGATGCGTGACTTTCACTTCCCAACCTGTCACGCTGGCTGGCCAGGACCATCCGACTCAGTTATGCAATTCAGTTTGCCAGCCCCCTTGCAGCAGGTGTCCCGACGCGTCCTGGTCATGACTGACGTCTCCAGATTGGGCTGGGGTGACGTGTGCAACGGGCACGCAGCTGCGGGCCGTTGGAGTGGGGCCCCGCTGCGCTGGCACATCAACTGCCTAGAGTTGTTGACTGTATTCTTTGCCCTGCGGAGGTTTCTCCCACTGGTTCAGGGCAAACACGTCTTGATCAGATCAGACAGCACCACCACGGTAGCATACATAAATCGCCAAGGCGGCGTACGCTCCCGCCACATGTCACAACTCGACTGTCGTCTCCACCTTTGGAGCTAGGGTGCCACTCACATCCCCGGCAACCTCAATGTGATGGCGGACGTGCTATCACGACAACGCTTGCCCAGTGGAGAGTGGAGGCTTCACCCCAAGTCAGTCCAGCTGATTTGGGAATGGTTTGGCAAGGCTCAGGTAGACCTGTTCGCCTCCCAAGAGACCTCCCACTGCCCGCTCTGGTATGCCTGAACAGAGGCTCCCCTCTGGGCAGACGCACTGGCACACAGCTGGCCCATGGGGCTGCGCAAGTATGCATTTCCCCCAGTGAGCCTTCTTGCACAGGTGCTGTGCAAGGTCAGGGTGCTCTCCTCGTTTGCTGTTGGTCAGACAAACAGATAGTCCTGCCCAAAACAATGATGGGATATTAAATCAGGCATCACTAGTTCTGATTCTAAACATCAGACAGAAAATATTTTCAAGAGTTTACCCAGTAAACAAACCCGTCTAAATGAAGTAGTGACTTACCAAGTAACAAAAACAAATATTTACAGATTATAAAACAGTTCCTCGAACTGCCGATTATGGGCCGCTCCTCGAATCTGATTTGACGAAAGGAGTTCCAAGAGTACTGATAGCTCAGACCATCAGCACGGGGATGCTTTACTGTTTGTTGCACTCCGCTTGTGTTTGTGGCGTTTCAAACTAATGTATTAGAGCAGCTTGATGTGTGAATTTTCATTAAATATTTGAGCCAGCAGGTGGCGTCTTTCAGACTGTCTATCGTGTGCAATGAGCGAGTCGTGTTGACTTTGGCAAACTTTATTGTCAGTCAGTGCACAAGTTTCTTTGCAGTCATCCGGAATTGTCACTCACTCCGTAATTGCTCTAATTACTAATATACTATAGCTGAGAAATAGAGCTAAACTGACATCTTCAGCATTACTGCCGATTGTGACAAGTTGGGAGAAGACATAAACTTTTAACATGGTGGAGGAGAGAATGTTTTCTGTGTCGGTGTCAAAATAAGAGTTCCCAAAGAAATATACAAGAATGAAACTGGCATCCTCCATGTTTTCTCTCTGACAACAAAACACGTGAGTGAAATACACATAGGACATTTTTGATAGCATGTATAACAGCATCACTCCAAAACTGGAGCTGATCACACTACAGCTGAGGAATAGAGTTAAACTAACAGCTGCAGCATTACTGTTCATCAGTGCAAGGTAATCACACGCTCCTTCGCTCTCTCTTTCTCTTTCTCTCTCTCTCTCTTTCTCACACACACACACACACACACACACACACACACACACATACACATATCCTTGTGTCTCCAATAACTTGTTAGAAACAGGCCAAGCTGTTGTTACTAGTTCTAAAGTGTTGTTTTCGAATTAGTGACGATGGCTTGGGGGCATCTTTCAATCTGTCAAAGGCAGGTCCTGATCCGTAGAGTAATAAAATAGTTCCACACACAAGAGCTCATTTTTTGTTTTTTTTTGGCACAGTCCTTAGTTTTCACTACTTATTTTTTTACTTGTTTGTTCAAATGTTGTATAAAAGCAATATCACACTCGCAATCGTGCTGTATTGTCCATCAGTCCGCACGGCTATGATAACCTGCGGCCGAATCAGACAGAAAACGATATTGCTTTAATAAGTCCCGCTTCAGTTCCACTCAACACCAGGGCAGTTCCGAACAAAAAACATTCAGCTAGACTAAAATCATGTTAAATATTTTGCCCTAGCGATGCTCCTGAAACACAGGCTGAATTCTTAAATTCTTGAACGTTTCTACTGCATCAGGAAAGAACCAGCCGAGTGGCAACATGCTGCTTAACTGTTAAGACACTAAACGTGCATTAAAAGAGAAAAAGTGTGAAGCGTGAAGACCCTTTAACCTCTTCTGGCCAGTAATAAGACTGATGTGCTGTAAGATAGCTTAAGTAAAGGGACCTGAGCCCACACATTTTCTCTCTCTCTCTCACTGCGTCTGTCTGTCAGGTTTTCCTCCCTGCAGGCGTCCACACTTGATGGCCTTTATGAAAATATCATAAATTTAATCAGGGCCTGCAAATTTCATGAGCCGTCCATCTTCCTCCTGAATTTCTTAACAGGGTGTCAAAACAATCTGCCGCGTGACATCTGACAGTCCGCACAGCGAGGAGAGAAATGTCTAGAACTCTCTCTCTTCCCCCTGTCCTTCTCACCTAACAATAAAATCTGAATTTCATATCATGGAAATATTGAAATACATGCTAACAATATGGTGAGGCTTATAACCGTGTTTTGTCTATATGCAGAACTGGTCACCTTGATGGCTTTCTCAGCTGGTCTCATAGTAACATGTGAATTATATTTGTAAACATGTGCTTTTTGAAAAACATAAGTCAATAAGGTGTGATTTGTGATATTTATTGCATTCATGTGCCATTAGTGACACAATCCAGCAAAAAAGGCAGGCTTGTTCATTGGTTTTATCAGAAAAAGAAAAGTTTGATCAAGTTCATGGATGGTATCAGATGGTAATACCAATTATCAAAATAATAATAATAATAATAATAATAATCATTTTAAGATTTAAGCATTTCAATATTAACATCAAATTTCTATCAAGATGAATTGAATAATCTGTTTAAAATAGAATAAAAAGATACAAATCTTGTTAAACATCACACAATTCAATTAAACTTCGCTATGTCACTGAAATGCGTCTATATATATATATATATATATATATATATATATATGAAAATATATACGTGAAAATCTTAGAAATAGGATAAAATATTTTTTGAGTGTACCATGGTTTTGTTTTATTACACTGTTTATACACTATATATATATATAAACAGTGTAATAAAACAAAACCATGGTACACTCAAAAAATATTTTATCCTATTTCTAAGATTTTCACGTATATATTTTCATATATATATATATAAACAGTGTAATAACACTCCAAAAATATTTTATCCTAGTTCTAAGATTTTCACATTAGATTTATTTAACTACTATACTCTATACTATAGTATTATTAACTATACATACATATATACACACACACACATACATACATATATATATATATACATTATATATATATATATATATATATATATATATATATATATATTCAAACATTGCTCTATTTGTTTTAGCATCATGATGAGCTTGATATAACAACATTGACTCAAGCAGTGGCGTGAGTTTTAGGGCGGGACTAACTGTTTGTCAGACAAATGGAAGACATGGACAGTTTTCAGGAAACTTGTTTGAACAGAGTCATTATTATTATTTTGTACTTTTCTGTTTAGTGACGCTAGTGGCACAAAATGTACAAGTATACACTGCCCCTTTAATACCTTTATTTAGTTCATCATGTGTCAAAAAAGCTTTTACATTGTATATTGTATGGCACCATGCTATTTTTTCTGTCATAATTATGCTCTCTCTGAACTTCTTATAAGATAGATTTTTTTTTCTGGTTGTCCTTTATGTCTCTCTGCTTAAAAGACCCGTAAGATTTTGTGGAGAAATGCCTCAGGGCAGAATTAGAAAGGGTCCACTGCGGCCACATACTTTTTTCAGCGCAGCCAAATGAACCCATTAATATTTTAGATTAATGCAAATACCCACAAAAAATGAAGAATAATTGGCTAAAATCAAAATTCAATTAATGTTTAACACGGACGAATCATCTCTGTACAATACAGGAGGGAAATATTGTAACCTCTAAGGATCATTTCAATAAACCTGCACTGATAGAACAACCTCTCATATGGGACACCAATCTTTTTAAAAGTAATGTATAGTGCTATAATCTATCTGAACCCTCTAATAATGATTTACATTGTAATTTATCAGATGAGGACCATTTAAAAAAGTCCTAAACATGGTTGTAGTTTCAGTTGTAGTAAAGCAGTGGTTCTCAATTGGTTTGTGATGAATTTACAATTGTTTATAGTGGTTTCGGCTGTTCCTAATGTGCTTTTCCATACAATTAAAGTAAACAGGTTACAGCAAACACATGCAATATTGATACACAAACGTGCATACAAATATAATAGATTTTCTTCACTACATACATATTGTACAAATCTACCCTCACAGAATAAAACATTTTCATGAACACACTTAAATTGTGATGCATTAGTAACATCTGTCGTAAAACGTTTTGGAGGGAAATGAACTAGGAAAAGTCACGTGCTTCCGAACAATGACCACTGCTTTACAAAAAGCCAAATTAAGGCAATTCAACATCGCTTCTAGAATATATGAGCAAACCAGCAAACATACTATTGATTTAAATGTTCATTGTCTGTCTGGGTTCCTCATAACTGTAGCTCTCTTGGCACAAAAACAAATGTTGAATTTCCTCAATTTCACCCAAGGGATGTCTGGTTACCGACAAACCAGCAATCTGGAGACCATCTCTCTGCGATATTTCCTTTCGGATTTTGGGCTGAAGTAGAACACCTTGACACTAAGCCATCTGTTGTGTTAAAAAAAAAAAACTGGTGGTCCTTTTCCCCAATGTTTGACATGGAGTGGGGTGTGATGAGGAAAGGGGAGGGATGTGATAGCCATTATCATTGGCATCCATGTGTTGTGTGATGTAGTAAAGAGTACAATGGAACATGACAAGTATACATTTGAACATTTTAAGGATGTTAGATCACAGAAGCACAGATTATTTAGAGTGGTGCTTGCCCATGCAAAACTCACCGCCATAATGCTAGTGTGTTCTGGGTAGTTATTTATTGGCCACAAAATAAAGAGGCCACCTTTAAGTCTTTATGATATTCTGGTTTTTATTTATGGTTTGTTCCCACCTTTAACGTAAGGCTATGGGATTTTAAGCACATGATTTGAGATATCATTCATGTCTGTAGTACAAACAGGGCAGAACAAACACCAAAGTTTAATACTTGGGATTAGTGGTTTGTTCAAATCCCTAATTTTAAGTATTAGTTTTAGAAATGTCCTGTGATGGACTGGCCACACATCCAGGGTGTTTTCCTGCCTTCGGTCCAAGACAGCTGTGATAGACTCAGCACTACCTGCAACCTACATATGACAAGCGGCTATATAGAAAAAGGATGGATGGAGTTCTAGAAATAGTTATGTTTTTTTTTAGCAAACAAGGCTAATACAATGTTATGTTAAAAATAAAATAAAAAATATCAATAAATTAATGTAAAGATAAAAATAAATATATAAAAATGAAAACATTAAAAAAAAAATAATTATATATATATATATATATATATATATATATATATATATATATATATATATATATATATATGTGTGTGTATGTATGTATGTATGTATGTATATATATTAAAAATAAATAAAAAATTTATTATATATGTAGGTATATATAATATATATATATATATTTTTTATTTTTATTATTATTATTGTTATTATTATTATTATTATTATGCTTAGAACATTACACCTAAAAGCAGCCAGGGGTAAAAATATAAATAAATTAGTATATAAATTATCTTTATAAATATTTATTTTATATATTTTTATATTTATTTTTATCTTTACATATATTTATCTAACTTTTGATAACTTAAAAAAATATATATCAACAATATAAGTTATGATAAGAATAAATATACAAAATAAATTATAAAAATATATATAAAAAAAAATATTAAAAAAAACAAAAAATAATTATAAAAAAACAAATATATATATATATATATATATATACACACACATATACATATACATACATACATACACACACACACACACACACACACACACACACACATATAAAGATTAACAAAATATTAAAAATAAATAAAAAATATATTATATATATTATATATGTAGGTATATATATATTATTATTACACAAAAATCTTAACCTTACTGCAGAAATTCACAGTTTAAATAGTTTTGTTGTTAGTGCTGATAATGACGGTATCTATATATTTTCCGATTTCTTTAAGAGCAGCAGAAAAAAGAAGCTTCAGATTGGCAAATTTTAACGTATATAGTATGTGAAATGTAACTAATATATAGATAAATGAAATGCCTTAATTGCATACATTTTTTTTAAACTCACTAAGAAAGTGCTCTGATGTCTTTCGATAACTCATTCACAGTGTTTTGTGGCCTTTTGTCTGAAGATAAACAGCACCCTATGTAACAGAAGCAATTTAGCTGAGTTCATGCAAACAGGTCACACACACTCAGTCAAACATTGGGACATGCCTACTTATTCTTATCACAACTATGAAATGGAAATATGCGAGTTATGTAGTGAGCACAAATGTTAAACAAACGAAAACTATGTTTTGTTTTATCTTCAAAGTCTGCTCACTCTTCATTCTCTCAAGCAACTTTATGAGGTGCATCATGGGATGCTTTTTCAATAGTAATGAAGGTGTTCCCATGTATGCAAAACATTGCTTTAATCATGTAAATATATATGGGTGTTTCTGCAACTTGATTTTTCATTAAAACTGATTTAGAAACTCTTAACCATGCAGGCCTTCGTCATCCTGTGTTTGAATTTCGAGCATGAGAACAGGGAACTGTTTGGTTGCATGTTATGATGTCAATCAAAGCTCTTCTTCTTTTCTTCTTTTCAAATAACCTTTTCAATATGGACATGATGGTGGACGGCATGTCACACAGAACGTGAAAGCTACTCTAAATTCTAGATGAGTGGACCCGTGCTTACGAACACAGAAGAATAACAGACAGGTTCAGTCAAGTTTCACAGAAATTCACGTCACCTTCGTAGTGCGCTCACACAGACTGCAACAACAGATCAGGTGATGATTGAATGATGAGCCTGTAACGTTTGCAGGACTAAGGCAAGAGAAATGGCTCTATATGCAAGCTTTTTAATAAAAACTCAAACATGAAAATAGATCAAACCATTACATCCATGAATGGAAAAACAACTGACAATGAATACAGGGGAACATGGGTGCTAAAGACACGGAGAACTAATGATGAAAAAGAACTACAAAACCCATAAACAAATGAAAGACAGGAAATGAACACTAAACATGCATAGTGACCCCTGGTGGTCGCCCGGGTAATCCTCACAGAGCCCTTCACATGAATACACTGTAGAGAGCAGACTAAGGAATGATTCAGTGCAAAACCAAGACCAAAAGGACATAAAATGAATAAATAGTGTCACAGTGTGACAGTTAATAAAGTAAATAACTTATCCACTATGTGCTTGGATAGTGACATCTTTGACTTTGTGTGAACTACAGCAGGCCTTAATCTGAAACGGTTAAACTTCTGCTTTACAACATTCAGCCCTGTACATTGAAAGTAAAGTCTTGGTAAAATGTTTTCACACTCTCACTAATTTATTTCATTTGTCTACTAACAATGTCCAACAGTGTATGCACATGCATCACAGGAGATTTATGATTTTTTTTTTTGAAAATCTTTCTATCTATCCATCGTTCTACACTGTCGATCAGTGGAAGCAATGGAAAAGGTCATGTGGTCTGATGAGTCAGATTTACCCTATTCCAAAGCGATGGGCACGTCAGGGTAAGAAGGGAAGTGCATTAAGTGATGCACCCAGCATGCATAGTGCCCACTGTACAAGCCTCTGGAGGCAGTGTTATGATCTGGGGTTGCTTCAATTGGTCAGGTTGAGGCTCAGCAACGTTATGCGGCAATAAAACGAAGTCAGCTGACTACCTGAATGTACTGAATGAGCAGGCTATCCCATCAATGGATTTTGTCTTCCCTGATGGCAAGGGCATATTCCAGGATGACAATGCCAAGATTCCTCAGGCTTAAATTGTGAAAGAGTGGTTCAGGGAGCACGAGGAATCGTTTTCACACATGATTGGCCACCACAGAGTCCTGATCTTAACCCCATTGAAAGTCTTTGAGACGTGCTGGAGAAGACGTTAAGGAGTGGTTCAACGCTCCCATCATCTTTACAAGATCTCAGCCAAAAATGAATGCAACTCTGGATAAAAATAAATGTTGTGACGTTGCATAAGGTTGTCGAAACAGTGCCACGAAGAATGCGCGTCGTAAATCGCATACATACTTCTATTTATCTATCTATCTTGCAGACTTTCCCTTTTCTCTTTCTCCCTATTTTCTGCACCAGTGTCATTCTTCAGAATAGAAGTCAGAGTGTTTTGCAAACTCAACTTTTTGTCGACGAGGTCACTCCTGTACGGCTGCCATCACCCGCCACACTGTGACTTCCTGACCTCCAGTGCAGCCAAAGCAGATTCAGTCCTTTATCACAGAGAGGAAATCCAATCTGCACAGACAATGCCCTTGAACGTCCTGCAGTCGGGAGCCGTATAGACTACAATACCAGCAGAACAGCCCATAAATTAAAAACCACCTGACCGCTATGTCAAACCACCCTGTGGATCACCACTGTAGATCTTTTTATTGACTCATTACAGTTTTTCTCAGTCGCACTGGCTCATATTTTTAAACAGATTTACCATTCTCTAAACTGTAAGTGCAATCTAAACTGTTTTATGGGACATCGAAACTCTGTTGCATGTCTGCAAAATGTAGTAACTCACCCAAAACATTTAATGCATGCTTCAAAACCTTTGTGTTATATGTTTGCATGTCCATTTTTACACATTTCTTACTTGTAATGTCACACATAGTGAACAGACAGTTGCCACAAAATGACACAATGACAAAATGACAATAAACAAACATTCCATGTCATAGATATTTATGGAATATACATGTATGTCTGGCAGATTATTATAACTGAATGGATTATTTAGCATGTGATGGCTCACGTGATGAAAGAATGTTTAGAAGTTGTGAAGAGTGACAGTTTCACTGAGAATTAACTCATCAGTTTTGATCAGTAAGAGTTGTGCATTTACTTACTCTTTTGCACACATGTGCCAAAACGCATGCAATTTGCTTAAACGAAGAAGAAATTCAGATCTGGTGTGAACAAGAAGCTAATTGTTCAGATATCTGAACTTAAAAAAAAAATTCTAATTATCATTCGTGAACTGAGCCAATGCGAGTGAGAAAAACTGTAAATCATTGTATTAACAAAAGTTTAAGGTAATACATGCAAAAACCAGAATGTATTACAAATAACTGGATGCCACATGCTGAACTAAACGTGCAAAGTAGTACTGAGGTCATGTAACAATAATCTAGCATACTTGGCATGTTTCGCATACTTATTTAAAGATACTGTGCAGTACACAGGATTGACTGCTCTACTCTATTCCACACACCACAAGGGGGAGACATTGTTTTGAATGAGATGCATAAGATGTTTTACAGTAACAGAGCTCCACCTATTCTTTGAGCTCCATCTCAAATAAAGCGCTTATTACTGTGTAAGCACTTATCTGAATAAGATAAATAGCCAGTCTTCCAAAATATACAACAAACTAAAATATTGCATGTTTAACTTAATCAACAGATGCAATGATGTGAGTTAAATGAAGGTGAATAAGGTTCAGGGCTTGTCTGTTTCCATTTCCATTTTTTATTTTTTTTGTTCTTTCCACACATAATAATCCTCTGTTCAGCACAATTCTTGAAATTCCCATTTTAGTACTTACTAAGGGGAAAATTTGAACGGTTTACTTTGTTATAGTAATACATTTATACCTGAACCAATATATTTTATAATATAGATATCAATATAATAAACATTTGACGATGGGAACAAGATAATTTGGTCTGAGGTTTGTATGCTTCTCAGAGAATATGGAGCTCATCACTTATTTTGATGTCATGGAGGTCCCAGGGCAAAATTAGTAACATTTTCACTTTCAGAATATGTGAAAGTGGAGATTTATAGTAAAAAGGACATAAATATTGATTAAAACACTGGAGTCGTATGGATTGCTTTTATGCTGCTTTTATTTGCTTTTTGTAGCTTCAAAGTTCTGGCCACCATTCACTTGCATTGTTTAGACCGACAGAGCTGAAATATTCCTCTAAAAATCTTAGTTTGTGTTCTGGAGAAGAAAGAAAGTCATACACATCTGGGATGCCATTTTCATTTCAATTTTCATTTTTGGGTGAAGTATCCTTTTAATTGACTGTGGAAAAATAACAAATTGCTCATGAAATGTTGTATCATTATAACGCATTGTAATGATACAAGTATGAGGTATGAAGTGTGTATCATTACAACCCATTTTTATCCTGTTAGAATTATAAAATAAATAAATAAATAAATAACCTTTTCCCAAAAAGAAACCAAACCTTTAATTTAATTTGGCATTTAGCACACAGCAAACTTATCAAACATGGAAATTGGCACATTAAACACATTAAATGACAAAAACTTTAAGTCTCAATTACTTCAGTGTAGGCTACTGTACATATCTCAAAGTCATTTTGCATGATATTGAAAGAAACCAAGCAACCTACAGTACACATGAGCACCTGTATTCAAAATGAAATATTATAGTATTACGGCATTTGGTTCCAGTCTGTTAATGTTGGAAGAAAATGTGAAGAATATGTACATGTGTTTTCACTGGTTACCTGCCCACACAATGACAGCTGCAAGAAAACAAACTTAAACTAATCTGTTCTAGCAGTAATCACTCTGAAATTGAGATGTCTAAGCATCTGGTATATTCCTCAGGTATGGACTGTGGACTCCAGAGAGACTGTGCATGGGCAGTTCCAGCATCAGAAAATTGATAATCACTTGGTTGCATTAGTTCTTGGTGTACGAAAGGAAATAATAATATTCTTCTACCTCTTCGTTTCTAAACCACA
Organism: Moxostoma hubbsi; assembly: GCA_032164185.1. Classification (NCBI taxonomy): domain Eukaryota; kingdom Metazoa; phylum Chordata; class Actinopteri; order Cypriniformes; family Catostomidae; genus Moxostoma; species Moxostoma hubbsi. Next base: position 5,565,182 of record JAVLUX010000038.1, on the reverse strand, counting down.
TGTGGACCAGATTTGTAAAGGTTCACTGCTTCCAAACGTCCAAAATCTTTGGTTCTGATACCTCGATACATTTTTAATTGTCAAATATATGACTTTCGTTCTTCTGCTGAACACAAACAAAGATTTTTAGAAGAGTATTTCAGCTCTGTAGGTCCTCACAATGCAAGTCAACAGGGTCCAGAACTTTGAAGCTCCAAAAAGCACATAAATGCAGCATAAAAGTAATGATAAGTGTGGATGAGAAACAGATCAATATTTAAGTCCTTTTTTACTATAAATCTCCACTTTCAAAAAGGCCTCCTGAGCACTCTTCTCTCCTAAGAGTTCTTCTTTTGTTTTTGGCAATTCACATTCTTCATGCATATCACCAACTACTGGGCAGGATGGGGAATTTATAGTAAAAATGGACGTAATTATTGACCTGTTTATCACCTACACTTATGAAGACATTGATTGTACCACTGGAGTTGTATGGATCACTTTTATGCTGCATTTATATGCTTTTTGGAGCGTCAAAGTTCTGGACCCTGTTGACTTGCATTGTGAGGACCTACAGAGCTGAAATACTCTTCTAAAAATCTTCGTTTGTGTTTTGCTGAAGAAATAAATTCATACACATCCAACCCAATCTAGTAAAAATGTGTACATAATTTAGGAGTTGGCTATTTCGTATGGTCTCGCACGATGTTGTTCGAATAAATTCTTTTTCACTTCTTAATATTATACCCTTACCCAAACCCTTTATCTAAACTTAACCAATCAGTATAGTGTGTAAACACGATAGGAAGCTGTTGTGTGAGAAAGAAGCAAGTAATTGTCGCATATTAGATGGAAACGATGTCCTGCGACGTCAGTGGCTGTAGTGAAAGTCGTAGGAGTTCAAACGAGTCCAGTCGTAGGATATCATATGAATTAGCCAAATTTAGAAAAGTCATACGAATCCAGACGATTTCACCATGAGCGCGTGTTGATCAGGGATGGCATGAGGGTGAGTAAACGATGGGGCTGGAGTCCATATCCATGAAACCAGGGATTTGTAATTCAGAAATAGGCTCATTAGAGGACATATGGCATCTCTGATAAGCGGATACAGGCCACGTGAAATGACCCGAGCTATCAAACTGCTCTATTACGTTACTGTCAGACAAACAAGTACTGGATGAACCCTGCATTACTAATGAATTCTGGGATATGTAAACAGGCCATACAGCTCTGTTTGTGACTGACTATCCAGTCGGTGCTTTGTTACAGGTGGATTGTGGGTAATACAGTCATTACTGTTCAGCAGGGTTAATGGGACTGCATGATGCTGCTGTTTCCATGGTTGCATGACACCTCTGTGAACTGGATGTTGACAGTTTACAGCAAACAGCTGCCCGGGGACATTAAGAGGAAGATGATGTTGACTGCTATGCGCTCCAGGACTGTATGAACTAATGAACTCGTAACACACATAAAAGATGATTATTTGTCGCCACCTAATGTCATTAAAGGTTTGTTCTGCAGAGATGGTGACATTGTGATCAGCAATGGTTACATTCAATTCCATTATCGGTGCTGGGCGGATTACTTGTGAAATGTAATCAGGTACTGATTACAAATTACAAAAAATGCAATCATTAATGTAATCTCATATATTACATTATAGGTGTAATCTAATCTGAATATGTTTGGATTACTTTCAACCTATTTCTATTTAATTTTATGTCACATGCATTTGATAGTATAATCATATTAAAATAGAAGTACAAAGAAGAAGAATATGTATTCCTTTCTTTATTACTAACAAAAAGAGCTCCTTATGACATTTACATGAATTAAATACACATTAAATCTAACAGCAATGACAGTGCATGGCCAAAGTTTTTAATTCAAAACAATGAGACACCAAGTTCATTTTAAGTGCATAAAACAATAGCAGCATTACAAACATTAATGACCATAAAATCAACAGCAACGATGCTGCTCAGGTCAAAGCGTCTAATCTAAAAACACTGAAACACTTTTAACCCTTAATGCTTATTAATAGTCCATCACATATTCCTTAGCTGAGGTGCATATCTTACTGTTGTAATGTAAAAGGAGCACATGCTCAAAATGTTTATCTGTGAGACTATTGCGCTTCGGGTTCAAAATATGATGAGATTGATATGAAAATTACCAATAAATTATTATCAATTTACTGCCTTGTTAATAAGTAATCATGTAATCTAAAAAAGTAACTGTAGTCCATTTACGAGTATTATAAAATGTAATTGAATCCAATTGAAAGTATTTGGTATTTGTAATCTGATTATATGATCCAGATCACATGTAATCTGTTACTACCCAGCACTGTCCATTATCTAACATACTAACCTAGACTGATATGTACTAGATCATGTCAAAAAAACCTGCCAAAACTCAACTTCACCCGCTTAACCCGATGAAGACTATCAATAAGTCTTCACATATTTGACATGTTTGTGACATCACAGATGTCTTTGTTTAGTATCTTCAGGCGACCACAAGTGTTTTTACTATGCACCATTAAGATATGTAGGAAGCATATTTGTCTAAGAGTTTCTGAGGAGCACTTTAGTCACGGACAAAACACTGCAAAGTTATGTGCTGTGAAATGTCAGAAATGCATATTTTGCTTGAGTAAACCATTTTAGCATACAGAGTGAAACTTTTATATAATAACTGAATATTACAATTAAAGAAACATTCCGGGTTCAATACAAGTTAAGCTCAATAGACAGAATTTGAGGCATAATGTTGATTACCACAAATACATTATTTCCACTCGTCACTTCTTTTCTTTAAACGAATCAGAAATGGAGATAACAGTGAGGCACTTACAATGGAAGTGAATGGGGCCAATTTTTTGAGGGTTTAAAGGCAGAAATGTGAAGCTTATAATTGTATAAAAGCACTAACATTAATTCTTCTGTTAAAACTCATGCATTATTTGAGCTGTAAAGTTGTATAAATCATCATTTTAGGGTTTTAGGGTTTGTTGACATTGCATCGTCATGGCAACAAAGTTGTAAAATTACTATAACTTCACACAGAAATGGTTAGTATGCAATTTGATCACACTTAAATCTTCTAAACATGCCTATTGTTTACGTCTTGTGTCTGTACTTTTGAAACAGTGAGTATTTTAACGTTTACAGATTGGCCCCATTGACTTCCATTGTAAATGCTGTCAAAGCTTAACTCGGAATATTCCTTTAAGATGCAATTAAAGCTACATTTAATGTAGAGTCTTCTACTTTATATCTCTCTTGAACAAATCTGTGGTTTTAATACAAACAACAGTTTGTATTAAGAGTTGAATAATATTTTCATAACAAACCATGGCTTCAAGACATAATTTTCACTGAAATTATGACAATAATTTAAGGTACTTGTGGGAGGACGAGACTGGCGCACTCCATCCTGACAGAGCTTGATTAGCCGGTTTCTCTACGCAAAAAGAACACCAACACCCAAGTTTCTGTACTGGTTTCAGTGACATGAGTCCTTCACAATGGAATTAACTTCTCTATCAAGACATTTGCTGTATTGCTTGGGGAGAGGGGGTGGGGGGGGGGGGGGATGTAAATAAGTTTTTGGAACCTAACATGTTTTGTGACTGTAGAAATCAGAATTATTCTTATATTAAAAAAAGTATTTTATACCTTCATACTGAAAATAAAGATTATTCTTCACTATATAGGAGTCTTGAATTGCTATATGCTTCTTTGGAGATTAAAAAAAAATATTGATATCACATTATTGGTTCTTCAGATCTGGGTGTTGCATCATCCATTTACAGGGGAAAAGTGGAGCCCTGCTAAAAGGTCAGCACTTTTGCTTCTTGTCTGATCTGAATATTCAAGAATGTGGGCATGTGAACTAAAGTATTGGAAGTATTATTGTGACATCAACCATTTATCTCATTGGCATCATTTTGTCTGTAAACCAGATCTGTCAACCAAGTTTGTCACTTGCTGCGGTGTATTCATGAAATGTAGACCCGCCTAAATTAAATGTGATCAAATATTTCGGCACCCCTAAAGGATCATTAAAAGGGTCTGCTCATTTATTCAGCATTTTCTTTTGATGTTGAACAGCGGTTTATTCATATGAACTTGATCACCAAATTATATTTGATAAGTCTAGCAAAATACTTTCCATATTTCTCTCCTATATGTGTGCAAATATTGTAATAGTCAGTGGAAGTTCTGCCTCACATGGTGCCCTAGGCAAAATCAGGCATGAGATGCCCACTAAATAAATGACAGATGTTCAGTGCCAATGTTACTTTTATTTTATCAACATGCACTTTATTTTGACTATGGGCCTACATTTTGTTATATTTTTAGTTAGAATTATATTTGACTAACTTTTCAGGTAGCAATGGACATGTATAGCTTACCGTAGCTAGGCTAGTTTGTAATAATTTAACTATCAATATACATTAATTCTACTATAAATCTACTATAAATTATACACAGTATATCTGGCACAAAAACAAGGATGATCTCAGTTAAATAAATAGGGTGGAAATATTAAATTGAACACATAAATGAATACTGAATAAAAATACTAAATTGGGCATTAAACATAAATTCATCTATAATGAATGCAAATAATAAAACACTATTTTATATTACTGTGTCAAAAACATGTATGTGGCTAAAGGCACAGGATGAAGCAACATAACTTCTTGGGGAAAGAAATAATAACAGGAGGTTACTTGGATTAGTGCAGATTGAGCCTTTTACCATACATTTGTGGTAAAAGGCCCCCAGAGGGGTTGTCTATAGTGATATTGTGTAAATATTGGGACAATAGTTATAGGGCAAAATATTCCACCTTATGCAAATATTTCTGAAACAGCAAGATGATTATTGAGTAACAAATTAAGATAATGCTTATTCAAAACAACCACTTAACCATTTCCGGTTCATTTCAGTCAAATTTGGCATTTCATAACATCTCAAGTATTCTATAGATAAATTCATCTCCACTGTGATTAGTCAGTCAATGTAAATCCACTTTGAAGATTTTTCATAACAAATCTATTCGCCCAAATTGTGTGTTTTATGGGGGGCCTTTAGCCCCTGCCACGGGGGATGGGGGGGGGGGGGGGGGGTTACCCCAAATACTATCCTTTCACTTATTGGACAGTGATTAAAAAACTGATAAATAAGTATTTTGTCCCTAAATAAATGTGATAATTTCAGGAATTCTCATTAGCTACATACATTTCTTACAGTTTAAAAATTATTAAATATTGGATCAAACAGGCGTTAAGGAAAGTGCTGTGGTAGTGTTTTGGGAGAAAATAAAACCAAAAGTCCATTTCACCACGCTGTGCGCCCTAGCTAAATATTTTGCTTCAAAGAAGACACAATGTTGCCAGTGTTGGGTAAGTTACAAAACAAAGTAATCCACTACAAATTAATAATTACTTCTCTAAAAATTATAATCAGATTACTTTACTGAATACTTCATTGAAAAGGAATCACATTACTAATTACTTTACTGAATACTTAATTGAAAAGGAATCACATTACTAATTATTTTACTGAATACTTAATTGAAAAGGAATCACATTACTAATTACTTTTAAGTTACATTCTAAAACACTTGTCACAAACACTTGTTCAAAATAATGTCCATTTTATCATTGCTCATTGTCACACCCTTCAGCTGTCACGGAAATGCAAACAGACGTACATATGAACATAAAAATTCACATTTTACTTGTATTATACATAAATAATATTTTTTAGAAATGTACTTACTTTCATTGAAAGTCAGTTACTGTAATCTGATAACAAGAATTGAAAATATAATGTGTAAAAATATAAATAGAGAGTGGTGGTGGCGTAGTGGGCTAAAGCACATAACTGGTAATCAGAAGGTTGCTGGTTCGATCCCCACAGTCACCACCATTGTGTCCTTGAGCAAGACACTTAACTCCAGGTTGCTCCGTGGGGATTGTCCCTGTAATAAGTGCACTGTAAGTCGCTTTGGATAAAAGCGTCTGCCAAATACATAAATGTAAATGTGATGTGTTACACTACTTTTGTGGCTAAAAGTAATTATATTACAGTAACTAACTACTTTGTAATCCAATTACACCCAACACTGATGGTTGTACATGGGCTGAATTAAAATGGTGAAACCATTATTTGAACTGATTCTTCACATGAACTGCCGAAATAAACAGATCCACTAAAATGATTTGTTCTTCACATTGCTATATATACTGTAAGGGAACTAGTTGATTATTCATTTAAACTGGTTAGTTTAAATGAACTGTTGCACAAACCGATTTACCGACTTTCCAAAAGAGAGAGCAATGGACACGGGCCCCACATCAAATAGGCCTATATTCTAATGTTGATCCATTCAAATGGTGCAAATTTGCATGACTAATGCACACACTGACATACAAGGTAAGTCATGTAAGAAAAATATGCTAATGAAAATTTCCTCAAAAGTAACACAGTAACCGGAAAGCATAGCCATAATACATATCCAAAGTATTAGTCATGCCCTACTGTTGTTTCTGGATTATTATGGGTGGTTAAGTTACTCAACACAATATGATTTACACTCTGGAACCTTTAAAGGAAAGCATTTGTAATGTACTAGTACTATAATTTTACAGTCAGTGTTGAATCTAATATACATGTAATATATCATGAAACATGTTCTTCTAAATTAGAGATTTTGAAGCAATGGGTTTGTTTCTTCCTTTCATTTCTCTTGTGGACATTTGTTACAGCCTTCTTTTCCACTCCAAGCTTAGTTATTGTATTCACACCTTACATTGTACAGCTCTTCCATTGTCTAGTGATCACTCTGAAAGCAACAGAACCTCTCTGCTCGTTCAGGGTTTATTTGTCTTCACTGATGACACTGAGGGTGACCCAACCCTGAAACTGAAACCAGTGTGGCTTCAAGGGTGAATCTCCACAAAACATGCCCATATCACGTCAAAAATCAAATACATAAAGATTTTATGTATATATTGCATAAAGAATATGAAGCCTATTTTTGTACCATTTCAATCAAGTTTTACACCGTAACAATTTTTTCATGAGTTTAAGGAATATTCCAGGTTCAAAACAAGTTAAGATAAATCGACATCATATGTGACATAATATTGCCTACAACAAAAATGTACTTCATCTCATCACTTTTTTGTTCTTAAAGCAAAAGTGGATGTTACAGTGAGGCACTTACAATGGAAGTGAATGGGGCCCATTTTGGGAGGGCATAAAGGCAGAAATGTGAATCTTATAATTTTCTAAAAGCATTTACATTAATTCTTCTGTTAAAACTTTTGTATTATTTGAGCTGTGCAATATTGTGTAATATTTTATATTTTACACAGAAAATGTTGGTAAGCAATTTTATCACTCTTGGTTATGTCAGCATGTACAATGTTTACGTCTGGCCCCATTGACTTCCATTGTAAGCATCTCACCATAACCAGGAGTCGAAATACATTTTTATATTAATTACCATAATGCCACACATGTTGTCGTTTGAGCTTAACTTGTGTTGAATGCGGAATATTCCTTCAAGCACATTTCCCTTACAAATTCTCATTAATGTTTTACTTTTGAGTTTTTTGTTATTCTCATTCTTTTTTCTCCCCTCCCCTTTATCTCCCCAATTTGGGATGCCCAATTCCCAATGCACTCTAAGTCCTCGTGTGGCGTAGTGACTTGCCTCAATCTGGGTGGCGGAGGACGAATCTCAGTTGCCTCCGCGTCTGAGACCGTCAATCAGTGCATCTTATCCCGTGGCTTGTTAAGAGCATTACCACGGAGATGTAGGGAGAAGAGCGAAAACCACACATTATAGAGACCACGAGGAGGTTACCCCATGTGACTTTACCCTCCCTAGCAACCGGGCCAATTTGGTTGCTTGGGAGACCTGGCTGGAGTTACTCAGCACAACCTGGATTCGAAATCATGACTCCATGGGTGATAGTCAGTGTATTTACTGAGATGACTGAGCTACCTGGTTGTAATTCTCATTAATCTCAATGGTGATTCTCATTAAAATCTCATTGCAGTAATATTATGTATGCTATGTGTATATAGGATTATTGTGTGCATATTCAGTGTATTATTTACGTTGATATTGTGGACTGTATACCTTGCATATTGTTTACGTTTTTTGAATTTAGTTTTATTATTATTAAAATCAGCTCAAAATATAAGGAAGTAAAATTAAGACTACCATTATATATTTATGAAATATCATTATACTCATAACAGCGTTGTAAATGAGGGGAAATGTAGTTAATTGCCATGAAAATAATGCCAATAAAAATTCTTAATGGTACTTATATTAATTTATCTAAATACAAAATAATATTTCTCATGTCTTTTGATTTTGGAGTGAAATATGACTTCTCTCACCTTGAAAACATCTTTAGTCAGCATTTTGCTCATCATCTTTTTAATACACTTCCCGGGAGACACGCCAAAACTCTCCAAAACAATTGACATTTGTACCGCGTTCCTCTCATATTTTCATACTGGTCGACATAGAAACACATCCGAGAGAGCGCTTGAAAGTTTCGACTAAAATTCCGGAAGTTTCTAGAGCCGGAATCTCCATATATGAATAATTGTGGGCGGAGCCAGAGTCAACAGGTGTATAAGTAATTAAAGAGTTCAACGAGTCATGCAGTTGACGAAAGGCAGCGTATGAACAACGGAATTATTGGAGGAGCGGACTAAAGCCGGCTAGTAAGGTGTGAATTTGTATTATGTTTTTAAGGAGGTTCAGCTCGGACGTTGTTATTCATTAGAATACATAAAATTGTATTAAAGTAGACCTGGCTGTTTGAGCCCGTTTTGAGAGTTACATATAATAGTTTGGTTGATTTCCCAATCTAACATGCCTGATTCAATTCATCAGCTGGTTAGTAAAGTCTCAATGACTTGAACTGTTTGTGTCTAAGAGAGACATTCTCAATAGTCTGAGTTGGGTATTCTGTGGCATGAGGATTGTGAAATGCTGATTTAAGAAGGGAAGGGGGGAATGTAAACACCATTGGAATTTCTTGGAAGTTTCGAGTCTTTCCAGTTGTGTTTTGGGAGTGGTCTAAAGGGTTAGCCTGTTTGGGAGTGTACACTCTTGGGGGGGGGGGGGGGGGGGGTTTGGTTTTGGTTTGTTTAAAAACTAGTTTTTAATCTAGAAATTCTAGTTCTTCCTTGACGTAATCTGAATCCATTTGTTTTCCTCCAGAAGAGAAGCCAGAAGAACCATCAAACATGGCTTTCAACACGCTAACCTCAAGAGCTGTGCTCCTATATGATGAGTGGATCAAGGAAGCAGGTGAGTTTGCATCCTCTGGTGTAACTTTTTTTTTTTTTATCATTTAAGGTGGAATTTGCTGCTTTTTTTGTGATTGTAAAGTAAAAACAATCTCTTTGTAGATCCACGGACCGGGAATTGGCTCCTGATGGCGTCCCCAATCCCCCAAACAGTCATCATCGCTGCCTACGTCTACTTTGTGACATCACTGGGCCCTCGACTAATGGAAAACCGCAAGCCCTTTAACCTGAAGCAACCGATGATCATCTATAACGTCTCCATTGTGGTGTTTTCCCTTTACATGATATATGAGGTTAGTAGTTTGGCATTTGCTTTGCACGTCTAAATTGCTTCCTACATTCCTCAGTCATCGTCTTGTCTACTGTTTGTCTCTGGGTGTCAATCAAAACATGTTTTTTTTTTTTGTCATGTAGTTTCTCATGTCTGGCTGGGCGAACGGATACACCTATGGGTGTGACCTTGTGGATTATTCTAGCTCTCCTCAGGCTCTTCGGGTATGTACAGTAAATGGAGCACATTCTTCTATTAATTTGACTATTTGTCAATGTTGACTTTGCATTAATTTGGTATTTCCTCTTTTGTGTGTATATATAACTAGATGGCATGGACATGCTGGCTGTACTATTTCTCCAAATTCATTGAGATGCTGGACACTGTAAGTAACATTGCAATATAAAAGCTTTTAATCTTTTAAATCATCTTGTGATTTTTGGTTTAACATCGACGCAATTTGTCCTGGTGCTTTTATAGGTTTTCTTTGTCCTGAGGAAAAAAAACAGCCAAGTAACTTTCCTACATGTCTATCATCACTCAATCATGCCATTCACATGGTGGTTTGGAGTTCGATTTGCCCCAGGTAAAGTATTGTGAGGTTGCTAATCAAGACCCCATGAAATATCTTGACCAGTGCATTTTGTTATTGGAGTAAAGGCTTTGTTGACAGGAGGTTTGGGTGGGACTTTTCACCATTAACCGTTAAGTTTACCTCACAGACATGATCTAGCATTTGCTTATTTGTAGCAAGCGGTATTATGTGGGATAATTTTTATTGGACCGGATTTTGTGCCTATAAAAGTGATTGTCAACTTTAGGAGTAAACTTGCATATGGATTATTTTAAAGCTGACATGAACTAAAAACACAAGTCTAAATGTGATTTCATGAGCATCTTTAACTTTAGCCAAAATTACAGTTTTTGCTAATGTAATTTCCCCCTCCCCACTTATAGGTGGTCTGGGAACTTTCCATGCCCTTTTGAACTGCGTTGTCCATGTCATAATGTACACCTACTACGCTCTCTCTGCTCTGGGACCTGACTACCAGAAGTACCTCTGGTGGAAAAAGTATATGACCACCATCCAGCTGGTAAGTTAACGGTTTACAAGCATACCTACCAAACCCCTGCTTTTTTTTTATTTTTTTTTTAAAGAAATTGGACCCATTGATTTGGGGGAATTTAGGCATTTCATTTCTGAACTCAAAACTGATTTTAACCATCTTCTCTTGTTGTCAGATCCAGTTTGTGATGGTGACCACCCACATTGGCCAGTTCTTCTTCATGCAGGACTGTCCGTACCAGTTCCCTGTGTTCCTCTATGTTATTGGTCTGTACGGACTGATCTTCTTGATCCTGTTTTTCAACTTCTACTATCATGCCTATACCAAAGGCAAGAGGCTTCCAAAAGTAATCCAGAATGGAACCAGCCACCAGAATGGAACCAGCCACCAGAATGGAACCAGCCACCAGAATGGAACCAGCCACCAGAATGGAACCTACCTTCACAAGAAGTCTGAGTAATTCTACTCTTGGCCACCTAAAAGTGAACTTCTAACTTATAAGTGGAAATATTCCTTTTTTATTTCAGAGTATGTTTAAGGTTCCACTCCCCTGTTTTATGTTAAAACTTTTGTGGAATACCACTGTATCACTGGATTTAATATTTCTGAACTCTCACACTGGTGTTTCACTAGAGATGCTATACTCATTTTTGTCTTTCACTCAAGGCTTTGAAATGAGTGGGTTGGGATACAGTATTTCATTTTTTTTTTTTGATTTTGTTAAAATATCCCTACTTGTAAATATTTGAATTTTCTGCTTTGGAATATGATTGATCTGCTGGCCAAATCTAAAATGAGGTTATGAGAGCATATTGAAGGTGACTAAAGTTGGTTGTTGAAGGTCATGTTTTGGTTTTAACTAAATGAGCCTGAGGCCCTTTTTATCCTTTAGTTCTGACTGATAACCTGGTTGTGCTTGAACCTGAAGGTTTACCAAATGCCACCGAAGTGACATCTTCTGAAGTTATACATGTATAACTTGTATATGTATACTTGTGATTTATGCAGTCAAAATGCTCTGACTATTTATTTGATGTTTATTTAATGTGTACCATTTCTTAATGTGATCTTTTTTTAAAAATATATATTATGTTTCTGATTAGCTGTTATGCTTTTATGTACTGATTTGTGCAAAGATGTAGTGAAACTTGATTGATACGTCATGATTTTGCCTTTTTGTTTTTGTCATTTTAAACCTTCAAATTTGTTGTTTTGATAGTGAAACAAAATAAATGATTTGCAATGTATCTCTTGGTTTTCTTGTGATTTTTCTTTTACGTATTCAAGCCTCAAACTACAAATCCCATGCTGCATTTGAGTGACACCGAGGAGATGCCCAAATTTGGTTGCGAGCAGTGTCACGTGGTTGGTTTCCTGTGCCAATCACATTATTGGCAGGAACGTGTCGGTTTTCAAAAATAAAGCAACTGGTGTGGATTGTGGAGATGATTACAGAGAGAAAAACATTAAATGGATAAATAATCTCAATTAAAATTTATGGATGATAAAATAATTGGACCTGAACCTTACAGGGCGACGAAGTTGGTAAGAATACCTTTTAAACCGGAAACACTTTAGCTGATTCATCGTTACATTTACGGGAGCTGGTTTACGTTGACCTCTGAACTCTAGTTTAATGTTTAAATGCGGTCAAATGTTTTTATCTTTAAGCGATGGAAGGTTTATAGATAACATTATTCTTGTTTAATAAACTAGACAATCTGTATGAACTAATATTGCATTACAGCTTATCACTTTCTTTATTGACAAAGAAATGGGCCAATTCTATTTCCATGTTATTATTTTTTTTTTGAGGAGGGTGAGCTAAACTCTTAAACATACAGACAGTTAAACTTTAATTCATGGTAACCACACTTTCTCATTTCGTCCTACTGCTGTAAATCTAAATAAAACATGTTTCATAAGTTGTCATTTTTAATAATGTTATAACTTGTGGTCATCTATGCACTTATTTATCCTTGAGGGGAAATTCCAGTGCAACAACCCTTACAAAAATGTTACCATGGTAACCATAGGTTCCACCAGCCTCCACTGTCAAAATCAATCCCATAATAAAATTTTCATATATAAATTAATTTGATTTTAGAGACACAATATAGGCAAAATGCAACAAATATTGTCTAAATATTTCAATCTAAAAAGTTATCTGCAGTTTTTTTTGTGTCAGTTAAAACAGCAATACCCATAAATTGTAATTACAAATTATCTTTCATTTTGAATGAAACCAGTAAGGCGACACTGGGCTCATTTCAGAAGTTCCTCCATTAAATGCTCCGAAAGAACCAGAACTTTGGGCTGGAGGTGACACGCTACCAAACGCTCCAGTTACTCTGAAAAATCATTAAAAATCATGTTATCGAGGATGTCAAAGGACAGTTTGGCAAAGAGGATTTTGAAGACAATTGGGCATCTATACAGGTGTTTAAACAGTCCTATTGTGGGGCAAATATTTTATTTTAAAAGTACAAATATTCCACGTCTCTCTAAAAGCTGCATGCATAATCATTATAGAAGAATTTGATCCTGTTTAAAATAGTTTAGATGGTTTAGTCAGATCTCAGGACATGTCAGCTTTTCAAAAGTACTTCATGTCAGGGCCTGGGTAGCTCAGCGAGTATTGAAGCTGATTACCACCCTTGGAGTCGTGAGTTTGAATCCATGGTGGGCTGAGTGACTCCAGTCAGGTCTCCTAAGCAACCAAATTGGCACGTTTGCTATTGTGGGTAGAGTCATGTTGGGTTAACCTCTTCGTGGTCACTATAAAGTGGTTCTTGCTCTCGGTGGGGTGCGTGGTGAGTTATGCGTGGGTGGATGCCACGGAGAATAGCAAGAAGCCTTCACACTCGCTACGTCTCCGCAGTAACACGCTCAACATGCCACGTGATAAGATCAACTGAGAGTCGCCCTCTGCCACCTGGATTGAGTCACTACGCCACCACGAGGACTGGGAAAAAAATCTGCATTGTTTATCCTTTTGATCTTTCATTCAAAAAAATGACAAAAATCTGTCCTTTAATTGAAGTAAAACAATTGAAACAGGGTAACTATCTCTTTATTAAATAAATATTTTTCTTCAAAACGCTCTGGCCATAATTATTGGCACCTTTTTATTCAAAACTTTTTGCAACCTCACTTTGCCAAGATAACAGTTCTGAGTCTTCTCTTATAATGCATAATGAGTTTGGAGAACACATGACAAGATCTGAGACCTTTCGTCTATACAGAATCTCTACAGATCCTTCAAATTCAGAGGTCCATGTTGGTTTAATCTCCTCTTCAGTTCACCACACACATTTGCTATGGGGTTCAGGTCAGGGGATTGGGATGGCCATGGCAGAAACTTGATTTTATGGTCAGTGAACAATTTTTGTGTTGATTTTAATGTTTGCTTTGGATCATTGTCCTGCTGGAAGATCCAACCTGGGCCCATTTTATGCATCTGAGGCAGCCAGGTTTAGATTGTTCATCTGTTGGTATTTGAAAGAGTCCGTGATGCCATGTATCCGAACAGGATGTCCAGGACCTCTGACAGGAAAACAGCCCCACAATATTAAATATCCAGCACCACATTTAACCGTGGGCATTGGGTACTTCATCTCTGGTGTTTGCTGCCAAAAAAGCTCTTTTTATGTTTCATCTGATCATAGAACAGATTCCCTTTGGAAGTTCCAGTAGTGTCTGGAAAACTGAAAACTGCGATATGATAAAAGATACCAAATATTTATGTTTATTACTTACAATAATCATAATAAACAGTACTTTTGCCAAGTTACTTGTTCATAACTTTGCACATTAATATGGAATTAAAATTTTATGTGAACATATCGTTAATTTTACAACAGCTTCAAATGTCAATGTTCAAATTTGTTTTATAATGCTTTTTATTATGTTTTATACATCTTTGATATTCTTATCTTAAGGGCCCGATGGCAGTGACTGCAGCCAGCCCATGTGTCCAGGGTTCGAGAGAGACGTCTTCAGGACAGTGGCAGAGCATTTTCAGAGACTGAAAGAACCGCTGTTGACTTTCCATCTGTAATAAATATTTGTCAGTATTTTGGGTGAGTGACAGACACTCAAGTTAATGGCATGATTGGTGATAGATATGGCGTAGCAAGGCTGTCGAATAAAAGATACGCATTTGAATGCTAAAACATTGCATTCGAATTTTAGATGTGTAAAATATGAATGAAGAGAAGATGACTTAGGTGGAGGTGATAAAAGGCAGGTATGTTCTTTGTGTTAAACAATTAAACACGGTGCTGTTTGATTTATATTTATTGGTTGTGCCCTCTTGTGGACAACCCAGTTGTAAAATCTGGTGATCACTGATCTCTTGTATCTTTTTCCCCTAACTGAAATAATGTCTTTAAAATGTCTTCTATAATTAGAATTTTGGAAATATTTTATTTTATTTATGCACCTCTCATCATTTCCTCACCCTCATGCCATCCCAGATGTGTATGACTTACTTTCTTTTGCTGAACACAAATGAAGATTTTTAGAAGAATATTTCAGCTCTGTTGGTCCATACAATGCAAGTGAATGGTGAACAAAAATTTTAAGCTCCAAAAAGAACATAAAGGCAGCATAAAAGTAATCCATACGACTCCACTGGTTTAATACGAGGCTTCTGAAGAGTTCCTATTGAGAAAAGACCAAAATATAACACATATTTCACTATAAATCTTGCCATTGCAGTCTCTAGGCATGATCATGATTTCAAGTTCGATTACACTTCCTTGTGCTTGTCACGTGTGTAGTGCTATATTCTGAAGAGTAATAATGTTAAATACGGTATAATAGGGTTAGGTTTAACCTTAAGGATAATAAGCTTTTTTTCTAGTCACAAGATTGAAAAAAAAAAAATATATATTTATTTTTATTGTATATTAATGGAGCAACATAATTGGTGTGGAAAACAATTAATTAACGGAAGGTTGTTTTGATTAAAATTCATAGAAAATGTATGAATTTATTCATAATAAAAAAATAAAAATAATAATAAAAAAATTTGTCCAAAAATACATTTGATAATTTCAGGGATTTTCATTAGCTACATAAATTTGCTAAATTGTAAAAATTATTAAATATTAAATCATATTACCTCAAACTTTAGACATTTCACCAACGATCTCATGGATCAGGAATATTTTGCATTGTATAATGACAAACAGGTGTTAAGGAAAGTACTGTGGTAGTTTTTGTTGCTGTTTAGCATTTTGGGAAATAATCTAATGAAAAGTGCCCTTAGCTCTGTTTTTACCCACCTCCAGTCTAATCAAGAGGGTTAAAACCTTTACAAATCAATTTTCATTATTTGTATTTGTTTTGTAGTTCCTGATACAAACTGAATCTGCCTTTAAAAGATACAATCCAACTTTCCTCCACACGAGGTCAGTAGATCACTGCTAATGAAGCCCTTCTAGAAAATACTGATGAAAACATTCAATACCTTGAGCATTTTTCAGTTCAAAGCAGGCCTGGTTGAAAGAAAGGCAATCAGACAGTTATTCATTGAACTTACAGTTTCTGCTATCCATCATACTGTACAAGTTAATATATTTGCAGACAGATCTTCCAAGTCTCCTATAATACCGGATAATACATACAATATCTCCTATATCACACCTCACTTCTGTACCCATCCATAAAGAGAGAATCCCTGCAGAAGACATGAGAATGAAATTCTAACATGTTATCTTGTACTGCCATACACGCATCTGTATGCATAAATTGAATAATCAAACACAAACACAAAGCCTACTTAATTGATGCAGTTCTCATTATGTCTAAAAAGAGATACAATTGTACTCTAGCTCCTTAAATAAAATCAGGACAGCAGTCATTATGGACACAAATTAACATATTGTACTCATCCATGCAATTTCACACTATATATATATATATATACAGTATATACATTATTTTACAGAGACGTCTCAGCAGGCCTCGGGCTCCCCTGGTCTGTTCCATGTAATCAAATGCTCCCAGCATGCAGGTTTCAGCATTAATTACATCTCTTTAAGGGGGCTGTTCAAAGGCAACGAATCATCCGCAAAGTTAAAGATGGACTTTTTGAAGGTCACTTTCCTTTCTAGCTGCTGATCAATATCTAAGGCCTCTGGGCTCCATCCAGGTACAGCTCAAATGGAGGCAGGGGAGAGATTCTGGCATCTGAAATGGGGAGTTTACATTTTGCATGGGAATACAATGTATTGGGAATCTCAGTAACAACAATTATTTTTAGGGTTTTGGAATTTAAGACAAATGCATTCTGTTAATTTCTTAATATTATAAATTTTCATGTGCGTTCTGTTCATTGGTATGTAACTGTAAGCATCCTGAAATGTATACTACAAAAAGTAAATTACTAAATCAGATTACTTTACCGATTACTTAACAAAAAAGGTAATCAAATGACTATTTATTTGACTTTTCAGTTACATTGTAAAACACTTTTCACAGAAAGATTTTTGTTTTCCCGCTCAATAAATTCAAAATACTGTCTATATTCCTCCTCCTCCTGTTACACTACTTTTTGATGTTGAAAAGTATTTAGATTACAGTAACTAATTACTTTGTGATCAGATGGCACCCAACAATTATTATGATGTGTACAGTCATTTTGTTGATCAATATTTGAACCAAACTGGAGATTTGCCAGCCAGTAGTGAGGATATGGTATGAGGATATAACATGTCTCATAAAGCTAATTTAGCATTAGCTCAGTGTTATTGAAAGGGACGAAAAAAGACTATTAGAACAAATATGTAGTTTCTAACCCAGAAAGTGGTAATTATTATCAGTTTAGGTTATGCAAATACATTGTTCAATTTAGATTTACAAAATTATATGTCTGTCTGCATTTTGCATATGTCTGTCTGCAATCCCAAGGAGTTCGACTCAACGAGTCAGTGAGTCGAATTGAGAACTGCTCAGACTGATTCATGGACAGAGCTGTTAACCATAGAGACCTTGAGTCTGATTGGGACACCGCTAGGCGAGTGATGTTTCAGAGGTTATTCGAGGGAGATTTTCAGTCTGTTTTTCCTCTCAAAGCTATCATATGGCTTCAGAAGTTTTGGAATATAGCGAACGATTCGTATGGACTACTTTTATGCCCTTTTGTCTACATTTCAATGTGGCTCATATTGTGAATCTGTCACTGCAGGCTGTTGTTATGGAATGATGTTTTAGTGCAAACTAGTCAAGTCATTTTTATTTGTATAGCGCAACACATTTCAAAGCAGCTTTACAGAAAATTATGCTTTAACAAAAAAAGCTGTAATATAGTAATGTCTTCAAGTCATAATAGTGTGGTTTAATAAGTAAAACAAAAACATGATTGTAAATTGCACTATAAAATAAATAATAAAAAATAATTGTATTTATTTAGACCCAGGTGAGCAAGCTGAAGGCGAGTGTGGCACGGAACACAAAACTCCATAAGATGTTGCTTAATAACCTTGGGCGAAACCAGACTCACTGTGGGGGTCAGTTCCCCTCTCGCTAAACAGCATGGATGTAATGCAAATATGTTATTTATGTGCAGTACAAGTCAAGATTTAAAATGAGTAATCTAAGTAAGTGTTAGGGGAAAATGTTTAAACAAAAAGCTTTTGGATTAACTGTAAGATTAATGACTAAAGTCTTAGAATGTACATTAACTACATGTATATCCTTAATTAACTGCAGAAGTGCAAACAGATACATGGTCTTTTTTATTTGGCTGATGAAGGCTGCAATTATTTTGTGTAGTGTGGTTCATCCTTTGACCAAGGTGATACAGGCAGAGGTCAGTAAAGTGCACTGCAGTTCGACAGATTTATTTCCGGTGGAGTCCATCATAGTAGACTGATGTGATATCTGGCTGGCACAGGCTGCAGTTAGTCGTCATCACTCAGCAACACATAGTAGTGGAGTCTGACATCAGGCATGAACAGAGCTGGATCTGGCAGGCTCTGGTAACCTCATGATATGTATCCCGAGATTAAGACAGGGAAAAAAAAGGAGTAATATTAGCATAGATGCCATTCAATTTAAAGCAGGATTATGGAATATGAGAAGTGTTTCTGGTTCGGCAGACCTAACTAATGCAGTATAACTATGAGTTGATGGATAAATTAGGTGTATGCCTATCTGAAAAGATGAGTCTTTAGTCTAGACTTAATCTGAGAGAGTGTGTCTGAGTCCCGACTTGAGTTACTTGAGTAAGCCACTCATTTTACATATGAAAACTCATGTCAGTCATGTGATGTCACATATAAAGTAAATTATAACAGATCATTTATGTGTGGAAATCTCAGTGAAGCAGTAGCAAAAACAGCCTTCATGAAATTAAAATTAGAGTTTTTAGTGGTTTTTAGTCCATGTCTGTTAACATTGAGGCAGTGTATAGAGACAGAACAAATACAGTATTTCTTCTTTCTAATTTTTACTCTACAGTTCTAACATGATTAAAGCATAGATGTTATAATCCTCTACTGAGGCCCATTGCATGTACACACCGTAGTGAATGCAGTCTACACTGGCTTTGTTTTAAAAACAATGCACAATACTACTCATACATTTCTGCAGTATGTATACATTTGCAAAGTATTTAAAAGGAATTTTCTCTGTGGTTTGCAAACTCTCTGTATGTAGGAATACCTGGATGTCATACGACAGTACATTTGCTAAAATGTTCAAGGGACGGTGAAGAAAAACTAAATTAGGGCAGTTTTTTTGTTGCAAGTGTAACGTTATAAGAGGACCTCAAGGAAACAATCCCAGTGTAGATTATGTTTGCCCCTTTATTGCAGGGATTGCAGCCATAATTACTGAGGTTGCTTGGAAGAAAGGCAGGAAAAGGTTTCTTGATCACACACCATTCATTTTTATTAACTTGCAGATTTAAGCAAACATTATTCTCTGCACTCCAGCAGATGGACTCTTTAATTCTGCTATTTATAACTGCATGGCCAAGAAGGGTCTGTCTGCGCCCTGCAAGACTATTACATTTACATTTATGCATTTGGCAGATGCTTTTATCCAAAGCGACTTACAGAGCACTTATTAAACGGACAATCCCCCCGGAACAACCTGGAGTTAAGTGCCTTGCTCAAGGACACAATGGTGGTGGCTGTGGGGATCGAACCAGTGACCTTCTGATTAACAGTTATTCGCTTTAGCCCACTAGACCACCACCACTTCCAGAGTTGTTCCATTGTTCATGGCGTAATACTGAAGTCTTGCAACAGTTGTCACATTCATACTCTGTGTTTGATGTTTATTTGGAGTCCCGCAGCAACACTATACCTACACCTATTTCATACCCTTAACCTAACCCTAACCTTACCCCTATACCTTAACCTAACCTCAAAGATTAGAAATTTTAAATTTGTCAAATTATTAAATATATGTCACTGTAAAAGTTCTATTGAATACAGTCACACCACTGCATCACTAGGTGGCGACAGTGAGGAGAAACGCGATGAGAATGAAGAGAGCTAGAAGATGCTAAGCTAATAGAGTGCAACAGTGCCCGCCCACTTTTTCAGCCATCTGGATTCCAGAAGTATTTTCCCCATTCATTTCTTCCATAGACTTTTATAAAATTATAAAAGAGTTGTGAGCCATGAACCAAAACAACTATCTCCGAGGTGAATCACAACATCACAAACTTTGCTTTGGGGCAAAAAATATTTGAAAATCAGACATAAAGTCAAAGGTACAAGACTGTGAACTTATCATCTTTCATGAGGGCACAAACTACAATCCCATGAAGCATTGCGAATGATGGAATTGAATATAAAACGATGGGAATATGTAAAACTATTGATTTTAGGTTGTTGATTATAAGTGCAGAAACAATACATTTTAGGCTTATTGCAAAATATTCTGATATGTACAAATAGATTATAGTTTAAGGGTCATTCACAGTGTGTCATGGGAATGGGCGGTTACTCTGATTCCATTTCACGGGTTTGTTGGGCGAGGTTCTCTGTTCTCTGCTGTACCATGGGTAATGTCATGTTATAATGAATTCCACTCTCAAACGTGATTTTTATCACGCAGACGGATGGCTTCCAAAGAAGCATGTACCATCGATAAACAACCTTGTAGCTCACAGTACGTCTGTCTAATTCATCTATGGGATAAATTAATGGGATATATGATTGTGCTATATAGGCTATTATCTTGTAAGCTAATTGGAGAAAACAGAGCATAGAAATGTTACATTTACCATTTATATCTTGAGTTTAATAATATGATATGTGACATAATTGAAAAGTTATTCTTAAGACAACATTAATCACACAGTGATTGCATAGGATATGGAAAGTTCTTTCAGCCAACAGAACTGCTTTGGAATCCAACGGGGGCGTTACTTGGAGATGGCGCAGTGGTGGTTGTAGCTGATTTGGCGCCTTAGGCAAAACCCGCTTCAACATGCCACTGAGTTGGCGTGTCATCTAGAGCTTGTTCCTTGTAGTCTTGCGGGATACAGACAGATACACTTGGCATGGCCAGCTCATAAAACTAGGGATGCACAGTTGAAATCAGCTGCCGATATTTATTGGGAAATTATTGACCAAATTAAAACCATCGGCATATCGGTTATAAGCTTGAAAATGCTGATATGAAAAACCAATGGTTTATTTGTAATTAATTATGTACTCACTTTGGTAAAACTCTGTGAATTAAAATGCACAATCCAAGAATAATAATATCCACAATATGTAGAAGGGTTGTCGCTCCAAAGAACATGTTGTATTGAATTTTTATTCTTTCTTGTTCTCGTGTTAATGCAGAAAAAAATAAACGGACATGACTGTTGTGAAAGCAACCCTTACCTATAGGCTACATGATGAGGGAAACCATCAAAATGCTTAGAATCCAGCATACTTGAGACATTGGTATGATATCTATTAATACTGCATGAGTGTTTGAATTAAGATTAAAATCATAATATGGCCTTGCGTGATTACTAAACCTTAAAAGGCTGCATTTTGAAATATAGTCTGCGTTCAGTGCTGTGTGAGCAAGCGGCACCCTCTAGCGAACTGGATGGCATGATCCATTATTTTAAAAAGGGGTTTTGTTCCTAAGGCTAAATCTTTTTATTTTTCCATTACATTGAAATTACCCAGCATATGCATAGTATGATTTTGTAATATTCTATCATATACAGTTGTGTTGTTTTGATCTGCAAAAACGGAAGTGCAAAAAATGTTAGAAGTACAAAATAATATATATATATATATATATATATATATTCATGTTATCATATTTAGGTATTTTCTAAAATCTTTGTATCTTTAATTTAACTTTTATTTGAGCTATTTTTTAAATGTTGGCCTGTGTTCAAGAGATCCAATTCATGTTCAATAGGCCTATTGTAAGAACAGTAAAAAAGGCTTTTGCACATCTTTGTACAATATTAATGCAGAATTCTAAGTAAAATAGTGATCTGATGGCAATGTCGGTATCGAAATTGGCCTATAGTTTCTTGTTAAAATCGGTATCATATCGGCTAATAATGTTCATATCCCTACATAAAATCTTAAGAGCCATTTATTGCATGTGACGTTACATTTATGATCTTCTTCATGAGAAACTATCAACTACAAGGCCATAATGACCAATAGTCCCTTCAAATAGTGAAAGTAATGGTCAACTAATAAAGATTTCAGTGGCCAATTCTTAATCTATTACATTTGTTTCCTTCTGAATCCTAAATATTGGTTAGAGCTTAAAGGCGTAATCATGGCTCTGTAGGGTAGAGTGCTCAGAATAATTGCTATTGACACTATAGTTACCGGTAGCTATCTTAGAGCCATTTAGCCCCTAAAAACGTTTCTATGCCTATAATTCACAGCGCTATCATATTGAATTTGTAGTTTGTGAACTAGTTTGAACAGTCAGTGTGGAAATAACAATGTTGAATGATTCTCACGCCTCCCCATCCCTTTGTGAACTTCACACACACAAAAACAACACCCACTGGCACTCGGAGCCCATCTCTGTGTTTTCTTTGGGAAAGCAGGAACAAGCCAGCACAAGTTCATGTTCACTCTCATTGGTTTTTTTAAACCAGCTGTTTTTAACCTACTTCCTTGTTGGCATCATCTTGCTTGTTTCATGAGATATAATGAGGTCCAAAAGTCTGAGACCATATTGAAAAGTTTGAAAAAGTTTTAGAATTTAGAAACACAGAACATAGAAAAGTTGTGAAGAAATTCTGTAAAATTTTCAATTAAACTTTAACTCAGATTGTTATGCTTATAATATAATATTAGTAATAATAATTCTAATAAAATATAACAAATATGCAAAATAGAATTATATAAAAGATTAATTGCAATTAATCATGTCCCCGGACAGTAATAAGGATTATTCCTTCCATTTTAGCAATTCAAGCATGGAGTACCAGTTGTTTTCTCCAGGGGGCAGTAAGTGAAACTCGCTGTATAGGCAATGCGCAGCATATACAGAGAACAAACCATTCTTACCGAGAGCAGACGACACAAGATGAGAACAAGTTCTTGCATTCAAACACAGCTTGATGAGCACAAATCCGAAGGGAGGGATCTCAAGATGTGTTTTTCTGTTTCAAACTTCATTTAAATTGGCACAATGAAAACCTAAAAACTGTATATTTATGATGCAACACGACCGAGATGCTCAAAACATCCATCTGACGCAGTTGTACATTGATGCGTCCTAAGACAAGACCTTTTAATAAATCTATCTCAGACTGATTGACAAATTCAATTGCAAAATGGATTGTTGTGAACTGTAGGCCAGTGTTTCCCAACCACTGTGCAGTGTGCCATGAAAGATTGTCGGGTGTGCCGTGGAAAATTATCAAATTCCAAAAAATAAATACATGCATGAAAAATAATTTCAGGGATCCAAACTCCTCACCTTTCGGAGAAATTCGCTGTTTTGAAACCATAATCGGTCACTTTTGTGATTGTGATGATTAAAGGGTCATCACATGACTGCAGAATACATTGAAGTCTATGAAGTAACGTCACACCAAAGTGTTTTTCACACACGTTTTTGCTTCACCAATAATATCTTTGAGAGTACTAAGCAACGAGAAATATTTAAAAACTGTCCAAATTTGTGAAGAGACATTGAATGTCTCCTAATTTCTTTGAATGAAATATTACCTTATAATTTACAAATATCAGAGACCCCAGTTATTGATCTAATTTAAATTCACCCAGAAAACGCTTCGACCTAAACATAGACGAGTCCTTTTATTACTTTCTGCTATCAAAGCAACTGCAAGCTTTTTTTCTCTCTTCCAAATACATGTTTTCAATGTTTATTGTGCACACCTCCCGCTTTTTTACATGACAAACTCTTAAAATCGCCCCGCATGTGGAGGGCAACGCAGCGCTTGACGCTGGGTTCAGCCTCCAGAACCAAATTAAAACTGAAATGAGAAGTCGTCTGTCCTCAGCGTCAGTCTCTCTTGATGCGTTTGATTACGCACAGGCGAGTTTAAATCGATGCGGACCAGGAGGAAGGTTTGAGTTGTCGATTGAGATCTGTTCAGTTAATTTATTACGTGTTTTGTTCATATTTTAATCATATTTGTTTTTTGTAATATTGCGTTGTTCATATGTCGTGTTTTAGTGGCCTCCGCTGTCACTGCGGTGGGAAAAACATTCATCTGCTTCCTGTGGTGTCTGTTGTTCATCTGTTCTCTTCATAAATAAATAAATAAATGTATAATCTGCTATTTGCTCGTCCAGTTCATGATTAAAAATGATTTAAAATGTAAATGTGAATGAAAATAAAAGCTATTAAATGTCTTATTATCATTAAAATGTGAAAATTAAAATAACAGTAATAATAGATTATGATGGATTATGATATTTTTTTTTCATAATTATTTAAATATAAATATTTATAATTATTTAATCATTACATATTTAATTATTGCTATTTAAAGGGCTTTCTCAGCAACTATTTATGTATGCGATTAATTGCGATTAACTTGATTGATCGCAAGTAATACCATGTAATTAATTTGATTTATTTACATTAATCGAATGACAGCCCTAGCTTTTACTAGTGATCTCAGACTTTTGGACCCCACTGTACATGTGGTTACAGTATCTTATGCTGTTGGATTTGACAAACGCTAATAATGCAGTGTTTTGTTTGGTTTTCTATGCTTCAAAGATAAGATTGAAATGTAGCATGCAGTCTTAATGTTCACTGTTTGCATCTACACCACCTGCATTGCTCAAACCCTGTCATGTAATTTTGCATCATGGTTTGCATTGATTGCCAACTTAGCGTGCTAATATGTAATTAAGGATTAGTTCCTTGCTGCATCCCATTTTGTAGTTTGTAAAAACATTATTTGCCCAGATTATACACTTGAGTTCTGCAATTCCTTTGAGCTAAGACAGGACGTTGATATCAACTGACTGGCCACATTCATGTTCTCACTATATTAGACCAATCTGCATTAATAGAATGGGTTTTATGACAAGGCAGAACACTCCTCACAATGATATGTTTTCAATAGTGGCCCCAAAACATGTGATTCAGTGGAAATGAGCAGATGCAATGAGCTGTAAGACATGTAACACATTACGTGTAGCCAATTTTGGTAAATCTAGAAAACAGCCTTCATCATGGATGTTGTTCTTGGTTGTTTGTCTTGCCTTTATGACTCCAGGGGTATGAAGAAATGCAAGCGTGCTTAAAGGTCACTGGCAAATTAGTATTTGTTAGAAGTTGTGCACATCAGGGTTGTACGCCATTTAGAATTGAATTAAAAATGGCTTTTAAAGTCCAATTCAATTGCTCAATTTGAATTGAATGTGAAATGATGAAATTCTACAGTGTTCACAGGTGAAAGTAGACTATCTGTTTACTATTGGTAAACAGCCTAGATTTTGTTGTCATCTCTAGTTGAACCTTGCCCATGGTCTTTAAGATTTTCCTATCTTTGAATATAGAGGTAGCCATTTAAACTACCACAACCACAAAAACTAGCATCAGGCTTCCAAAGCTCAATAAAATCATTGTCAAGCTATGTGCAATTTTGTGACATCCACAACCAAACTCTTTGTGTTTCTGATTCCCATGAATCCTCACAGACATGCCACGTAGTCTAAATAGCCTCCCAAAAGCATTGCATGCCTGTTAAACCTTGCAGAGGTGTGGCACTACATGCATTTATGCAAACAATGTAGCAAATGAGCTGACTGAGGGACTAGATGATTTTGAACGGTTTTGTAGTTTGTTGCACGTGTAGCCTCTTCTTCTCCTCCGGCGAGTTGGAGCCAGATTTGCTGGTTTGGACGGAGGTGGTGGGTGGAGTAGAGTTGGGGGGGTGTATGTGACACATCATTGACTTGGGCTGCATTTATGTTCAGTATCATCATTTTAAACCAGCATGTAACCACGCGCGAGTCTGCAAACTACGTTGAAAACATAAGGATTTGTCCTACGTTCTCTTTGTTGGAGTAGCAGGCCAATGCACGTGGAATGTCAGGCTGTCTTTTGTAAATGAAAACACGTTTTTCTTCTTGTTGATTGGGCTTCATTGAAAGACATACAGGTGAGTTTCTATGCTGTCCATCTTTGTCCAATGACTTTGTCTTTCTAGACATCTGAATCTCCACCAACAAGCAACTTGAGACAATGGCTATTGAAGGATCTTGTTTCCTTGCTGTTTTAGTAATTGTAGTGTGCCGTTGTAGCTTGGTGTTTTGAAGCGTATAATGTTTCCACATAAAGTGTGATAGTTATTTGTCCAATCCTGCTTGTGTGTAAAGTTTCTAGACAAAGATTTACAAAAGACTGTAGGCAATCTTAAAAACTAAAGTTCTTCAATGATTTCTGGTAGCTCCATACGTTGACAAAAGAAACCTGTATAGAACAATATTTGACAAGGTTTCTTGAGGTAGTAAATGGTTCTTTGGAGGTGAAATGAGACCTGCCTCTATTAAAAAAAAAAGATCTTCAGTAGTTGAAAAACTTTTCTTATAAAGAACCATTTTTCATTATTTAGGGTTCTTATTGTGTTGCTAAATGGTTCTTTGGAGGTTACAAAAGTTCATATTTGTTTCAGTTTCTTGAAGCACCGATACTGGTGGTTTTATGAAGAACTAGAGCATATACATTTCTTTCTAGTGAAGTGAGATATAGGTGAGCTTGAGTGAGGTTTAAGATGACATTTATTTGTTGAATGTAAAACAGAAATGTAATGTCTCTCTTTGGCGTAGGCCCCGTCTGGCGGTCCGAGGAAGTTGTACTCGGAACCGTCATATTCTGCCGGAGATAGGAGGACGGGGCTCAACTGGTGATGGTGGGGTGGTGGAGGTTGCCAGCACACTGAAACAACAATGTGATAGATTGTGACCAGACTTATAAAGCAACGGCTGACATGTGATTGACTGGGAATTACCCAGCTAATGGTGTGATGATGTACAGCTGCTTGTCTTCCCGCTAGAACTACGCTGCGCTTACATTTCTGGTATCAAGCTGTAAAAACCTTTATTTGATAACAGTGAAAAACTGTATGTTGCTCCTCAGGGTGTTTTTTGTGGCTTGATTCCTACCTAAACTACTGGGGAAAAAAAAATTCACTGGCCTGTTCATGTGGCCATTCGTATATAATTTATGATGTCATATTGAAGTACCTCACCTAAAAACAACCAATCAAGACTATTAAGACGCACTAAAATATCAAAGCAAGTGGTCTCTGCTTTCAGACTTTTCTCAGAACTGACGTAACTTTTCTGAGCCATTTATGACTTTTAATCAACTGGTGCGGCAGTGATTTTAGTGGGTGTATGAAGTTAATTCAGATGTGGAGAGTTTCAACAAGAGTTCAGCACATTGAACATGTTCCACTAACATTTAGCTAACAACTACAAAGTATCCAAGTACTTTGTATGCCTATTATTTTATCAAATCAAACCAAAAATATATATTTTTAAGCGTTTTGCTTAAAATGTGTGCTTGTGCAATCATTCTTTGCAATAAATGCCACAGAGTTTGATATCTAATGCAATGACATTCATATATTTTTAAGTGTAGTTTAGGCATGCACATAAATGCAGTTTACATATTTTCTGCTTTATGACTCTCTTGATGATCCAACATATTTAAATAACTTGCAGGTACTAAAAACTCGTCCAAGTCCAATGACTCATTTTCTCCATAGGTGAATTGATTTTTAATGTTAGCTGATAATACATTTAAAGACGGACCTACCACGAGCTTCGAGGTTGTTAATCAATGATATTTGCTTCTCTTGA
The DNA here is from genome assembly GCA_032164185.1 of Moxostoma hubbsi. Lineage (NCBI taxonomy): Eukaryota > Metazoa > Chordata > Actinopteri > Cypriniformes > Catostomidae > Moxostoma > Moxostoma hubbsi. Next base: position 5,537,191 of record JAVLUX010000038.1, on the reverse strand, counting down.
AACCATCAGTCCATGTTATTTCAACAGAATTTTTTTTTAAATCCTGAAGAACTGCACTACCCATGATACTAAAGGGAAACAATCCACCAATGAGAGAATCGCAGCCAACAAATTGCACCAAAAGAGCTCTGCAGTGACCCCCACTTCCATGACGAACTGTGAATGACGCAATTGAGTCTCTCTACATTCTCAAACTACATATACACTCACTTAGAAACTTTATTAGAAACACTATGGTCCTAATAAAGTGCCCAAACTTCAAGGTTCGTCATGTTGTGCATTCTGAGGCATACATTTGAAAATAGCATTTAGTTTCAAAATGCTCTCCATCCACACTAACGTTTTCCAAATGTTGCTCGTCCACACTGAAACATATGAAAACGCTTAAATCGTGTCATTGCACATGTGGAAAATCCCCATTGCACGTACGTTCTGAAACGCAATTGTCCTCGTGTTCCGTCACCGGACACCGATTCCGAGTAAACTTCTCTTCGCCTTTGAAGGAATGCAATGTGAATGTTGTACAATGTGACATTTATTTTTTTAAAACGCTATCAATGTGAGTATCAGGCACAGTAGCGCCACTATAACACAGGCCGCCATCTTGATTGTTTTGGTTGGATAGATCACATGACTAAAAATGCATCAAAGTTTTCCCAAGCATACCGTTTTCACAGTCCACACTACAACACGAAAACGGCGTTTTCAAATGTATCAACTTTGGAGTGCGTTATCAAAGAGTTCTGTTTTTGCTGTCAAAAACGCCGTTTCATTGTGGACGGAAGGCCAAAATGGAGAGAAAAGATGCGTTTTCAAACTAAAATGTATTAGTGTGGACTAGGCCTAAGATGCTATTCTGCTCAATAAAATTGTACAGAGCGGTTATCTGAGTTACCGTAGCCTTTCTGTCAGTTCGAACCAGTCTGGTCATTCTCCATTGACCTCTCACATCAACATGGCACTTCCGTCTGCAGAACTGCCCCTCACTGGATGTTTTTGGCACCATTCTGAATAAACTATTGAAACTTGTGCTTGAAAATCAGCAGATTTACAGAAATACTCAAACCATCCCGTCTAGCACTAACAATCATGCCACGGTCCAAATCACTGAGATCACATTTTTTTTCCCCATTCTGATGGTTGATGTGAACATTCCTGACGCTCCTGACCCATATCTGCTTGATTTAATGCAATGCACTGCTGCCACGCGATTGGCCGATAAGATAATCGCATGAATAAGTGTACAGGTGTTCCTAATAAAGTGCTCAGTGAGTGTATATTTGCAAACAGTGTATAGTTCAATTCAACTTAAATAAACATTATTGTCTATCCCACTAAATCACCACATACATTACACAAAAAAATACATAAATTACATAAATACAATAAAAAAAACAAAGGCAACGGAACAATATGAATAGTAAAGAATGAGAAGAATTTGAGTATGAAAGCACTGGGACTTAAAAATCGAATCGTGGCTGCTTATTTAAGATAGCAGTTGGGATAAAGGTGGGTGACGCACAGGAATGTTGACGGAAATGTTTCTTAGATTTCAAAGAGGCAAGATATTTAGCAATTGAAAAAAGACTGTCTAAAATCTGTCTCTTTAGGTTTATTTATTTCTTCTTTATTATTCCACTGCATTGCATGTACTTTCATTAGTTATTGTGTGTTGGTGAAGAAATTGATACTTAAAGCCAGAAGAGAGTGGCTTATTTGGAATTTTAAACCAGAGTAGTGATTGTTGTGGCTTTCCCACACCCTTTTGCATTGCTTGTGAAAGGCGTTGGCTTGGTTTTGACAATCCTGCGCAACCGAGAATGCATAAAATGTGTGCATTACTGAGCAGTTTACAAAACAACTGCTTAGTAGTTTCAGGAATGCACAGCTATGACCCGTTTATTGAACGGATGCTGCTGGCTCTGGGTAAATGGCATGTTTTGCATGTAATGGTAACTGCAACCTGGCTAATTACGCTACATGCACATACATGTTACTTATGTTAACAAGCCAGTCTCAGATAAATGTCTCAGGAGTTTTATGTTTTGGTCTCGTCAGGAATAGTTATCATTTTCAAACTGTCTTTCAATGACTGGTTTCATGTTGCTTGCTTGTGCCGTCTTTGGTTGCAGCCTGCGCATCCCGAACATTCAAGATGTGACGTGTTGATTACAACCCAGATCAGACAGTTTCACAAAGCTATTATTACCCCATGCCATCTGCAATTGGGGTTGTATTTTTGATCTCTGAGAAGAAATGGAAAAGCTTGCATCATTTTTTCAAGATTTATTTTTTTCTCCCCTGGATAATGCATCAGACTTTGACAGTTGTGCTCCAGTGAGGACTTCTGCTTATTTTTTCTAGAGGCAGAATAAGCCTCGTCCATAAGACAGCTGTCCCAGAAGCTGTGTAATTGTGAGGTCAAATGTCTGATCAGAGAATGATCAGAGCTTTCCACATTTTCCTCTGATCAGTTTTTTACAAAAGAATCCAAAGTGAACCTCACTACAAAGTAGACCAATCCAATCCTTTTTGAGGCTTTGCCTGTTGCTGTTTCCAGCATCTGTTACTTTCACATTTGCCCATCATTCATCAATCTCAGCTACAAATTCAGTGTTTTTACAGGGCTTTTAATCTTATATAATCTCAATTAATCTTTGATATCAAGGCACAGAAATTATATTACAGTCTTTTTGCGCATAGGGTCTGATTTCATTTGGGAAGTATTCTCATGATCTATTAAGTTTATTGCGTACTGTGCAGTATAACCTGCAGTATGTGTAACAGGATGTAGTATGCATTAATTCATACTTTGCTTGTCCAACACACCATCATGATAAAGCATCACTGGGGCACCCTTTTGTCTGCACCGCCAAAAAACATCACCCTTAATGCACATTTTAAATATCGTTATGGTGACATATTCAGCTGATTTTGGCGCATTCCATCACTTGTGTTTTGCACATTTTTCTGGATCTTCCAATGTCATTTCGCGAGGAAGAGTGAGGCAAAAATTGTCAGTCAAATGCCATCGGCTCTAGTTTGTCTTGTAACCGAATTACGACATTCTAGATGTTTATTTTTGGATGAGACGTAGGTTTAGGTGTAAGGGTTGGTTTAGGTGAATATCTATATTAAAGTGTAATGTACTGTAGGGCTGTTACGATTATTACATTTGTCTGACGATTAATTGGTTAAAAAAATGATCGCAATTATGACGATTAATTGTCTGTTTTAGGGCATTCATGATATACTGTATATAAGACGTGTTTTCAAATAGGTGATAAAAAGCGGTTCAGTTTACCGTGGATCACGCACAGGGCAATCCTCACAATACTCTCTCCACAAGTTGTTCAAGCCCCCTTGTGTGTTGTCTTCATTGCAGATGTAAGTTGTAATATTATATTTATGATGGCTTGTTTATCTAGCAGACAATGTGCATTTTCAAGGTAAGCATACTTATTTGGCTCAAGTAAAGTTAACTTAATTATTTAAGTACAGTTAACTAGTTACAAGTAAACTTGACTCAACTGTGTTTAAAGTATCATTGTTTGTATTTAACTATTCAAATTGAGTTATAGCACGTCTTTGTAAGGGGAATTATGACTGGACTCTAGGTTAGGCATTTGGTGCATTGAATTCTACTCAGTACTTCTTAGTACACATAAATCTGCACTTTTGTAAAGTACAATTGAGTAGAGAAGAATGACCTTAAATGGACACGCTCCAAGTTCACCAGAGGTAGTAACATTAATCACCCTAATGATGACTTCACACAAATCACAACTATCAACCAGCCACAACAACATAAGTAATATTCCTTTTTAAATAACATGTATTATTTTTCTACATAAGTTCCTTTGTTTTGACCAAACATGCATCATTTATTAAGACACAAAGGCTTATGGGTATTCCACACAGCCTTCGTGTTGTACTTGATAAGTTTGAGTCATTAGTACTCGAACACATCGTTTAAAGAACGTTTATTTTGAGTTAAGGATCCAAAATGTGACCTTTCAAGCACTGTTTAATGAGGACCATTTAAATGATTTATTAATGACAGCTTTAGGGTTTAGATAGAAATGGTAACTTAATAACAACTAGTGAGAATAGTAAAAAAATAAAGCTTAAGTTGAGTCAACCATTTTTTTATTTTGTTATATCAATCACTTCATGGTATTCCAGAATATTCCATGCATACAGAAAATCTGCATATTTTGCAAACTATACATATATGGCAAAAATGGTACATATTAGCAGTATGCCATTCTGAACATACATCTTACTGTGTTCCCACAGAAAAGAAAAAATGTTTTTAAATCCTGCTGCACTTATAACCCTTAAAAGAGTCATTGGTGTAAAACTCTGCTCAGGAGCTGTAGACGCTAGCATATCTACCCAGGAATGGCTTCCACCTTTCACAGCTGTTTAAGAAAAACCTTCATTAAACAAACAGTGTCAGACTGTGATTAGGTGGGATTGTACATGAAACAGTGGAGGCGGATTGCCAAGTATATGTTGATTAAATGAACAATTTTGAATATGTATTTATTTATTTATTTCTTGGGTAAAACTGACAGGTTTCAGAACTTTTGAAAACTTCTTTTGCTCTTGAGGATGCACCCTGCCGAAACAAACTGTTGCATTTGAAACTCTGAGCAGATGTAGACGTCTAAATTAGTGCAGAGTTGATGGATGTTATTGAATGACATAAAGCGCTGAAGAAAAGGCTTTCTTTGGGTTTAACAGCTTGCGAATGTCATAAGTGAATAGGGTGAATATCTCGTTATATAAAAACACCATGAATGGTGTAATGATTAAGATTCAAATTCAACAGCACATTGTTTAAGTGTTTGAAATTTAAGGTACTGTTTTGGTGCAGCAGCTTCCCATAAAATAAAAAAAGAACATAATATAGTGATTTTCTTAGACACCAATGAGCTTAGAAGACTAAAATCTGACCCCATTTTATTTCTTAAAGGAATATTCCGGGTTCAATACAAGTTAAGTTCAATGGACAGTATTTGTGGCATAATACTGATTACCCCTCAAATTAAACAACTTTACAGCTCAAATAATATAGGAGATTTAACAGAAGAATTCATATAAGTGCTTTTATAAAATGATAAGCTTCATATTTCTGCCTTTAAACCCTCAAAAAATTGGCCCCATTCATTCCATTGTAAGTGCCTCACTGGAACTTCAAATTTAGCTGTTTTTAAAGAAAAAGGACAGACGAGTCGAAATAATTTTTGTGGTAGTCAACATTATGCCTTTTACCTTAAACAGTTTCCTAAAAAATGAGCCATTGTTTTCACATGCATGCCTAAATTGCTTCAAAGATATTAAACATTGGCTGGCAAACAATGTTTTACAATTAAATAAAATCAAAACCTTGTTGTTGAATGTACAACATCATGTAAGAAGACTTGGAGTGATTTTAGATTCGATAAGCAGATCAGTGCTGTTGTCAAGGGTAGCTTTTTCCACCTGAGATCTATTGCAAAAGTCAAACATTTTCTTTCCAATAAGGACTTGGGAATTGTGATCCACTCACTAATTTCATCAAGGTTAGACTACTGTAACTCAGTGTACAATGGTCTCCCTCAAACTGTGGCTTAGCGGCTAAGCTTTTAACAGGGTCAAGAAAGAGGGATCAGATTACCGCTGCATTAGCGTCTCTACACTGGCTTCCCATATGAGTCGATTTTAAAATTCTGCTTAATGCCCACAAGACACTATCTGGTCTCACTCCCAAATACATCAGTGAACTTTCTCCTCCCTTACTCCTCCACCAGAGCGCTCATGTCTTCTGATCAACTTCTTTTGAGGGTTCCTCGCTGTCGCTATAGATATAAGGGCGATCGTGCCTTCTCTGTGGTAGGTCCTAATCTCTGGAACAGTCTCCCTTTACATGTGAGGTCAGCTTCTTCATTAGACATTTTTAAATCTTCTTTGAAAACATATTTTTAGTCTGTAGCTTTTGAATAGGTAAATACATGATGCAGGAAATAAGTAAATACATGATGCAGTTTTTAATTGCATCTATTTATTATTATTATTATTATTATTATTATTTTGTATGCATATAATTCTGACATTGTATATTTATTTGATTGATTTGTAAAACACTTAGTGTCAACTTCTGTTGTTTTTAAATGTGCTCTTTAAATAAAAGTTGACTTGACAAACCTTCAGGTCAAAACAGTAAACTTATCAGTGTGGCAGCGTCATTATTCTATTTTTTCACTGTGATAGGAAGTTCTACAACTAAAATCAGTTGACTTTAGCACCCCTCGTTGCATTATATACTTAAAAAAATGTGCCAGACATTTGGTTTTCGGCCACTGAAAATGGGTTAAATGAACAGTTTTTGCATGGGGCCACATTGAAAGCCCCATAACGCTTTGATTTAACCAAACAGGGCCTTAAAAATGATGATACCGAAAGGAAAGTTTGTTCTGACCCACAATCTAAAATGATATTAAGATATTTCTAAAACTTCTTGAGTTAAAGGCACCCCAACTTTGAAAAAACAACACTCAAAATTGAGTTCCCCCATTTTTGGACTATAATACCATTGGCATATAATACAACGAGGTGCTGAAGTCAACTGATTGTAGTAATATACCAACCTATGTCTGTGTAAAACTAAAATAATTACACTGCCACTTTTCTACAGTAATTTTCTTGACCTGTAGTTTTGCTCCAAAATCATAGACAAAAATGGTCATTTTGTTATTTTAAACAATACTTCTTGGTATTTAATATTTTGGCTATCATCATCATTTATGTTTATCTTCCTTCAGAAAAAGTTTTAGCCTGGGCAGTTTCTTAAATTTCGTTGATTTGACGTGGAGTGATGCATCTCATGTGATGCAAGGTGTCATATTTGGCATATAAGCTCATTATGATGCCACATGAAGTATTTCAGTCTAAGGAAACAATTACTCCTCTCTGTATAGACAGGTCTTACATTCTCTCACTATCCTGCTTAGAAATCGGGCGTTGACAGATCGTAAACTGAACCTTGTGCCTTTGTTGTAGTTTAAGGAAATGAATCTACTTCGTTGTGTTTGACATTCAATGACATTCAAACGTCTTAATATCCTTTATTATCATTTCTGCCTCCTGGTTCATTTTCCATTTAATATCTGAGCCTGTATCAGCGAACCTGAATTAGTGCAGTCTAATGGCATACAATCCCACACATTGTTTCCCTTATGATGTATTTTCAGTAGCGGTGCTGTTGTGCACGCATCCACTAACCCCCAACACCGGTTCTATAGTTAAAAGTTATAGCAAACATTACAAAAACCTATTACTACAATAAATGTCACATTTATTTAGTGGAGTGAATTAGATGATGTTTCTCTGTCTGTCATTCAGATTTGTTCACGGATTCATTCAGAGGCAATTTTTGCAAATCACATCTTAACCAGTAGGTGGCAATGAACGGATAAAACAACCAAAACAAGTTTAATTGTACTTTTTTAAAATGTGCTTATCTACAAATGTACTAAGGTAATTCAGCGTTTAAGAGTGTTTAAGCATCATGAGCGTTTCTCCCACAAATGACAACAAAGCATAACTATCATTTTGTGAACTGCTCTGCATGACTATACAACAAAAAACTTCATTTTAAAAATAATGAAAAGGGGTTTAGTTACATCTTGATGCCATTTTAATGTCATCCAGATATTTATTTCCATGTTGAACGAGGTTACCAAAGAAAACGAACGACATACCTCCTCCTCTCCTTCAGCTGGTCAACAGATCTTGATCCTCGCTCATTTAGTGAAAGGGCATATCCGTGCAGTGGGTCAAACCAATGAAATGCTCCTTCACAGCCTGCACTCAAATTACTATTGGCTCACACTATAGTCAGTCTTTACAAACTAGAGCTCATTGGCTTCGAAAGGGAGTGACGTCAGTGAACGAGAAGTAGGAGTCAGTGTACAAGAACGATTCGTTCAAAAATACATTTCACTACTGCGTGCAGTGTTGAAAGCAGCGTGAATCATTGCTGAGGGCATTTAAGAGAAACACTTCCAACTTCTATCACAATTTACTCACCCTCATGTCATTCAAAACCTGTATGACTTTCTTTCCTCCCTGGAATGGAAGTGATTCTGATTTATATGACACATCATGACATTCATCAAAACAATTTCATGGTTTGTTTTCTTCTACCACACCCATTGGCTTAACTTTGAGGAAAGCAAAACAAATTATTTTCCCTAAACCTAACCCCAAAGGCTGTCACCAGTGACCTCTTGTTCTTGGTTAAGTATTGCTAGGCCAAAATACATTGTCAAAATCGGGCTATTTACTCAAATACTAAACAGTATATGATAGCAGAATATCTATCTCAGAGGTCATTTTTATTTCTCAGAGGCTCTTCCAAAACTCTGGAGACGTAAAGGAATAGTTCAGTCAAAAACTAAAATTCTCCCATTATTTACTCAGCTTCATGCCATCCCAAATTCGTATGACTTTCTTCTGCTAAACACAAACAAATATTTTTTTAAAGAATTTATGAGGTGTTTTTGTCCTCCAAAAAAGATGTAAAGACAGCATAAAAGCAATCAATATGACTTGAGTGGTTTAATCTATGTCTTCTGAAGATTTATAGAGAATAAGGACTTTGGAATACTTCTGCACTGTCTTTACATCCTTGTAACACGGGGTTAAGATGGGCAAGGAGGAGGCGAGAACCGGCTTGTCAACGTAAATAATATTTTAATAAAGAACTTAAACAAAAAGCACAAACACACACAACTGACATGTCCGTGATTGATCTCTCTCTCTCGAACCATCGTCACCGGCCGCCTTTATCAGGAGGGGAAAACAACAACAAAAAAACTAAATAGGCGAGGGAAAAGGCCAACACGGTGCGAAAGAGCGAGAGAGGGAGGAGAGAGAGAAAAAGCTCACTCACCGGTTCTCTGATGTACAATCGCGTGGTCCTCGAACACTCCTCCATACTCTCCGGCGGACGACAGCCGCTCCTCTCCGGACGAACCGGAGTCAACATCCTCACATGCGTTCCACTCTGTTCATGGCTCTGTCTAGATTTTTGGTGCAATGACACATTTGGCCCCTAAGAGAACTTATTTGTATTTTTTTATTTGCTATCAGCTGATGTTAGAGTTAGACAGGGTTGAGACTGCATTTCCACAAATGTGAAGCAAGCATGCTTTCCATCATCACATCACTGTATTTCTGTGCAGTCTTTCAGTTCTAATAATGAGAAAGTGCCTGTCGGATTTCTCAGCTCATCTCAGATTGTGATTGTTCTGTGTGTGGCAGTCCATAGGTTTTGTTAGGTGTTGAGAATGCCAGAGGAAGAATTTAGAAATCCCTCACAAATGGATGAACAGACAGATGAAGAGGTTAGCAGTCATTTCCAGTCGCTTTTTCACAAACTTTTGCTGGCTAAAAGTGGCAAACATCCATGAAACTTTCCATCTCGTCCAAGGCTCTTCTGGGTTTCAGGCCTCTGTCAGTTTGATGGAAGTCTCCGGGCAAAGTCTGCGCTGGTGGGCGTATTTGGACACGTCTTGCGTCGTTTCTGTTGTATGCTTTGTTCAGTCTTCTGTTTATTTGTATGATTTACTGGCTCAGGTTTTGTATTGGTGTGCTGTTGTAATACACTACAAATCGACTCAACTGTAATCTTAGTGTGGGTGTTTTGCCACCTGTTCTCATTTCTGTATTAACAGAACACCTCATCTGACATCATAACTATGTGACTTAATGAGCTATCTGGCTGTCTACTGTCTCAAGGGCCGTTCAGTTTTCCCAGAAAATGGGACTGCAATTTTGTCATTTTTGGCCGTAATAGTCTGAAAAGGTGACTATGGTTTGGAACAGCTTTTGCAATGTGAGCACACCTAATAATCCCTAAAAATGTTGCCTATGTGGACAGTTTAATAGGTATTAGCACAGAGCACATATGTTTTATTGACCATTGATACAGTATCTGTAGATAGCAATACATACCTAAACATGTGTCTAAACCAGTTTTATTGTGTGTCTTTTGGCTCTCTGACTGGCAATATTTGTGTTTTTCTCTTTTAGCACTTTGACGGTGTGAAAAATTACAAGCTGGAGCATTTTTCAGGATGAAAAAGATCAACTGCACAACGGCAAACACACTGGGAACTGTAAGTGAATTTCAGGACTTCTGTTTACTGTTAAAGTGTGAATGTACTGTACTTTTACACAATTGGCAGACGCTTTTATCCAAAGCAACTAACACTGCATTCAAGGTATACATTTTGATTATTACATTACCCCCCTGGAATCAAACCCATGACCTTAGTGTTCTTTGCACGATGTTTTACCAATTGAGCCACAGGAATAAGGCATCAATTCCATCATCTTAGTCATGGAAGTGAGGCAAGGCAAAATTGTTCATCGTTAAGAAAGCCTTTATTGATGGGAGAGTCATCACAGCCTTGCTAGGTCACGTTCTTGTGTACTTTTATTTTTAAGTGTGCTCACAGTGTGAGCCTTCGCTTCTGAGATTTGAGGCATCATGCTGAAAGCTTTCGGCTAGATGTGTAATATTAACATTTTCTTTGCTGGAAAAAAGTTTAAGGGGAAATACTAATATAAGCAGAATAAAGCTGTGTTTAAATGTACTCTTCTGGTTTTACTTATTATTGAAAGTCTTGTATTGAAGTCAACATAAAATCAAAATTGAACCTATTTGGGTTGTCTCGTTACCAGAATTTCAGTAGTTGGTGCAATTGAAAACACTCATCATTTACTCACCCTCATGCCAGTTCTGCAGAACATAAATTAAGATTTTTAGAAGAATATTTTCTGTTCATGAGGTCCATTTAATGCAAGTGAATGGGTGCCAAAATGTTGAAGGTCCAAAAAGCACATAAAGGCAGTATAAAAGTAATCCATACGACTTCAGTGGTTCAATCCATATTTTCAGAAGTGATGTGATAGGTGTGGGTATGAAACAGATCAATATTTAAGTAAACTGTTGCTAGAAATTCTTCCCCTGCCCAGCAGGAGGCGTATACATGAAGAATGTGCATCACCAAAAACACAATAAGAAGAATGTGAAAGTTAATTTGGAGATTGACTGAGCTGGGAGGATAATTTACAGTAAATATTTACTAATATATTGATCTGTTTCTCACCCACACCTATCAAATCACTTCTGAAGACATGGATTTAACCACTGGAGATTTATGGATTACTCTTATGCTGACCTATGTGATTTTTACAGCATCACTTGCATTGTATGTAGCAAAAGAGCTGAGATATTCTTCTAAAAATCTTTGCTTGTTGTCTGCTGATGAAAGAAAGTCATACACATCAGGGATGGCAAGAGGGTGAGTAAATGATGAGAGAATTAAAAATTTTTGAGTGAACTATCCCTTTAAAGTGACATTCCAATGTAAATAATACATTAAAACAAATGCATGTTACCTTCAAGTGTTTCTTCATTAAATATGCATTGCTTATGTGTTTTTAAGTAGGGCCCTACAGAAATCTGTTTCATTTTTTCTCTGTTTTCCCCTTTTCTTTTCTTTTAAGTATTCCATGTTTACTATTTTTATTTCATCATCAAAATGGTGTCTAAGCAAATTAATTGCTACATCTTTGAAAATAGAACAGTTACTTTTCAATATACCATTGTATGTTGTACCAAACTTTGATTTAGTACAACAGCACTCTTCCTTGTGATATATTGCAGAAATTTTACCATTATATTTACTATTATTATTTATGAATCATTATAATTATTTAGAATTATTACTACATGTTTGTAATATATTTCTGTCACAATTTCTTACATTTTTAGGCATTTATTTTGACGTGAGCTTTTATTTTGAAGTGTGTTTGTGAGGGAAGCTTCATATCTCCAGATAAACAATTCGGTACATGGCCCAGTGTGATCATTAAAGCAAAAATGCTGTGATTTAATTATATACAGTAAATATATAGTCTACATGTGCTGGACGCTTCACAGTGGATTACTGCTCTGCTTTGTCATCTCATAATGCAAATAATTTGTAATTTTTAGTTTCCAGTATATGAGCGGCTTCACACATTCACTTTAAAGCACGCAGCTCACGCAGACTAAGATTACAGCCATTCGCGTTTTAATGACACTACAGCGTTCGCACAGATACTTGAAAAGTCTTACCATTTCTTAAATTCAGTTTTCCAAAATTTTAGGTCATAAAAAGTCTTAAATATCAGAAATCATACAACAAATGTCTTACTTTTTATTTAAAGAGGTCTTCAATTTGGGGGAGGAAAGATAGGAATTGTGATATGACCTAATGTGAATATCAAACTTCAAAAGAATATGATTTAATTAAATAAATACATGTGCTGCATCCTTTAAAGTGAAAAAGCGGCACTGTTGTATTTTCTCCAAGCACGCGGGGGGCTTGTGAGTGTTTCCAGCAGTTTGCAGTCATTAGGCCATATCGGAAATTATATGAAAAGCATTTCAAAATAAGAGTCCCTGGTGTATTTCAAAGTTAAAGTGCCTTTAAAGTTAATGTGTTATACATTGATCAGCCACAGCATTAAAACCACTGACAGGTGAAGTGAATAACATTGATTATATATTGTTACAATGGCACATGTCAATGTGTGGGATATATTAGGCAGCAAGTGAACAGTCAGTTCTTGAATTACATGTGTTGGAAGCAGGACAAATGGGCAAGCATAAGCATCTGAGAGACTTTGTCAGTTTCTCCAAAACAGCAGGTCTTGTGGGGTGTTCGTGGTATGCATTGTTTGTACCTACCAAAAGTGTTCCAAGGAAGGACAACCGGTGAACCGGCAACAGGGTCATTGGTGCCCAAGGCTCATTGATGCGCGTGGGGGGCAGTGGCTAGCTCGTCTGGTCTGATCCCACAGAAGAGCTACTGTAGCAAAAATTGCTGAAAAAACGTAATGCTAGCCATGATGGAAAAGTGTCAGAACACACAGTGTATCGTAGCTAGCTGCGAATGGGGCTGTGTAGCTGCAGAGTGAGTGTCAGAACTGGACCATGGAGCAATAGAAGAAGGTGGTCTGGTCTGATGAATCACGTTGGCTTTTAAATCATATGGACGGCTGAATGCATGTGCGTTGTTTACATTGGGAAGAGATGGCAGTAGGATGCACTATGGGAAGAAGGCAGGCCTTTGGAGGCAGTATGATGCTCTGGGCAATGTTTTGCTTGGACACCTTGGGTGCTGGCATTCGTGTTCACTTTGACACATACCACCTACCTAAAGATTGTTGCAGAACACGTACACCCCTTCATGGCAACAGTATTCCCTGATGTCAGTGGTCTCTTTCAGCAGGATAATGCGCACACAAACAAACACACATACACACACACACACACACACACACACACACACACACACACTCAAAATAAAAATGTAATTATATTTTGCATAAATGTAAAGCAAAAGATTTTTTCATTGTAACATTTTTTTAAGGCACATTTTACCTCCCAAATCTCATTCTTACTGTTTTCTATGATTATTCTCATTACTGTTACTTACTAATTTTTTATTATGTATTATAGTAAAAATATGCTGTTGTACAATTATTTTCCAAATTAAAATCAGTGAACATGAAGGGGGGGGTGGGTAGGTAGCTCAGTGAGTATTGACTCTGACAACCACACCAGGAGTCGCAAGTTCAAATTCAAATTCACCAATTGGCCCGGTTACTAGGGAGGGTAGAGACACATTGGGGTAATAATGTGGTTCTTGCTCTCGGTGGGGCGCATGGTGAGTTGTGCATGGATGCAGTGGATAATAACGTGACGCTTCCACACGCACTACATCTCCACATTAATGCGCTCAACAAGCCAAATGATAAGATGCGCGGATTGACGGTCACAGACACGGAGTCAACTGAGATTCATCCTCCTCCACCATGATTGAGGCGAGTCACTACGCCACTACAAGGAGTGCATTGGGAATTGAGCATTCCAAATTGGGGGAAAAAGGGGAGAAAAAAGTACCAAGTAGGCAGTACTAATATGTTGTGCAGTATAAATACTATTTAAATAATACACAGTATTTTTTCACATTGTTGTGATGAGAATTGAGGGTCAATGTGTGTAACTGTCATGAAAATAGTGTAAAATGGCTTTATTTTCTAAATGCGAAATTTAATTTTTAAACTTTTTGTTTGTTATGATTTTCTTCACCTTGCTGTATGTCAAGACAATTGTCTCATTTGTGCCTGTCCATTCTTATTTCTGCCAAGAAATTTGAGGTAAAGTTAAAGACATGAACTCCATTATGACTCTTTGAGCTATCAAAGAGCAGCCTCTTAGCCTTTTTGTTGTTATTTATTATAGTCAATAGTCTATGCTGGCAAACAATGTTCCTAACTCATTTGAAGCCTTAATGGATTTCTGTTTGTATGCCGTATTATTCCTTCTGTTGCGATGTTTAATGTGTGCTATATTGAATGTACTGAGTGCTGCAGTAATGTACCACTATTTTCCCTGATCAGCTGTCTCCTCCCGGTCTCTTTGTCATCACTGTGCTGTGATTGGCTGATTCATAGAAAGGGCACAACCTGTTTTTCAGGCAACGGGTGTCAACATGCCCTTTTGACAAAGCCGGTTTATTCAGAGGTTTGTGTGTCTCTGTACAGAGATGCATGTCATGTAGCATCTGGCTGTCAGTGAGACGTCTACGTCGCTTTTTCTGTCACGAGGGAGACTTTCCATAGACTTCTAATGTTTCTACTGAGCTAGTGATATTTTCTATCCTCTAACTCTTAATCTGACACTCAAAAACACCCTTTTTCGTTTTTAGATTTTCTTAAAGTCCTTATTTAGTGAGAGCATCCTGATAGCTCGTTGAATATGAATATTTTACAAGCAGATAATCTCAGATCAAAAGAACAAAACGAAAGAACATTCCGGCTTTCATATGCACTCAACAACCCACTCCCCAACAGTGTTCTTCAGAGGTCTCTTTAATGGAAATTAATTCTAGTACACAAAATGAACCTTGTGCCACAATCTTGTAGTCCAGTGAATCTACAAAATCATGTTTTTACCCCAAATTCAAAGGGAAAAATATATTTGGCATATAGAAAATGAAGCTTATTTTAAGACCATTAAGATTGTGGCATTAATATAATGACAATTTCGTACATTCTCGTCATGCATCTTGATATTTTACTTAGTTTGTTTTTGCATAATTTACATTATTCTCAATGGGAACTCTCATTACTGTATTACAGTAAAAATGTACATTTACATTTATGCATTTGGCAGATGCTTTAATCCAAAGCTATTTATAGAGCCCTTATTACAGGGACAATCCCCCCCCCCTGGAGCAACCTGGAGTTAAGTGCCTTGCTCAAGGACAGTGGTGGTGGCTGTGCGGATCGAACCAGCAACCTTCTGATTACCAGTTATGTGCTTTAGCTCACTATGCCACCACCACTCCGTTTTAAAATTATTGTAATAACTTTTTTATTATTATTTAATCCAGCATAAATTAATTTCAGATCATCAAACTGATGTACTGTATAATAATTTACCATTTAAATGTGTATATATATTCTTACAGTTTAAATAATTTTTTTTCACATTACATTAATGAGATTCACCTAGTCATGTGACCTCATCAGCCAATCACACAGAGCAGTGTCACATTGCCAGCTTTGCCAGCACCTGAAGGCAGCTAGTATTTGGCATTGTGTAAACCAGCAGTGGAATATTATGTGAATACTTTCACATAGTGCTTCTGTGAGATATTGAGATATCTGTATGCATACCAGTCTGTGTCATTCTCTCCGTGCTGTAGCCGGCTGCTGTCTGATCTCTGTGGTGTGGACACATGTACATCCTCTCCAGTGTTGTCAGTGATTGTTTCGCTGATGCTAAAGAACATTAGGCTCAGACCTGTGATGGCTGTCTGGATGATGCGGTCGGAAGGCTGCTTGTGTCCTAGCTGCAGTAATGGGACAGGAGAGCTCAAACACTTCAGGGCCACACAGTTGAGTGTCCTGTCAAATACAGCAGGGCTCAGTGTGCACTAGATTTGACTATGTACCCTTCACCCATCCCTGCCACTTACAATATGAAACAATGAAACACTGCAACCGCCGGCCCAGTTTAACAACCTCTAGCTCTGTTTTCATGAGCTCATGCACAATACTGCAGGGGTGAATCTCACAAAACCTGTCAAGAATATGTCCTGGTCATATTTCACACTTAAACCAAAACCAAAAAAAAGAAGAAGAATGTCTATATTGCTAAAGGACAACTGATCCTCTTTTTAGGACCATTATGATTTCTGATAATGGGGGGGGGGGGGGGGGGGGGGGGGGGGGGGTACTTAATTATTTAGAAAATTTAGTCACAATACAAAAAAATCTTAAAACAAAGCATCATTTCTATTACTTATTACTTTTTATGAAAAAAAAAAACATTTTAATTTAAAAGAGATTTCATGTATTTTATTTTTAATAATTACATTTATTTTAGTCCATGCACTTCCTTTGACTTTTAATTTCTGATATGTGAAGCACTTTGAGCTGCAATTTATGTGTGTAAGGTGCAAAAAAAATTACACAATCACAGTCTGTTTTAACGTATAACACACAGTGTTCACAATGTTGGAAAAAGCTTGTGAACCCCTAGGCTAATGACGTCAACAAAAGCTAATTAGAGTCAGGAGTTGGCAATCCTGGCATCCAATTAATGAACCAGATTGGCGGTGTGGGTTAGAGCTACTTTGACTTATAAAAAGCACTAAATCATTTTGAGTTTGCTATTCACAAGAAGTATCTGCCGACGTGGACCATGCCTCGCAAAAAAAGAGATCTCAGAAGACCTACAATCATGAATTTTTGCTTTACATAAAAATGGAAAGGTTTACAAAGTTATATAGATGAGCTTAAGTATTCATCTGTCCACAGTTAGATAAAACTGTCTATAAATGGAGATGATTTAGTACTGTGGCTACTCTCCCTAATCCAGCCAAGATGACTCAAAGGGCACACCGCAGAATGCTCAATGAGTTTAAAAAGCGCCTGTGATGAGGAGGAGGGCTAATCAGCCGGGAGGGGGATAATAATGAGCCGGAGGCGACAGTTCGAGAGAGAGAGAGCCAGATGCAGCCGCTGTGTGTGTGTGTGTGTGTGTGTGTGTGCGTGTCAATGTGTTTGTGGTTAAGTTGATTTGAGTTCATTTATGTTATTAAAAACTACGTTGACTGTTCAGCCGCCTCCTCCTTGCCCACTTTACTCATTACAGAACCTTAGAGTGACAGATAAAGACTTGAAGGAATCATTGGACCTGGTTAACATCTCTTTTCATGAGTCTATTATATGTAAAACATTAAACAGGCATGTTGTCCATGGCAGGACACCACGAAGGAAGCCGCTGATTTCCGACAAAAACGCTGCTGCATGTCTGAAATTTGCCAAAGATTATCTTGACACTCCACAATGAAAACTAAAGTTGAAGTTGCCCAGTCAGAGCCCAGACCTTAACCCAATGGAGATGCTGTGGAATGACCTCAAGAGAGCTGTTCACACCAGACATCCCAAGAATATGGCTGAACTGAAGCAGTTCTGCAAGGAAGAATGGTGTGAAATTCCTTTTGAATGTTGTGCAGGTCTAATCCGCAGCTACCGGAAACACTTGGTTGAGGTTATTGCTGCCAAATGAGGACTGACCACTTATTAAATCCAAGGGATCACTTATTTTTTCCACAGCACTGTGAATGTTTAATGGGATATGTTCAATTAAGACATGAAAGATTATAATTGTTTGTGTGTTGTTAGCTTAAGCACATTGTGTTTGTCTTGAAAATTAGATCACATTTTATGACAACTTAATGCAGAAAACCAGTTAAATCCAAAGGGTTCACATACTTTTTCTTGCCACAGTATATACATACGTGTGCGTACGTGTGTGTGTGCGTGTGTTTGTGCGTGCGTGTGTTTGTGCGTGCGTGTGTGTGTGTGTGTGTGTGTGTGTGTGAGTGTGTGTGTGCATGCGTAAAAGTCTAAGGCACATCAGATGTTTCACAAAAATATTGCCTAAGTCTAGAGCATCTTTTGCAGTTTTATTATTGACAAAGGGGAATATTGTACGTTTGATTGCTTAGTAATGTAGTAGCACACCTCTCCTCAATAAGCTGTAGCAGAAATAGTACATGCCAAAGTTTAATACTTTTCAAATCCCTAGCCCTAACTATGAACAACATTTTCCTTGGCAAACACCACTAATTATTATGTAGACTTAATGCAACAAGTGGGAATGACCTTATGAAGATTTAATAATCAAAAGGACTTTTAAGGTGATTGCAATATTAAAACCAGGCAACGTGCAATTTCTAATTTGTCATTCCGAGTCGCTTATTACAAGACCAGAGTGCTGAAGAATAGAAGAAAAACAAACATTACCGCAAACAATAAACATCCCCAAGGAGACTTTTGCCTCTTAAGTGCTGATTTTCAAGAGAAGATGAGCTTGACCTACTTATGAGAACTCATAAATTTAACTTACTCGAGACTGTCAATGAGAATGACCGAGCTCACAGCAACAATAAACAGCTGGAGTGCAGCAGGTGCAAAAGGGCTTTCATTGTATTTGCTTCAATTACGTCGCACACCTTTATTCATACGTATGCGGGTTGCGATTTTAAACTAATTAAGCAAATGGTCCAGAAATCGCACTGGAGGAGAAGAGCTATTGAGATGTGGCCACACATTTAGCACAGATAATCTCTCTTCATTGTGCCATTGCTAATGAACCCTTGAGAAAAGAGTGTTAATGCAACGCTAATATCTGTACAGTGCAACCGGCCATGTTTAAGAGCATGCTGTAGGTTGTAAACAAGGATAAAAAAATAACAGATTGTGGTGTTTTCAATACAAGGTGATTTATTCCCCAACACAGCTAGACCTATAAAGAGAATACAAGGGAGGCATCTTCAGTATATCTAGTAATTGGTTGTTAAATCAATACAGGAAGCCATAACGTCAGTGTTCTTTATAGCGTAATAACCGGGTGTGTTATCAGATTTGTCCGCAGAGCTTTCCTCTTTAAAAGGGCCCATCTTAATTGGTTTGTTTGTTAGGCATTTCTAATGAGGATTTATTACCTAATGAGAACACTGATAGATGATTTCATGCTGTCTTGCCACAACAGTCTACCAGTGTTGGCAGAACAGCTTTTTAAATACATTTTTAGTTCGTAGAATAGCTGAAAGCGATTTTCCGAGGTCACATATAATTCGTCGTTCGTCACACAGTGGACATGTCACCTCGAAACGTGATGCATGTGAGGAGACACGTAATTTAATTTAGCTAAAATGTCGCCACTGTCATGTTATTCTCATGAAATCAAGCTTCAGTGGCATCATAGGAAGTAAAAATATTCCTTCTGAAAGCTGAGCAAACAGAAAAGAGCATAATCTCCCCCTTTTCAACAGCTTTACCATGTGCAGCCTTCAACACTGTCATAATACCTCCTACAAGTTATGAACACAACAAGCGTCACTGTAATTCGTAAACAAACTGCAAATATAGAGTGCATGGCTCACTGAAAATCTGCCGGGCTTAGCGCAAAGGACCTCACGCCCCATCAAACTCATTAACATTAAACAAATTATTAACTTAAATGAAGCATCAGGAATGAATTAATGCCCCTGGCTATGCATTATCAGTTGCACACAATTTGAAAGTGCTTCACGCTCAGGTCAGAGAAAACAAGCCACTTACAATCTTTATCTAACTGTAGAGATTATCTACACTTGACTGGAGCTCCAAATGCATTCTCTTCCAATCTCATAAGGATCAAGGTGAAATCTGGATGGCCATTGAGACGAACATGTATCCATGGCACTATCAGGGAAAGTACCATCTACTTTTAATAAAAATTCTGTACATGTCGTACCATGTATATGTATACCATGAGCTGTACATTTTGGGACTCATGACTCACTGCTTATATGCATGATATTTTCTCATTTATTTCTGTGCTGCATGATTTAATAAAGGAGGAAGCCCCTTAACCAGGGTAAAATCACTGTAATGCATGGCCCCACTTGGGTTATTGCATGTATAAAATGTCAACAACAGCAATATGATACAACACACTAATGATCCATAGATTATTACATTTATTAATAATATTAATCACATTAAACAATTCTTCCAGTGAGTAATATAATCCATTATTCTTAGTGTAGGTTTATACCTACAGGCATGTTAATAGAGAATTCATCTGGAGAGCACAAGTTGGCATATTTGTTTTATAAAATAATGTTTATTGTTACTTTTCTTTATATTTTAGTAAATTAATTATTTTTGTATTATATTAACCTTTAACTTTTAGGTTTACTTCTGTGATGGGGTTTCATATATAAATATAAACATCTTTCTCTCTTCTGAATGCTGTAATCTATTTCTCTCTATTAGAGATGCGGGATATATTGCCGACCGGTGTATAACTAGCTGATAACTGGGGAAATCAAAATGAATTATACACCGATAGTGGAATTGTCACCAATATATTTGCAGATACATGTTCAGTTTTATTTGCTTGCAGCAGAGAATCTTTAAAAACAACAATCTTTTGAAATAATGTAAAGCCATTTTGTTTAAAGTTTTTAATTAATTAGCTTACAGCTCCTGATTAAAGGGTTAATACGCAAAAAGTTACATTATCGGTTAACGGTATAAGCAACAATGAGCATCAGTCCAGTAATACCATATCGGTGCATTCAAACTCTATTATTTATTAATTAAATGGTAGCTCCTGATTAAAGGGTTAAAATGCAAAAATGAAACTATCGGTTATCGGTATAGGCCACAATGAGCTGTGCTTTATCTTATCGGCATAGCGAGTCCATATCAGTGCATCCTTACTCTTTTTTTTTTTTATTAATTAGCTGGTAGCTGCAGTCTTAAGGGTTAAAACTCCCAAAGTGAAATTATCAGTTATTGGTTATAGGCCACAATGACTTGTGCATTATCGAATTGGCCCAGTAATTCTGTATCAGTCCATCTTTCCTCTATTTATAATTTATTAACTGGTAGCTAGAGTTTTAAGGGTTAAAATGCAAAAAGTTAAATTATCGGTTATTGGTATATGCCACAATGAGATACGCATTATCATATCGGCCCAGTAATTCCATTTCTATCGGGAAGGCACGCAGGCTTGAGTGAGGTTTAAGATGCCATTTATTTGATGAATGTATAAACAGAAATGTAATGTCTCTCTTTGGCGTAGGCCCCGTCTGGCGGTCCGAGGGAGTTGTACTCGGAACCATCATATCCTGCCAGAGATAGGAGGCAGGGGCGAGGAGCCTACTCCCGTGCGGGACGGGACTCAACTGGTGGTGGTGGGGTGGTGGAGGTTGCCGTGTTAGCACACTGAAACAGCAATGTGATAGATTGTGACCAGACTTATAAAGCAATGGCTTACCTGCGATTGGCTGGGAATTACCCAGCTAATGGTGCGATGATGTACAGCTGCTAGTCTTCCCGCTAGAACTACGCTCACATACCCGTGCATCACTACTACATTTTGTAATATTTCGATGTTAGTTAGTTATAAGGTTAAAACACTAAAATTCTCATTTACTATTGTGGAATGGGGGCGTGGTCATGTGTCTGTCTGCGGGAGAGGGAAAGTGGTAAGGCTCGTCACCTGGGTTGTAATTAGTCTTACACCTGTCTCACGCCAGAGCGTCAAGAGTGGGAGAGAGAGAACAGTGTGAAGCCCCAACGATTCGTCTGTGTGTGTTTTGTGTGACGCTGAAAGAGTAATAAAAAACTTACGTTGACTGTTCGCTGTCTCCTGACTCACATGAACTCAGAAACTATCACAATTATATTGACCACAGTGAGCTTTGAATATCAGTATCGGTCCAGAAATTCCATAAGGGGCATCCCTACTCTATTTTTTCCCTTTAGCTGTGTGTCTCTCCAATATTTCAGTGGCTAGAACAGCAGAATCTAATAGTTTATACATTTATCCAACAACAGACACACACTCAAAAACCCCACAGCAACACATGTAAAACCACTTCTCTTGATGATAACACATGTACACGTATGCCTCGTTCACTTTGAGCAGGCTGTTTATCTGAACTTCACTACTGATACACTGCAGCAATTTTCTCTTGATTAATTACCCTGTGCGTGATTGCTTTGTCTCTTTTCAATACAAAATTCTTAGCCTAAGGTGACCCTGAATAAATCATTTAAGGGACTATTGCATTGTGAATGTTGTTACTCTATTCATCTCATTGCCTTGTATACTTGGGCTTCTTTAAAAATTCATGTCTACCAATTGTTTAAACCCATAGGGAAGAAAAATCACAATTTAGATCCTGCTTCTCAGATTTTTATCTTCGGCCCCGTTTCCACATGTTATTAAGATGCATTTTTGGTGATCCAATCACAAGTGGTCAGTGCTAAATACAGGTGTAAACGGGGTCCAGAACGTTTGTGATCGGATCACTGAAACCAGATTTGCAGGTAGTTAAAAACACGTGACAACCACATCGCATTTCAGGTGTGAAATGCAATCTATCCTGAATGCATCCTGGTCAGCAGCGACGCTCCACCCATCACCTGTCAATCAAGTGCTGTGCAAAAACAAGAGTTTAAACAGTGCAGGTTATGTGCGGCAATAAAGGAAATAACCACTAGATCCGAAAAATGTAAAAAGCAAATACACCTACAAGCACAAGAACTTCCTGGACCTTCTTCAGTGTGTTTGATATCAACATGAATTGACACAGATGACAAGCACATACATCTGAAGCTCAGGTAAAACTAAAATAACAGAGAATTCTGCTTGAACGGTTGTGTTTGTGCTTAGAAAAATGTCAGCGCTTTATCTTTTATTACTTTTTTGTACAAAGATATAATTAAAAAATGCATTTCAACTAGGACTGTCAATCGATTAAAATTTTTAATGAATTAATCACATGGTGTCCCGATTAATTAATTGCGATTAATCGCATATACAAATATTTACTTAGAAATCAACTCATATAAAAATAATTCCATATATAATGATGAAATAATTATACACAGTTATCTTCATATATTTAATTATATATATATATATAAAATAAAAAATATTCAGATAATTAAAATGCTTTACATTCTTGTGGCAGAATGATTTAATATAATAATTTTTTTAACGCGTTATTTTTTATAAAATTAATCGCACTGAATTAACGTGTTAAATCGACAGCCCTAATTTCAATTTGTACCTCCTTTTCTTTTAAAAAAAAAAGAGTGTTTTGTAAATATATCTACACATGTTTCATTGAGCATAATGACTTCATTCAGTTCCATTCAGAGTTGCCCACTGATGATTACGACTTTGTGGAGCTGTTCATGTGTGCTTCACTCGTGAATACAATAATTCCGACATGACTTAAACCAAAGATTATTTAGCAGAGATGAGCCACTTTATAATGAATGTCAGAAATTGGAACGCTCAACCAAGGAGCTCTGAGTGGCCAACAGTCAACAGATGTAAAAAGGAAGTCCCGCCTTACAGTTAAAAGAGCCAGTAACCTTTTAGATACAGACATCACATGTCAATCAACTCTGCACATATGCATTATCCGGGATTATACAACCCGGGAAAATTGTGTTTTTTAGCATCATAGGAGGTAACCATTGTAGAGGACATTGAGCGGTTAGGCATCATTAAAATCAGTCTCTCCAGAATAGCTCAGAATTCATGCTACAATGATATTGACAGAAGTAATTTTTGTTTGAAAGCTTTATCAGAAGAGGTTGTCATTATTCAGCTACTTTTCAACCGCTTATTTCATGCAGTTAAAATGTTAATGTGAGCTTTGCAGAATCACTCCAGGGCTGAGAGGTATCTCTTATACCAGCTGACAGTTGGGCTACCCTGAGTCTATTGGGCTTCTTTAGTTTAATCGCTTCAGATGTCTAAAAATATACTTCAACTGGAAGGTCTTAGACAAAGTTATTGCTTCAAACACATACAAATAACCCGTCATCCATCACAGGGCTTGACTGAGATTACAGCTGTACTCCACTGTTTCTTCAGAATCAGAATCAGCTTTATTGCCAAGTATGCTTACACATGGTGACAGGAGCTTCCAGTGCACAACAATACAAAACAGCAACAAGAGATAGATAACAATACAAAATACAAAAACATTTAAAAGAAAATAAAGTATACAGAATACACAAAAAGTCTCTCTCTCTCTCTCTCTCTCTCTCTCTCTCTCTCTCTCTCTCTATATATATATATATATAGATTGTGCAAGGGAATGTAATGGCAGAAGAGGTTGGATGTGTTGGATAAATTTAAAAAGACTAGACTATGAATTGCACATAATTAATGTTCAATGGGGCGGTTTTAACTGTTCATGAGATGGATAGCCTGAGGGAAAAGACTATTCCTGTGTCTGACGGTTCAGGGCTCAGAGCTCTGAAGCATTGGCCAGAAGGCAACAATTCAAAAAGGTATTGGGTAGGGTGAGTGGGGTCCAGAGTGATATTACCAGCCCTTTTCCTCACTCACACTTTCCAAGTGTACAGTTCTTGAAGGGATGGCAGGGGGCAACCAATAATCCTCTCAACAGTCCGAACAGTCCTTTTTAGTCCTTCTGATATCTGATTTCGTATCTGCACCAAACCAGACAGTTATTGAAGTGCAGAGGACAGACGCAATGACTGCTGTGTAGAACTGTATCAGCAGTGCCTGTGGCAGCTTGAACTTCCTCAACTGGTGAAGGATGTACAACCTCTGCTGGGTCTTTTTCACAATGGAGTCAATATGGGTCTCCCAATTCAGGTCCTGTGAGATGGTAGTGCCCAGGAACCTGAATGACTCCACTGCTGCCACAGTGCTGTTTAGAATGGTGAGGGGGGACAATGTTGGGGTGTTCCTCCTAAAGTCCACAATCATTTCCACCGTTTTGAGCGTGTTCAGCTCAAGGTTGTTTTGACTGCACCAGAGAGCCAACTGTTTAACCTCCCTTCTGTATGCAGTCTCATCGTCATCTTGGATGAGGCTGATGACAATGGTGTCATCTGCAAACTTCAGGAGCTTGACATAGGGGTCATTGGTGATGCAGCCATTGGTGTAGAGGCAGAAGAGTAGTGGGGAGAGCACACATCCCTGGGGGCACCAGAGCTGATTGTACAAGTGCTGGAAGTGAATTTCCCATGTCTCACTAGCTGCTGCCTCTCCGTCAGAAAGCTGGTAATCCACTGACAGATAGACGTGGGAACAGTGAGCTGGTGTAGTTTAGTCTGGAGTATAACTGGGATGATGGTGTTTTTTCAAACCTGCAGTAAATCATATTCAGTTCATCAGCCATTTGTTGATTCTCTACAAATCGAGGGGGAGGTGTCTTATACTTGGTAATGCTTTTTAGGCCTTTCCACACAGATGCAGGATCGTTGGCTGAAAACTGTTTTTTTTTTCAGCTTTTCAGAGGAGCTTCTTTTAGCCAATCTGATTTCCTTAGTCAGCGTGTTTCTGGCCTGGTTGTACAATATTTTATCCCCACTTCTGTAAGCATCCTTTTGGCATGACAAAGCTGTCTGAGTTTTCCTATAAACCTTGGTTTATTGTTATTGAATAGTAAAAATGTCCTAGTAGGGACCCACATATCCTCACAGAAACTGATATATGATGTCACAGTATATGTGAGCTCATCCAGGTCTGTGGCTGCAGCTTCAAAAACACTCCAATCAGTGCAGTCAAAGCAGGCTTGTAGTTACAGCTCTGCTTCATTAGTCCATCTATTTACTGTCCTTACTACAGGCTTAGCTGATTTTAGTTTATGCTTGTAGGTCGGGAGAAGATGAATAAGACAGTTATCCGAGAGATCTAAATCTGCACATGGGACAGAGCGATATGCATTCGTTACAGTGGTGTGGGAGTGGGCCAGCATATTTCTGTCTCTGGTGGGGCATGTGATGTGCTGTTTGTATTTTGGCAGTTCACAGGTGAGGATAGTTTTAATAAAATCTCTCAGAATAATGAGAGAGTCTAGGTGTTGTTGCTCCATGTCTGTGATGTGATCAGCCAGCTGTTGCAACGGTGCATTCACTCATTCTTGTGGCGGGCTGTGCAAACTCACCAGAATAAACTAGGAAAACTCCTGTGCCAAATAGAAAGGCTTACAGTTGATGAAGAGCGCTTCTAAATTAGGACAGCACATCTTCTTCAACACTGTTGCATCTGCACACCAAATTTCTATTATTATTGCTTCACCAATTTATTAATACTTACTTAGTATTAAACTTGGCCCGTGACATAAATGACACCTCATGTGGCTTGTTGAGGAGAGGTGCTACAGTTTACTTTTTTAAGTGATCAGATTTCTGACTGGTAGACAATAACACCATATAAAACCATATAAAGTAGGAATAGCATTAAAGGTACACTCAGTAATTTTTTCCTCATTAAAAAAAGTTCTCCTTAAGAAATTAATTGTAATTTTGACCACTCACATGAGAATTCAGGCACATCAGTAACCTAATATAAAGCTGTTTTATTCAACATGAAGAGGGTCCCCTAATGGGGGCAACCATGTTAGAATCACATGACCATCCGAATATTATTTGCTTAATCTCAGTAACCATTCTTTTATTGAACACTTTCACTCATGGATTAAATTAATAAAGTATGACTGTGAATTGTGAATTTTTACATTGGCATCTGTAACTAAAAACTATTACGTTTGAATGATGCTGCATCCAGGCCACTAGATGTCAGTGTAAGTATAAGACGACATGAACTAAAACTCACTGAGTGCCCTTTAAAGGAAGAACATGGGACCTCATAAAAATCTAGTTTTTTTTCCCCCTGAAGATTTATGTCATTGGATATTCCTCTTTTAAAGTGATAGTTCACCAAAAATGAAAATTCTGTTCTCATTTACTCAACCTCATGTTGTTCCGAACCCATATGACTAACTTCCAAACAAAAGTGGCTTTTTCCATGCAATTAAAGTGTAACAATTAAGGAAAAGAGGAAGGGATCAGGTTAACAAAGCACACAGACATTCATTGTCTGAAACTTTTCAGCCATACATTTAACATATGCGCTGGGTGTGTTATAGTGATCAGCTACTCTTATGTAGTCTGTAATTACAAGGCCATTATTGTATCTTACATGTGTTTGACTGGTTTTACATTTCCCTTTTTAAATATTAGTTTCTTACAAATCCATTTATCACATCTACTGCTTGGAGAAAAAAAAAAAGTAATGTTTTTGAGACTAAAACTTTGTCAGTAGGTCACCAAATGAATGATGGAATGCCTTAATGGTCACACAGAGGCGGCAAAGCAACAGATTTGCATAAATGGATTCCAAATAACATGTTAATGTGCAAAAATTGATTTTAAACCATGAGTAAGCAAATGCCAGGAGCCAAAGCAATATTATCAAACTCACTGCAATGTGCAGATGAGTGTTGGGGAAGCTGCTTTGAATCTCTAGCTTACGAAGCTACTCATGATTTAAAGTAGTTCGATTAAAATCAAACTACTCTATTCTTTAAAAAAGTAATTAGCTAACCTACAAGTTTATAACAAAAAGAAGCTATGGTTTAGAAATATATTCAGCACTCAGAGGGGTGATTTTCTGGCACAAAAATAATAATGATTTGAATTGGTGACATCATTAGGCCAGAAATATACTTTAAGCATGTACGCGTGAGGTAATGTAAGTGTTTGGCCAACGTATTGCCAATGTTGAGTGTTTTGGCTTTTAAACTTGAACACGTAAATTTACATAAAATATAGTCAAAAACAAAGTGATTAACAGCAACATTTGCGTGTGTGTGTGTGTGTGTGTGTGCGTGCAGTGGTCGGTAGAGGCAGTGTGATGCTCTGGGCAATGTTTTGCTGGGAAACCTTGGGTCCTGTCATTCATATGGTTGTTCCTTTGACACGTACCACCTACCTAAACATGGTTGCAGACTATTTACCCCTTCATGGCAGCAGTATTCCCTGATAGCAGTGTCCTCCTTCAGAAGGATAATGCAGCCTCCCACACTGCAAAAATGTTTCAGAAATGGTTTGAGGAACATGACAAAGAGTTCAAGGTTTTGACTTGGCCTCCAAATTCCCCAGATCTCAATCTGATTGTGCATCAATGGGATGTGCTGGACCAACAAGTCCAATACATGGAGGCCCCACCTCGCAATTTACAGAACTTAAAGGATCTGATGCTAGCATCTTGGTGCCAGATACCACAGGACACCTTCAGAGGTCTTGTGTAGTCCATGACTTGATGGCTAAAAGCTAGATTATTTTGAAAAAACTGAGCTAGTGTTTCTACATTTAATTACTCCCCAACACTTGTGCATATAAGCATTCTTATTCTTGCTGTAGAAGTGGACAGATCACATTAATATCCACTATAGCGCCCCTGGTGGCAACTTTGAGAATGCAATGGATACTTATACTGTGTTTTGAATTGCGGCCTGACACACTTTGGAATGCAACTACGCTTGTGTAGCAAGAAGCGTCTGCCTTTATTTACTTGCGTAGAGTAGCCTATGTGTTTCAGCCTGTAAATTTGAGCAAAATATAGTTGAAAACATAGTGCTGAACTGCAATATTTAACTAAATATTTTGCCACAAAAAACAGGCAGGAATCGTTTATTTGATTGTTGATTAATTTTCTTACAAGAACTTTCTGAACTAACAAATTCACTAAAATGTATCAGACCACCTAACAAAGCATGCAATATGTAAAAAATAGCAATGTAGCATTTTGTCACACTACACCACTGCACTGCAAACTACAAAGTAGTTTGTTTTGGAAAAAACTTTGAGTTAATTTCCATGCACACCAATATGCTGATAACTACCAAATGTCAGCACATTTAAAAAATTGACAATGCAAAAAAAAAAAAAAAAAAAAAAAAAACATTATTATTATGTTACCCTGGTTCCTTGAATGTAACTAACGATATGGGAAACTCCTCCCAGAAGTGACTATTCTGAAGTTTCCCATAGCATCAGCTACTAACACAGTGTCCAAGTGACCGGTTTGAAAGGAAACTACGTTTATATGAGATCTGAAATCATCTGGTTATTTTCTGCTTTTGACGTCAAAACATCAATAGTCATGAACACAACACTTACACTTATGGGATTAGAATGCTGGGAAAGGTGTTTACATGCAGTGTGAAACTGGGATAAAGGGAAAAAAATCTTGTATTTTGCTTAAACCATTTTAGAAAAAGGAAAACCATGTAATGCATTTACATGACCTTATGTGTTGCCGGCTTATTAAGCATAACCAATTATAAGCTACTTTTAGTGAATTGCTCCCCAACATTGGTGCAGATTAGTGTTCTTGTTGGGAATTTCATCCAGCTTTCGATATGATTGATTCATTGAGATAAACTGAAGACATAAAAAAAACGATGAGGCCCGTAATTGCAATTCAAGCAGGAAACCATTGGTCACCAGTGCCTGTCGCAGGAGTTGTAGGACTGACATCTCCTAAACGATCACTGGAACTGATGAGAGGCAGAAGTGGAGGTTATTTGTCTTTTTGTCAGACTGTGTTTTCTTGCTCTGCCTTTAATTTCGATGTTGGTGTCCTGTGGGTGTGGAATCAAGTATTTCCCCCCTAAAGTCGAGGTCTCTCCTGCTGGGCCTCAATGCTTCTTTAGATATTCATGGATGTGTGTCAGGGAATGTGAGTGTGTTTGGCTCCCAAGGGAATATACAGACTTAAATCAATGATTCCTTGAAAAACACTGACCCCTGAAGACACAACTTCACTCAGCATACAAACAAACAAACATTAATTATGGCCCTTATGTCAAACAGATGCTAATGTAGTTTATCTTTCGCATAAAAAAAAATGCATTGTTCCAGTGAAGTAATTACAATCAACATGAAATAAAAATGGACCCTACTTACTTTCTAAATACATAGTCCTGGTCTTATTGTGTTCAATTAGTCTTTTTACTAATTTCTTTATTTTATCTTGTGTCAGTGCATTTACATCTTACACTGATTATCCTTCAGTAGACAATATGTAATGTCATGTAAATGCCTTAAACAGCTTTCCTTTATCGGTTTAAGGTCATAAACTTTTTAAGCATAAATAATTTAGCACAAGTAGATTTTTTTTACCATTACACTGATTTAGCATTGCATGTAAAAACATTTACAGACATTCTTACTGGCTTATCCAAGTGTTGTGCGCATGTCTGTTTACATTTTGACATCAAAAGCAGCCAATAAGTTGATGATTTCAAAAAGCAGTTTTCTTACATTGTCAGATTTTTTTAATACTCAGATTTTTGATAGTTATCAGCGTATTTGGTGTGCATCTGTACTCTTGTAACTTCTGGGATACCTTGACTGACAGATGAGTGATGAAACCGCTGATTTATTCCCTGTGAACCCTGCAATACTTCATACAGAAGCTGCAAGTATGAGCGGATATTTTCACTTTCTGAAACACTCAGACCATCCATTTGGAGATAAATAACTTGCAGGGCTAGGGCTGTATTTGTCAGCTCGCTGAAGGACGGCCACGCTAATGTCGTAGTTGTATACATACAAATAGACATAATACGGCCTCTTCCTCGCGGTCCTGTTTTGCCTGTCACATTGAGTCCATCAAGGCCGTTTGGAGTAAGAGAAAAGTCTCAATTGCTCTGCGTGGCTTGGCAATGACTTGAAACTAAAGTAGTTTCTGTGAATCTCCATGAATATTTTAGCTTATTCCTCCAGTGACGGAGGTGGCCCATGTTCTCCCACTGTAAGCTAATTCAGGTGCTTTGACATTTGCAGAGAGCCACGGTACACATATGATTAATTTACCATCTGGGCCAGTAAAGCACCATAATGTTTAATGCAAAAAAATACATTTTTGTAAAGAAATTGCATACTCCTGGCTAGGGGTGTCCATGGTTAACCGATTAACCGATTAACCGTTAAAAATTGCGTAACCGATTGAAACATTTTGCTCGGTTAAGTGGTGTCAATGGCGTGCATTGAATTTAGTTGTAATACATTTTTGCACCACCAGAGACTGCCAGAGCGCTCCCAGACATTTGTAATGTCCACAAGAAGTAGTCTTGACCAGTTTTCTAATATGAAGCGGGCAAAGAAAAGCACAGTGTGGGAGCACTTTAAAATCGAGAATGACGGGGCAAAATGCAAGTATTGCAATGCAGCATTAAATTCTAGGGCCTTGTTCACAGGCCACGAACGCAAAAGTCAGTGACCTACTTTAACTGCTCTGTCCTTACCACTGCGTTTTATTTCTATAAATTAATTTCGTTTCAAATGTGGTCCAACCAGTTATTAAAGGTGTTAAAAATGAACTACCCCTTTCTCGTGTGTCTGTATCTCGGGGTTGCGGCGCGCACACCAGGGATGGAAATTAGCACCCGCCACCAGCCAAATGCGGGTGATTTTGTGTTGTGGCGGGTAAACTCGCTTCACCGACCGGCCACCGTGGCGGGTAAATAAAAATAGCATCATGCGACGTTCCTCTCTTAAAGGACAAATTAGTTTGAATAAACGTGGAGACACTGATTAGCAAGACAACTCAGTGAATGTGCTTTCCATTAAATGAAACACACACACAGTAAACAAATCCTTAACAAAAAAACAGGGCTATTCTGGTGGGTGCGGTGACGCGCTCATGTAAGGGTGGCGGCGTGGCGCTGCCAATAAAGCTCCTAAAATCTGTCACAAAGAACCGGCAAAAGTAATGATTATGAATATGTAAAATATAGCAAGGAGATATTTTAATTATTTATTAATAAACAAGTCTTTTCTTTGTCCGTGTCATTTGCAAAGATGAAGTTGACGATGCTGACTCGCGGTCTTCGCAGTAACGCACCAGAGAGAAATGCACATTTCTTACGGATTACATAAGCAGAGAGCAGTCTGTGTCTGTTTTCTTTAGTTTTGAATTATTTGTGAGGCAAGGCGACCTTATACACTGAGTTTCGGTTCATTTATGAGACGAGCTCCAGTTCACGCGCCGGCGCCTCCGCGATTATATCGTCTGCTATATTTAATTCTTATTTATTAAATCCAGGCAATTGGTTGATGAAACATTGATTAAAATTAAGACACAATTAATACAAAACGAAATTCACTTTAAAGAAAGGTTTTGTGCTTTCTGTTTGATGTCTCTGTGGAAGTTTTAAAGCATCTTTCAGTGCCGCTTTCAGAGCGCTCACGTCCGTAACATTGTGTTTTCCTCGTATGCGAACTGAAATGAATATCAGTTCATGGATTGTGTGTGTAGGCTATAAGAGAGAAAGAGAAAATGCCAGTATTTCATTGAGACTTGAGATTAAATAAACGGCTTAAGTATTGTAGATCTTGTAGTATTAATTGTCACATGCAGTTACACATTGTCGGTTAAAAACAAGAAAGTGGCTGGTAAAAACATTGAGTGGCTGGTAGATTTTGAAATCCACAGTGGCCGGTGGACAAAAAAGTTAATTTCCATCCCTGGCGCACACTATGGTTAACCGAGTATTAACCGTTAAGGGCCTCGGTTAACGGTTAATGAAAAACTTGAAAACGTGCAGCCCTACTCCTGGCAATTTAATATTTAAAGCTGCATTATGTAAGATTTTTTGGTTAAAAATGTACAAATTGCCATTATTGATTGAATACATAAACAATTAGTGTTCAAAACACTACGGTTAGCCAATAAACATTATTTGTATTTTGAGCTGTTGGGTCAGATTTTGCATGAATTGCTGGTTTATGACGTTCATCCTGGTGTCATTACGTCATGTCCGCACACACATGAAAGAAGTATCGGCTGTCTCGTGTTCTGGGTTGTATTGAACCCGGAACATTCCTTTAAGAATGCTAAAAAACACTTTAGCCATCATTAGCCACCATAGTCATTTTTTCAAGGATACTTAGTGGTTTTTACACCACAAATCAGAAAAGTTGCTGTTTTCACACTGAACTACAATGGTTCTGACACCACAACATATATCTACTTACATAAAGCAGTATGGATGCCCACACATAATCAGCACCTGGAGAAATCCGTAGAATTGGATATTCACATAGAGACCCATCTGTCACCTTTTGAGTGTTCGTTTATGAGATATTCTGGCTTTAGTATTTTCACCACTAGCAATAAGAATGTTGTATTTCTGCTCTGTTTAACTCATTTTATCATGGTGAAATCCATTCTGCAAATTTCCCTCCAAAATTAGGACAGAAAAGTGTGCTTATTCGATGTGGGCCTGATAGTTAGCCATAAGAAATCATTTTAATATTGTGCTTCTTGTGGTTTATTGCTTCTTTATAAAATGACGGCAACAGATAATCAATAAATAATTTGATTAGTAACAGTAATTGAGAAACAGTGCTTTCATCAGGTAATATAGTTTATTAATAGGTAAATATTTGCTCGGACAATGATTTAATTTAATTACAATTCTTTACGGTACCTAACAATTACAATGCTTTGTGAAATCTGCAATTATTTCATATTTCAATTTGATTATTTTGGAGTGATTCACAATTATATAAAAAAAAAGTATGATGTAAAAAAAGCAATATAAACATAGTATATCGTAATCTGAGAAAAAAAGCAAAAACAATTAACTTAATTTGGTCAAAGGGACGCAAACATTTTATGAATAATGACAAAGAAAGCCAAACTCTGCTGCATTTGTACTTTATTAATTCACTTGCTTTATTAATTCACAGAGAAAGCCTGTGTAAACTAAGTTGGTATCTGTGTCACATTGGGTATCAAAGGTGCTGTAAGTGATTTTAGCCATTCTAGAATTTTCCCATGGGTTAGGGTTGGATTAGCCACACCCCCTTTTTCCAAAACCCGCACTTCAAAGATACCCAATGAGCAGGAGCGCATGTCAGAAACAACAGCAACAAAATAGTGCCCTAAACTGACAACTGTTATGGCATAAAAATGGCAGTAAGCCTCAATAATTCACTGCAACTACAATACTATGAGAATGCACAAAATGATTGACGGGCAGAAAGCGTCATTGTTCCGCGGTCCGTGGACTCATTTTTGTTTGCTGTTTACAGAGTCTAGAGCTGTCTCAGAGACCAGTGAGATATCTCATGACACTTATTTCCTTAATATCTTTCAGGGAGTAGTAAAATGTTTTGCATACATTTCCATGAAAAAATCATTTACAGCACCTTTAATATAGTAATGACTATCAGTTGTTAAATTCCAATTTAAAACATCATCAAACATAGTTGATCCATTTGGGTTTTAGAGCCGGAACGATCCATTTTCTAAATAGCTATTGATATTGAAGTTCTGGATGTTTTAAATTCTTTCCATCATTCTAGATTTTAGTTGCTCATGAACACAATTTATGAGTCATGTTCCATTGTCCATAGCATCTTCAAACTATAAAGCCCATGCCCAACCGATAACCTAAGCCTCCTTTTTCCCAGAATACACCTGCCCAACTGTTTGTGCGCACCAGTCGAAATCAGCCTGAAATCCCCCTCACTCTGTTTTCTCGAGGAACAAAGCATCCCGTTCTGCCAGAAGCCGCAGGTGGTGGGTTTCTGTGAGGTGTATGCTGCAGAGCACAGTTCTTTGTTCTGCGGCACACCATGCCATTGAAACCATCTCTGTGATCTGCATCTCCACAGCTATTGCAAAAGACTATTTTAAAACCTCCGTCTCCCTCCCGCCCCTCCCGACATGACTCCGACTCCATAATAACTCCACACATTACCTCATTGTGTTATGACCATTTTTGTGATATTATACCGTCTCTCTTTAGACAGGAAACCAACCGCGCTTCATTCACTAATTTCATCCTCTTGTTCAGTCACAAGGTCACATTTTATGTGCCTTGGGTGTGAGATGTTGCTCAGACTATAAATGAAGCCCTTGATGCTTTGTGCTGGGGGCCGCTGGCTTTCAACATGCCCATAAGCTTTCACTGGATGAGTCAAGGTACTCATATAATAATGAATTGTGTATTAGGGGTTTATTGTGAAAAGGGAAAAATAGAGAGGAAAAAGAAAAAGATGCTACTTTAATTTGATGGATGTTTTTTTGTACTTTTACTCAGGATGAATGCAATGAGTCTGAGAGCATGAAATTTACATTAAAGTGGTTGCAAGGCAGTACTGTGTTGATATTCCACAAATATCTTGTTTAGGGTTTGTTCTAAAGCCCCAACCCTAATTATTGAACTTTTGCAATTAACCACTTAAAGGAATTCATTGTTTCCACCCTGCAAAAATGACTTGGGCCCCATAGTGACCAAAGAAAGGGGTGTTCATTTGAGTATTCCTGCCTCCACAACACGCGTAATCATCGCAGTGAACTGATAAAGTGGTTGAGGTACATGCATAACATGACCCCTTTAACAGCTATTGTTTGTGGCACGATGTTTATTAGCAGAAAAATATATATTCCACTTGCCCCATGCGTGAAAGTGAATGGGTATAGTCCATAAATGCAAAAATACACACCTTTTCAAAAGTACAGTAAAGCCACAAGACATAAACATTATATGTTTAAACATAATTTTAGTGTGATAAAATGGCATACAAACCTTGTCCGGGTTAAATTATATCCAATATTACACAAAACCCTGTGATCCCGGTTTTGGATTTTACTGTGATATATTTTGAAGCAATTGCATCACATTAAAATCATGTTAAATGTATGTTTATGATTTGTGGCTATATACTTTAGAAACAGTGTGCATTAACTGTTATTGAATGGCCCCTTTCACTTCCATTGTAAGTGCCTCACTGTAACCGCAATTTTTTCTTTTTCTTTTTTCTTTTTATAAAAAAAATGTCTTGCAGTTTTTTTTTTTCAGCATCTTGCTTGGTAATGCTGAATTTTTTTATACACCATGTTAATTAAAAAAGATCTTCAACCTTTTAAAAACACGTTGCAAAACACATGCATTCTGTTCTATTCGTTGGACTGCGT
This sequence comes from Moxostoma hubbsi, assembly GCA_032164185.1. Taxonomy (NCBI): domain Eukaryota; kingdom Metazoa; phylum Chordata; class Actinopteri; order Cypriniformes; family Catostomidae; genus Moxostoma; species Moxostoma hubbsi. The sequence continues at coordinate 5,501,223 of JAVLUX010000038.1, read as the reverse complement.
CTAAAGTTTTCCATCGCAAAAGCACATTCGGTTTTGAATGGCATCTTAGGTATGCTAGTTTTGGTTGTTGCTATATGTTTAAACAATAAAGTTTGAAAATCTCCCACTGACCTACTTTTATTGAATGTTCAGTATTAAATATGTAACCGCGACAGCGCCGTTGTCATATTTGCGAACTGGATGTCAAAACCAACATCTTTATCTAAATTGCCAAGTTTACATGACATTTTTTTGTGTGGAAGTTCTATGGGAATTCTAGTCTCATTGAATGAACGTTACACTTACTACATTTTTGCAAACGTAGTTTTACGTGCTGCATTTGACATTTCGCCGCTGTTTCCTGGTGAAATTTACAGTAGAGGCGCTACAAGAACTTAATCACTGAAACAACGGCTGATTATGAACACTTATTTTTTGCTCTGTTACTCACACACTCTATGTTATGATATCAAAACACTTTTACGCTAACGCATAATTTAAGAAAACAACATATTTTAACACTTGTATTACAGACCCACCTAAATTTACACACTTATTCCACTGTGATCAGCTTGCACAATAGCTCACCTGATAGTGTTGGACTTTGGACTCTGAGGACCGAGGCCTCGAGCCCATCCAAACACATGACACGTTGCTGAAACGTGAGCCGAAGTATCATAAAAGCATTATGAAATGACATGGTCTCTCCAGAAAATGTGCTTTTCATGTCACATTTTCTTTTATAACACTATTGGTTAGGTTTAGGTGTTGTTTAGGGTAAGGATGTCTGTTCAGTTTAACTCTCATTTGCTTTTAGTACACTATTGGTTAGGTTTAGGATAAAGTTTTAGGTTGGGGGTTACGTTTTACTCATTGAAACCTCCATCTTACATTCACCTTTAAGTGTCAGATTATGACACTTTCACTCGCTTTTGGCACCCCTCACTGAACATGATAATTTTGTTTGCCAAAATGTTGCCAAAACTCATGTCATGTAAATTTCATAAGATCAGGTTGGAAAAATGAAACCATGCAAGATGCAAATGAATGGCACCATCTCTATTGCATAGAAGCCTCTCCTTATAAGTTTTGTGTTTACACTGACTGACTACTTATGCTAATAAAGTAGCAGTTTGGGAAATGCAAAACACAGACTTTGTTACCTTGCCTCCTCTGGCAGCATACTTTCTGTCTCATTGTGTCACAGTTGAACAAACCCTATGGGACACACTTAGGATTCTGCATAGATATCAGTAGAATTTATTGGGAAAAAGTAATGTAAATACTGCCTGTATGGTGATTCTCCAGAGCTGTTTGTGGCCAAGAAGTCATCAGAAAGTATACATGGGGATTTGAGGCTTAAGCCTAGTAGTCACTGTAAAAGAGTATATACGTATGTGTGTGTGTGTGTGTGTGTGTATATATATATATATTTTGCATTTTTTTGTCCTTCTTTTTGTCAATCATCTGTTTTCCGGCCACCTTAGCTGCCCTTTGTAAACAGATTGCCTTGTAAAAAGAGCCCGATCTAGATTTGATTTATTCTGGAGTATTTGTGCTTAGTTAAATGTGCCATAAATAATGATACACTGCAGAATGTTTGACATCTCAATAATTCATGACCACAAGCCCAGAAAATACGGTCAAGGCATTTTTTTGCTTGGTTTGTGAATTTTGAGGACAACATTTGACTGTTTTAAAAAGCTAAACTGTACTTCCCCTCTTTGAAAATATTAGATATGGTTTATGAATGTGGTGGCTTAAATTGCAATAAATGCAGTTCAAAAATATACATGTAGTCCATATTTACATTTGGCTTTGTTGTACATTTCTGAATCTTTTTCGTAAAGAAAACATATTTAGCTCTTTTGCAGCAAAAGCTATTTCTGGGTTGATATATTGAGATTGAATCCAAGCACGAGCCCCAAGAGGTTTGAATTACTCTTATAGAAATGAATTGACTTAATTTGTGAATAAGTCTCGAGGTCATGCCTTTAATTAGAGCCACCAACTTTCTGCATATCTATTTATACTGTTTAGTGCGGGGTTGAATCTCTGGAAACCTGTCAAGAACAACAGTATGGGTCATATTTTACCCCAAAAATCTAAATAAAGAAACAAAAAATAATGCTTTGCTAAATTAAAATGACGTCTGCTTTAGGACTATTAAGACTTTTTGCTTTCAATATATTTTTAAGACGATTAAGCCCCCCTCCTCCTTTTCTCATTACCATAATGCAAGAAATGACTGTATTACAATAATGAGGATCTAATGAGAAATAAGGGAATTGCATGTGATTTTTTATTTATTTATTTATTTTTTTATAAATTTGCAAAGATTTCAAACAAACTTCATTCATGTTGTCATTATTGGGTATTGTTTGTAGAATTTTGAGGAAAATAATTAATTTAATCCATTTTGGATTAAGGCTGTAACATAAAAAATAAAACATGGAAAAAGTAAAGCTCTGTGAATACTTTCCGGATGCTATATATATATATATATATATATATATATGAAATGGGTCTTCATAGCAACAAAGTTGTAAAATTGGACTTACAAAGAAAAGGTAAGCAAGCATAAAAGTTAGCATTTTTTCACACTAAAATCATGTTAACACATATTGTGGTAGCACTATATATTACAGTACTGTTCTACATTTACATACTGTATAATTACAACAACTATAGTGTTTACAAGGTACTAACCCTAAACATAACTCTAACTCTAACCCTAACCTTAACCCATATTAAGTGCATGTAGTTACCTAATGTTACTCCGTACTTTCTTGGATAAGTACACTGAAAGTTTAGTGAAACCAGATATACTGTAAAATAAAGTGCAACCCATATTGTTTATGTCTTGTGGCAATACTTTTAGAACGATGAGTATTTTAATGGTTACGGATTGGCCACATTCAGTTCCATCGTAAGTGCCTGCCTGTAAAGCCCAACGGATATTTCGGCTTCGACACGAACGCTTAAGCCCCATTCACACCGCTAGTGACATTGCACGACAAAACAACACAATCCTATTCACTTTCAATGAGAGCAGAGTGACTTCCAGCGACACAAGCTGCAGTGACCCATGGCAACGGAGGTCACTGTGACGAGCGACAAGACAAAGTTGAGAAAATTTTATGTACTGCTCTGAGCACTGTTACAGGTTATATAAAAACTCTCTCCCCTGCAAAATTACATTTTTTAGAAGCAATAGAACTGATTCCTTGTCATATTAGAATTAAATATTAGAATTACCGACAGTTTAATCTGTAATGAGAATTTCCAAAGCTACTATAGCCAGATGTGCAGTCCACCAATATCATTAGGAATAGCAGGAGGAACGGCCACAAGTGACACAGACCACAGAGTCTAGTGACACCAAGTAACAATGTCGTTTGCGGTGTGAACGGAGCTTTAGTGTCTGTGTACAGACCGAAGTATACTTTGGGCTTAACCCAGATTTTTGCTTTTATTCAAGAAAAGGAGGGACAAGTTGAAATTCATTTTTGTGGAAATCAACATTATGTCACAAATGCTGTCCATTGAGCTTAACTTGTAGTTGACCCAGAACAGTCCTTTAAGTATAAGCACATTTTGAGAGATTCTGAGAGATTTCACTAAGGAAAGAAAAATCTGGGGAGGTAACACAATTTCTTAGAATACTGACACATGATGGATACTGATGTGCTTCATGAAGCTTGCTCAGTTTCAGTCAACCCACAAAAAACTGCCTGTTCATATGGAAAATCGTTATAGTTTTCTGTCACTTCTCCAATGGAATGTGATGTAGTCAAATAAATGGCTGAGTACAAACCCTACACATTCTGTGAAACACTTCTGAGGGGCCATTTACACAAAACCGCCTGCCCAGTCCGTGTATTTTCTATTCCGCACAGCTCAGTAGAAGACCAAACACTAGTAAATGCTAAGTTTGTGTTTGTGTGTCGTGCCAGGTGTGTGATGGGTCCCCAGGGTCCCCGGAAGCAGATGCAGAGGAGGGAGTAGCTCCAGGCATGGAGCACTTCCAAGTGCGCAGACGTTCCAGCCGCAACCTGCAGCTGCCCCCGCTGGCCTTCCGTCTTGCTGAGCAACATGACTGGAACAGCAAAGAGAATGAGCCAATCGCCCGTCCCACCACCCTGGCACTGCGCACCCCAACCATCGCCATCACCTCTGCTGAAGCTGGCGGGTGAGTAAAAAACATCAGATTTGTTTTGTGGATACACAATTCGTCTTGGCCAATATTGCTGTTTTTTATTGAATATTGGTCAGATAAGGTCAATATTGTGCTACCTTCAAGTCCTTCTGGTTAGGTTTGTAAACCAGTCAGAACAATAACCGGTTCCATTTTTTTATTACACCATAACCGTATGTTTTTGCACCTTGTAAACACAACTGAAGTTATATTTCTAGCAAGCTTTATCCCTACACAAATAAATTCTCTTTTTGTTTTTGGAAAGTCATGGCTAAATGAAAATTCACTGGTAGCTACAGCATTCTGGTGTTCATATTCACTGGAAAAAATTATCATTCCGACATGACTTAAAATCAGGTATTGGAAGCAGACATCAGCCTTTATTTTAACAGTATATTTTTCCTAAGCCAGGTTACTGAAGTACTAAACAGTTATTTATACCTTTTTTCCATTGTATATGATAATGTTTTAATGCCTGATTCCACCTGAAGCCTGTAAAATATGTTTTTGAATGCTGTTTTTATTCAGACAATATAGATTATTCAGAATAATATTGACAATCATTGGTTATCAGTGACAACATGATTAAAAATGTGGACCATGTTTTCCTTTTTTTTTGTTGTAAATAAAATATTGTTGGAGCCTTTGTGACGCACATGCATCGTTGAAAATATGTAAGAATGAAATGAGTAAAGGTAATAAAATCTACTCCTTCACCCGACTTGGCGTCACTAGTAGCTCTTCAGTTCCAGTTCGGTGTGTGAGAAGGCCTGATTAGAACATATTTTGTCGTTTTGTCCAGTGTCATCCCATCACTGTTCTTCAGTCACTTATCTTCAATGCAGCCTGTTCCATCTTTGATGGACTCTTTAAAGAGGCGCCGCTGATGGGTGTCTCTCTAGGCCCGCAAGCACATGGATGAAAGAGAATTTGTGGCTTAAGATGAGTTTCTCTTAAACTGTAGAGCGAAATTGTTGCTCAGATATGGATTGGGCCTTTACAAAGTCTTTGGGATTTATTCGGAATAGTAAGTCATATTATTTAGAAATGTTACAGCACATCTCTCCTCAACAATCAGCACTATTTGAGGTGTATTTCATGTTTTTTACACAAACTGTGATGGACAATTAACCCCTAGTATGAGCAATAGTAATAGCAGTGCTTACCTTAGCAAGCACCACTAGATCTCCTTTTAAATAGGCTGCTTTGTGTTTAGATTAGGACTTTCGAGAAATGTTTTTAATCAAATTAATTACATTAAATGCTGTTTAATTAAAGGAATATTCCAGGTTCTATACAAGTTAAGCTCAATGGAGAGCATTTGTGGCAAAATATTGATTACCACAAAAATTTGTTTCAACTTGTCCCTCCTTTTCTATAACAAAAGCAAAAATCTGGATTACAATGAGGGACTTAAATTGGAAGTGATTGGGGCAATCCGTAAACGTTAATATACTCACTGTTATATAAACAATATGCCTGTTAACATGATTTTAGTGTGATATACTTGCATACTAATCTTTTCTGTGTAAAGTTATCCAGTTTTACAACTTCATTGCCATTACGATGTAATGTCAACAAAACCTAAAATGACTGTAAAATTTTTCATTTAAAAAACTTTACAGCTAAAATAATACATGAGTTTTAACAGAAGAATTAATATAAGTGCTTTTATAAAATGATAAGCTTCACATTTCTGTCTTTTGAACCCTCCAAAAATTGGGACCATTAACTTCCATTGTAAGTGCCTCACTGTAACATCGATATTTACTTTTCTTTGTTTTTAAAGAAAAGGACAGATGAGTCGATATTATTTTTATATAATATATATAATACTAAAGATAATTTAAAGTCATTACATTATTGTGGCAGACAAGTAAAGCATTGATTTAGACAATACAAAAAGCGGCTTTAAAAGTCAATAAATTGTTCGTTTTATTTCCATATCATTAAACACAAGGAACAATTTTTACTAGAAGGGGGCATGATTGCATATTTTTTTAATGTATTATTTGAATATTAAATTAGAAATTAACATGCTATATCATCGGTCTTAGTTTTAATTTTTTGTTTGTTTTCTGTTTATATGATTAGGACTGTGATATCTTGCATGTAGGGGCTAGATGCAATTTCTTTCAGGGCAAAATAATATCAGCATCATGAATATTTCAGTAGGTAACATGGTGACTTCATCTTTATAGAGCGGTTTCTGCATTTTAAACATTCTACATGGGCAGTTTTAACTTGTTTGCTTAGTAGTCTTACAGAAAGCTGAAACCACTCTCCAGCATTTTTGACTCAGTTCTACATTGACTGCCAGCGTAAATGCAATCAAACTCTTCAAACATGGCCTTATTGTATAACAGAGAAAAATCGGAGGCACCCCGCCATCCACAATCAATTTCATCCAGTACCTATTCATCGAAAAGCTACGTCATCTTGGAGCTAAAATTTTATTTTTTAGGCCAAATTAGTAGAGCATATATGTAGTGTTTTATTGAGCCAATCAAACTTTACTGACTGGGTACAATCTCCTTCCATTAACGTCTAATGGTTTCTGAGGTTATGTGAATAGATGGACGCTCGTTTTATATCCAAGCAGAGAAACACAATCAAACCTCTTCATGTTGTTGGGAATGAGAAATTAATTTCCTGTCACGTTCTGATTTACAGACATCCAGTTCATATATCAAAATATTATTATTAGATTGTGAATCATATCAGGAAAAAAGTAATTTGCCATTAAAATTCAGAATCAGAAAGTCTAGAAATATACAAAAATATTCTGATCAAAGTCTACGTGTTTCTTCAGCTTTGGGCACTTTTAGAACTGTGGATTTAAAGTCTCATTAAACAATTTTTCACACTTTTAATAATTGTTTAATTTGTAGACTAACAGTGTTCAAAAGTTCATGCATCACAAGAGATTTTCGTAATTTTTTTGTCATAATTTGTTTTAATTTAATGAACATTTCCACTATATTGTAATTTCCAGCGCATCTCAATTCTTTATTGTTTAATAGAATTCTCTGGTGGAAATGTTGATGATGGAAAGCCACAAGTACAGACAAAGCACAATGTGCTTAAGCTAACAACACACAAACAATTTGTAAAGGGTTTAAGGGAAAGGAGGAGGCGAGAACCGGCTTGACAATATAAATCATATTTTAATAGTAAACTGAAACAAAAGACACAAACACACACATGATGGACATGTCCGTAAACGATCTCTCTCTCCCGAACCATCTTCCGCTGTTGGCCTTTATCCCTCTCGGAGGCTTGATTAGCCTGATACGGGACCGGGTGTGTATAACCTACGTAAAAAAACGTACTCGCCAGTTCTCTGATGTACCGTTGTGTGGTCCTTGAACACTCCTCCACACTCTCAGGCGGACGACAACCGCTCCTCCCCGGGCGAACCGGAGTCAAACCTCCGACCCCCAGCGGACAGAACGCCCCTCCGCTTTTCTTACCACTCCAGGCGGTCGGGGAGTTGCTTCCCTCCAACTCTCGCGGACAGCGGTCTTCCCTCGACCCCTCCACGTCTCTGGGGATGGCAGGGCACTCCTCCTCCCCCAGCAGCGGCTCCATCACTCCAGGCGGTCGGGGAATCTAGTCCCCACTCGCCCTGTAGACAGCGGCCATTCCCCACGTCTGGGCAGTCGGGCTACTCTGTCACCGGCAGATGGCAGCGGCGCTCCCCTGGGTGGACGGCAGTGTCGAGAACTCTGCGATGGGCATCCCTCCTCCCTCCTGGGTTTTCGGCACCAATGTAAAGGGATTTAGAAGTGCAAGGAGGAGGCGAGAACCGGCTTGACAATATAAATAATATTTTAATAGTAAACTGAAACAAAAGACACAAACACACATATGACGGACATGTCCATAACGATCTCTCTCTCCTGTACCATCTTCCGCAGTTGGCCTTTATCCCTCTCTGAGGCTTGATTAGCCTGTTACGGGACCGAGTGTGTATAATCACGACCCGGCCCCGCCCTCCGCCCTTCCACACAATTAAAATCTTTCTTGTCTTTATTGAACACATCCCATTAAACATTCACTGTGATGTGGAAAAAGTAAGTGAACCCTTGGATTTAATAACTGGTTGATCCTCCTTTGGCAGCAATAACCTCAACCAAGCGTTTCCGGTAGCTGCGGATTAGACCTGCATAACATTCTGAATTTTGGACCATTCTTACTTACAGAACTGCTTCAGCTCAGCCATATTCTTGGGATGTCTGGTGTGAACAGCTCTCTTGAGGTCATTCCACAGCATCTCCATTGGGTTATGGTCTGGGCTCTGACTGGGCCACTCCAAAAGGTGAATTTTCTTTTACTGGAACCATTCTGTAGTGGATTTATTTTGATGTTTATGTTAATTGTCCTGCTGCATCACCCAACTTCTACTGAGCTTCAGCTGACACACAGCTATCCTGATATTATCCTATAGGATATTTTGATAAACTTGGGAATTAATTTGTCCCTCGATGATGGCAAGCAGTCCAGGCCTTGTAGAAGCAAACAGTGCCAAATCATAATGCTCCCTCCACCGTACTTCACCGTTGGTATGATGTTATCATGTTGGTGTGTGTTGCCCTTTTTACACCAAATGTAGAGGTGCAAATTCTTCCTAAACAATTTAACCTTAGTTTCATCATTCCTCAAAACATTTTCCCAAAAGCATTGTAGAGTGTCAAGGTGGTGTTTGGCAAACTTTAGGCACACAGCAATGTTATTGTTGGAAAGCAGCGGCTTTCTTTGTGGTGTCCTGCCATGGGCACCATTCCTGTTTAATTTTTTCCATATAGTAGACTCATGAACATGTTAACCAGTTCCAATGATACCTTCAAGTCTTTATCTGTCATTCTAGGGTTCTTTTTACCTCATTGAGCATTCTGCAGTGTGCCTTTTGAGTCATCTTGGCTGGACGGCCACTTCTAGGGAGAATAGCCACAGTACTAAATCGTCACCAGACAATTTGTATAACTGTGGACATATTAATATCTAAGTTCTTCATGTTAACTTTGTAACCCTTTCCATCTTTATGCAAAGTAACAATTCTTGATTGTAGGTATTCTGAAATCTGTTTTTTTGTGATGCATGGTCCACATCAGCAGATGCTTCTTGTGAATAGCGAACTCAAAATATTTGAGTGCTGTTTATAAGTCAAAGAAGCTTTAAGCCACACCTCCAATCTCGTTTCAATAATTGGATGCCAGGTTTGCCAATTCCTGACTCTAATTAGCTGCTGTTGCTGTAAATAGCCTAGGGGTTCATATACTTTTCCCAACATACACTGTGAATGTTTGAATGATTTATTCAATATATAAAAGAACAATACAATAATTTGTGTGTTATCAGTTTAAACAGATTTTGTTTGTTCATTATTGTGACTTAGATCAAACCAGATTTTAAGACAAATGTATACATAAATGCAGATATTCCAAACAGTTCACATTTCTTGCCACTCTATGTAGCCCAAATACAAACTATTAAATCCCATTTACAAATTTTTTGCATAATTTGGCAAACGTACATGTTGATTTGAAATGATGCCCAATAAAAAAATATTGAGTGAAAAAATAAAGTGAAATTTACCTTGGGGAAAATAAATAATAATGTACAGTATAAGGGGCAAACTTTTTTGGTGTAATGGAATGATAAATGACAAATTTGGTAGGGTAATTTTTGGAAAAAATTTATAGAAATAATTTAGATAAATATTGAAATGGTTTATGTTTATTTCAGTCTTTTAGATTATCATAGTTTTAAACATGTAATAATTTTTAATGTATTTTCATAGTGTAATATTGAAAGTCTGGGTCTGGGACAAGGCTAAAACAGTAAAATCTATACACAAAAGGCATTTGAAAGGTATCAAAATGAAATGATGAAGGCCAGGTAAAAAGATTCCAAGTCAGATTTAATGAGATCTTCATATAACAAAAAGAAAAAAGTTGTGATGAAAATCAACCTCTGGGACATGAATTTGCCCGAAGTTGAAGAAACGCAGCAAATGCATTTCTCGCAATTTTATTATTACATTGATAATTATTCAGATTAACCTGCCACTAAACGTCTTGTAAAAGCAAAATGAACTGTGATGGGTTTTGGTTGGCCAGACAGAACTTCCTGTGGCCAGTTCTTGGCAAGACAAATCTGTAAAGTGGACCAGACTTTATTCCGATAGTAAAAAGTCTGGTCATGTAAACTTCTGATTTTCTGATTTACTGTATACTCAACTGCAGAAGAAAGATTTGTTCTACTTACCAATGAGATTTCCAGCATGTTATGTGGGTTGCCCCTCAGCATGTTTCATTTATATTTAATTTAGTTGGGGACTCCAGCTGTCACTGAAATACTTTATCAAAGTGACACATTTTGTTGGCTGCATCGCTAATTGGGTCTGTTTGATGGGCCTGTTGGTCACCCCACTAGTGACACTGCGATTGTTCGAATCAGCATCAACACTGCTATTGCTAGCTGTGCACTTTCATTTTAGACAATATTTCATAAGAATTACAGCCATAAACACATTCCATTATGGCTGACCTTTACTGATTATTTTTAGGTGAATAGATCCAGCCTGGCAAACACAAATACTCAAAATCAATAGTTTTACAGTGATGTTTGAATACAGAAATTTGCTTTTGTCTCTTGCTGAAGCCATGCTGTGCTGGAGTGGCAATATCAGCAGCCTTAATCAGCCATGGACTGGAATACAATTGTATGTGTCTGGTGAGTCATATTTTCTGGTGCTACTCAATATATGAATAGATCTGGGATGTAAAAGTTTGTGCATGCTGTGGCATGATATAAATAGTTTATGCGTCATGCACCATGTAAAGCATAAATAACAGACATTCGCAATTTTACTTCCATTGACATCATCACAGTTTCTTGCAGTGTTTATCATAGACATTGACCCACATCAAATGCATGATTTAAATAATTTGTTACACATTACTGAGTTTGGAAAGGTTCAGTGAAATTGTTAAAAATTAGTCTTACAAAAATGAGATTGAGCAAATAGCTCATTGGAATCGCCTCATTTGGGGCATAGCAACTATACAATGAGGTGTTTTTTAATTACTGTTATCATCATTAGTTTTTTTGTTGACATGTTTATCCAAATCACTAACCGCCAATTGTGCAGGTTGGGGGTGGCTAGTTTGAGAATCTCCCATTTAATTCATAACATAATTTGCGTGAAAAACAAAGCAGCAACCTGGATCATCAATAACTTACTAATAAGAGTAAGTTATCAGATTCAAATCTTTTTTATTCTCTCGACAGGCTTACTTGTCTGAATCAACTTCTCGTGAATACACCTTCATAACTATGAAAGATCGTTCCCATGTTCCATCTTCTGAAGCTCGCAGCGCACATACCGCACACAAAAGTTAAGCGAATAGTCATTTGATTTTCTTCACTAGACCTATATTCATTATTCAGTTCAATCGGGGAGCTTCTTAACTTATGAAAATAAGTCTGCCTATGGTAAACTTTCATTGGAAAATTATTTTGCAAGTGCCCAATGTTCTGAGAAACCACCTCTCAGGATGAGCTTGCTGTGATATGCTCAATGTGTTGCCCATGTTTAATATGCCATTTCTTAAGTCTTACCCATATCAATTCATTTCCAGCGGTGGATGGAAAATGTCAAACAACATAGCTGAATGAAGTTACTATCGTTGTGTAAACTTTTGTTAAATTAATTTAAAGTGAGATTATTGATGTAGTTATTACATGATTTCTATGCCAATGCAACATACTACTTATAGATGTTTCCTGCCTGTGAAAGTGTGCTGTCAATCATAGTTATTAACGAAAACCTGTTACAGCACAGTTCAGTTCTCATTTACAATGTAAGTAAATGGGGCAAATTAGTAAACTTTAAAATACTAATTGTTTCAAAATTATAGTAAAAATTCTATATCACGGTATAAGTAATTTTAAATCACGGTAACGTATACATCACAATATAGAAAATCAGCAAAAAAGTGTTTAGATATGAAATTGCCATGTGATGGGGTGGGTGATATAAGCAATAAATTATACAGCAATATTCTTACAATTTTTGCTCGATAACGATATGACGATATGGCACATTTTGATTGAAAAAGATTTTAAATAAATTGGTACCTTTTTTATTTAAAACGATGTCCAAAATAGCCTAATGGTAGACCTGTCATGTCCATTGAAATGTATCAAATAAATAATTAATTATTAACAATTTTGCTTTTCAATCCACATAAAAATTGAGGCCTCTCTCTTTTTGAATGTAAGCATTTGCTTAGATTCTGAAGCAAATCTCCCTAATTTGATTTGGATTCCACGGATTTATTTTATATTTATTTATTAATTCCTGAGGTAATTTACACAGCATCAGCAATAATGTTTGTGGTAATCAACATTATGCCACAAAAGTGTAACTTCATTGAACCTGGAACGTTCCTTTAAATCTAGACATTTTCTGCAATTTTTCTTACTTTAATGACACGCCCCACCCTATAAAAACATAACAGCCAACCCAATAGAGCGCAACAGTGCCTGCCCACTTTTCCAGCCGTCTGGGTTCCGGAAGTACTTTCCCCATTCATTTCTTTCATAGACTTTTAATAAAATCCATCATAAAAGAGATGAACCAAACCAACCAGCTCCGAGGAGAATCACAACATCACAAACTTTTGTTTTGCTGCAAAAAAATTATTAAAGACATAAATACATAAAAGACATAAAGACAAAGGTATAAGGCTGTGTACTTACCGTCTTTAATGAGGGCACAAAATACAATCCCATAAAGCATTGCGAATGATGTCATTGAATAAAAAATTATGGAATCTATAAAACTATTGAATTTAGGTTGGTTTATTGCTAAATATTTCAATATGTACAAATATACAAGTAGTTTAAGGGTGAAGAGAGACTGATTCGATTACGTCATTTACAGTGCATCATGGGAGTGGGCTGTCGCTCTGAGGCACGTTTTCATAGGTTTCGTTGGCCAAGGTTCTTTGATTGGTGGATCTATCTCTGCTGTACAATAGATAATTTAGTTGTTTACCATGAATTCTACAATCAAACATAATTTTTAAACAATGAGTTGAGATAATGCAGACGAATGGCTTTGATGGCAGCATATACCATTGATAAACAACCTCATAGCTCATGGCAGGTCTGTCTTTATAAGTTTTATAAGTTATCGTTGAAAATCAATTTGTCTATGGTTTAATAGAATGGGATTTTTACTTTCGGAACCAGACTGTTGCTCTATAGAGCTGTTCAGCCGTAACGTCAATTTGTAGGCGAACCTGGACATCTAATTTGCCATGAGTTCCCTCGGGAATTGCCTTTGGGTTCTTATAATGGGGTTTTTGAACTTCTGAGTAAAATAAGGTCTGTGGTAAACATTACTTGCCGACACGTGTACATTTTGTTCTACAACATAAATTATACAATTTCAGAAAATAAATTTGAAAGCCAACATGTGTTTTTTTTTTTTTTTTTTTTTTAAGTATGTAATTCTATATGGCTGGAAAATTCACGTTTGAGGTATGACTATGTGTAATTTATGTTGTTGAACTAATATAGCTACCATGATTTTTCCCTAATTATCAAGGTTGTATATTCCGATACATATTTTCTACCTGACAAGATACAAGGTGCTACCATCATTTTACCAACATTATAAATGTTGTTCTTCATCCTTTGTTTTTTGTTTCTTTTGCTTGTCAAGAAGTGAAACTCTGGAGTTATTAAGAAAGCAGTACAACATTCTGATGTGTATTTTTTCTTGGCACAAAATAATTCTCTTGATTTTACCTCATTAACCCATGGTCAACCTTTGGGACAGTTTTGTCGTGTTCATTTTAGTTTTTTCAATCAATTTGGCTGTCGTAATGCCAACAGCATACATTTTGACAAAGGTGTGTATTTTTGGGGGAATTTTGATATTTCAATCTCAGTTCCTATAATACACTGTGTTCACAAAATAGTTACACTCAGGAACTTCAGGACAAAAATGTCCCAACTGAAACCCTGTGCAATTACAGCATAAGATCACAAATTCGATGATATTATGCTTTCATTCCAGAACCCTGGCTTCAACATTTTAATTTTTCATATTTTCCACCAGTTGGCACCATTTTTTTTCATGTTTAGCATATGGAGCAAATACATGCTTTTCCTCTATTCTCTGTTTGCTGTATTCTAGAGCACAGCGGGCCAATTGAATAAATTATTCAGCTAAAATTGTGTGGGTGTGTTGGTATGTGTAATGAGAAATTTGTGAATGTGTGTGCGTTAAAAACAACAGTCATTATGTAAACAAACTGGAATTTAAAAGGTAAAAATCCTGAAAATGAATGAATATTTGGTAGTTATGATCAGGACTTATGTTGGATAAAAAAATCTGTGCCAGTGAATGTGGAAAATAATATTAATAATATTTTTATGGCAGTTTTTTGACAGACATTTTTGTACTCTAAGGTCCTGTGTGTGTGTGTGTGTGTGTGTGTGTTTTAATCTGACACTGCATAAAAAATAATAATGCATCAAAATCAATGTTGTCACTGATCATTGACATATCCAGATTGTGATAATCCCAAAAAATAAAAAATAAAATACCCCTTAGTATTTTGTATATGGAAAATAATTAATTTAAAGGGTTAAAATCCTGAAAATGAATGAATATTTGGTAGTTATGATCAGGACTAATGTTGGTTAAAAAAATTTACTCATTGAAAGGTGTAAATAATATTAATATATTTTATTATTATGGCATGTTTTGACGCAGACATTTTTGTCCTCTCTGAGTAACTTTTTTTTTATTGACGCACAAGGGTTAAGCTGGTTCTTCATCCTGTGAGGTATTTTCTGCTTGTCAATATGTTCTAATGTGAAAGGCAGCTTATCCTGACTCGCTTTCCCTCTGAATGAAGTGACAGTTTAAAATAACGGTCGCTCCCGCTGAGCGGGAAAGTGACTGGACTGCCTCAGATGAACATTAGCAGCCGCCCGCCTCCCCGTTTCTCAGTACACATCAGTGAGTAGAGAGAGAGAAACGGAGAAAGAGAAAGGGGGAGATAGCGGGATATTCTCACACACGCCGACAGATAGCTTACCTGAAAGCACCGAGGGAAAAATGGACCGAACCTACGCTGTGGATACGGGTCACCGACCGGGTCTGAAGAAATCACGGATGTCTTGGCCGTCGTCTTTTCAGGGATTTAGACGGTAATGAGATGTGTCCTCCTCATCATTGTGAGGGGTGAATGGGTGTGTGAACGGGATTCTGTGAAGTGCACTTTCTGTGTGTAAATCAATTCATTTAATGAAGAAATCGGTCTCTCTTGAGCTAAAAAGAACTGAACTAAAGTCGATAGACTTTATCTAAAGTAATTATTTTTCCCTAGATATAGTTTCTTTGTAGGCGGGAGTTGCTCGCGCCGGGGGATTGTGATGAAATATCATACAATATTTTTTTACATTCCTTAATTTAATGTTGGCGCACTAATTAAAGAATACATTCCCATTAATTTAATCTTTAATCAACAAAGGACATTTAGACTTGCCTTATCGTCAATTTAAAAACTCAAAAAGTTCCTCTTATTACCTGAAGGGATTTGGCGACTCATTACGACTCTTTTTTTTGTTAATCGCGCGATTAAATTCACCGTGCAGGTATTTCTAAAGGTCTTTCATCACTGATTATTTGTCCATCGATCTGTTTATTTATTTGTATTGGATGTAATAGACTCTATTAAGCTGCACTGCAAGGAGACGTGTGTCAAATAAGGGTTATATGGAGTTTTATGTCAGTATTATCTTTTTTATGTGGATAATGTGATCAATACATGGGCGGAATCAGCACAAATTCTCATTAACGTTCAGATGGAGCATTATCTAACGTTTACATTTGTTGTAAATAGAGCTAAGCTGTGTTTATGGATTTATGTCAGCCCATATTTGATTTATGTAGGGCCATTTTGAGGGCTAGATTCTCAAAATGGGGCCCTACCTACAGGTACACCTGCCCAAACACACCCAACATCAAGCACGCTTAAACTTTCAGAGAGAAAACCCAAACATGGGTTTGAATTACACTTGTGCCAGTCATCACTGACAGTCTCACAGAGTGTTTGGTGGCAACATTTTGTTTAGCTGATCATAAATCATAGTTGTTGTTCCACCTTGAATTGTCCTCAGGAGGACAAACCTTTGCACTTAGAGACATAAGTAATGTGCCAAAATGTCTATCTCACATAACCTCTAATGCGCTGTCCTCTCATTCCCATACACTAATGGAAAAATAAGCAGTAGTGTGCCAGAGAACATTGAGTATTTGCACCTCAAGATGTTTTTTTTTTTTGTCTCAGAAATTCATTTCAAACTTCTAATAAGTGAATAATGACAGTGTTGGGTTTCATTCCCTGAGTGCAGACCAGAGAGCCCATTGTTAAAGCTGATATATATATCAGCTTTAACAATGGGCTCTCTGGTCTGCACTCAGATAGATAGATAGATAGATTCTGGTCTGCAGACACGGACACAGCCAGTAGAGTTTGTAGCTAGTATTGCCGGTCAACCACTGGTTTAAATTGGTACCAATTTTTACATATTGAATCAACAGTCTGCAATAATACAGGTTGTACCCATATACTCTTATAGCCATTTCAATGAATTTCTTTGCATGAATTCATGAAAATTACAAGACTGTTATGTAATTTTTAAAAAAATATTTTGTTTCCATACACAAATCGCAGTGGTTCTGAGGTGAAATATCCACATAGGGGCTCTAGAAGTGAGTTAAATTATGTCCCAAACAATTGAGGTTTTTAAGGTTAACAATTTATCAAGTTTAATAAAAGTATTTAGATGTCATAAGATAGCACTGTGTAAGGAACAGGCAAGGGAATAGAGTTATTGAGTAAAAATACAGTGTTTCCCCTAGATGCATTCAGGAGCGCAGCTGCGCCGCTGCTGAATTACGAGCACCACTATGACATTTTACATGGTTCATTAATATTTGTGATGCAACGTAACACTTGCCAGCACCAGTCAGCTGTGTGCTTTCTACACAGTGTTTACTAAATGGGACACTTGTATGAAACGAAAGGGACCCCACCATATACACGCACATATTTACAGTGACATCATCATAAGGCTGTTCGCGAGTGTGTACACAACATAAAAGCAGGAGACCCGACATGATAGACCTACCTAACTCTTCTGAACTACTGAAAAGACTTTTACTTGGATAACTTCTTTGGAAAAGGTAGTAGAAATATATCATCCATCATTTTGCAACCATTTTTTCACTGGTGAGACAATTTTTTTTTAGAGGTTTCACCGGTACAGAGTTTACCAACACTAGTTGATTATGCACAACTTGTCCATTTTCTTTTTAAAACTGAACCATACCGATCCCATGAAAACTCATACATAATTTAGGAGTTGGCTATTTCATATGGTCTCGCACGATGTTGTTCGCATAAAGTCGTACGCAAGTCGTACGCATCATGTGCAAATTCCCAGATGTCAAATGCGGACGTAATCGTGAGTAAGTAAGAATATACTTATTAAAATTATGCCCTTACCCAAACCCCTTATCTAAACTTAACCAATCAGTATAGTGTGTAAACATGATAAGAAGCTGTTGTGTGTGAAAGAAGCAAGTAATTGTCACGTATTAGATGGAAACGATGTCCTGCAACGTCATTGGCTGTAGTGAAAGTACGTAGTATTGGCTGTAGTACAAATTAAAACGAGTGCAGTCGCACAATATCATACGAATTAGCCAAATGTAGAAAATTTGTATGAATCCAGACGATTTCGCCGTGAGAGTATGGTATCATTTAAATTTTACAGATTATGATTCCGATTCTGGCTATCGAATCCGGTTCTTATCGAATCTTGGTTCTGATTCCAATAATTTTTTGTACAAAAACAAAAAATTGCCTACCTTTTATTCTTGCCACATTTAGGCTATAACCATTAAACTGCCAATTGTGACAGAATAAAATAAAATTATTTTTAAAAATAAATATGACACTTTTTGTTATAAGGTATGACCAACAAAAACAATTACAAACCAAAACTTTTAAAGTATATATAACAAATAATAAAACGTAACAAAATATGTAACTGGCAGTTATTGGAAGCAGTAACAATATCTGCCTTCTCCTGAATGATGTGTGATCTCTCTGTGCTAACCGAATCCCCAGCAGTAGAAAAAACCCTCTCGCTGGGGGTAGAGGAGGCCTGTTCACAAAGGTATGAGAGGGATAGGTCGAATAGGAAAGGATACGTGTCTCTCCTGTTCCACCACCAGAGAGCAGGGTCTTCAGAGGCCATTATAGGCAGCATGTCCCCATGCATCTCCACTTCTTTGCAAGTTTTTTCCTGGATGGACAAGGTGCTTTGAATTAGGTTCTCCTTATAGACATCATCTTCTGCAAAAAGCTCCTCCAAGGGAGTCATCTTGGCCTTCTTGCAGGTTTGAAGCTATAAGGAACAAAAGAAGAAAAACGTTTAGCAATTTACAAAGTTGCAGTTTTTTGTCATGTTGTATTCACCACTGGTATAGTCTCATTCTTGCTGTCCTCCCCTCTCTCCACTTCATCTGGCTGGACTGTCCCCATGTCCCTCTCACCATCACCATGATCTGTCAGCTACAATTGTATTAAGCAATTAGACTAGACAAAGTAGTAACATACATAGGGCAATATGCAGGAAATGAGTATTTGATAATTAAAGGTCTTAAATTCAATTCATATCACATTCATATTCATAATGAATACCTGCTCTGTTTCTGTAGGATGTGCTGCTGCCAGTAATTTGTCCTTTATCCGGTCCCAGACTATGTCATCATCCTCTAGTTAATGCTTAACTGAGGATCCAAGGCTGTCGCTTCTCCAAGGAAGGCTCTGACATTGACACTCTAAAAAATAAATATCTAATTAGAATAATAAAACATAACACCATTAATCTTCTAAGTGATATTCATTTTAATTATTCTTTTACCTGATAATGCTGGGATAGATCAGTCCAGACTGTCTTCTTAAGGGTGGACACATCACTGTATCTCCATCTTACACAGTGAATTATTATTATTTTATTTACTTTTGCTGTATGGGATGGATTTGGCTGCAGGTTGGACTCTTCTCAGTTGACACACAGAGCGTGGCTGTGTAAAGAACTTGCATGAGTTTGACGAAGTCCTCTGCTCTTTTTAAGTCCTCATCCATTAATCTAGCAAGTCTGTTTTGGAGAAAAAAAATATTTTCATGTTCAGATATAAAATTATTAATAATTTTTCAATCAGCATTCCACTTAGCTTGGTAATTGAATTACTTATCATTAGTTACATCCCGGGCGGCACGGTGGTGCAGCGGTTAGCACTGTCGCCTCACAGCAAGAAGGTTGTGGGTTCAAACCCCGGTTGCCCCGGCCATTCTGTGTGGAGTTTGCATGTTCTCCCCGTGTCTGCGTGGGTTCTCTCCGGGTTCTCCGGCTTCCTCCCACCATCCAAAGACATGCAGGTTAGGTTAATTGGTGTCTCCAAAAAAATTGCCCTAGGTGTGAATGTGAGTGTGAGTGTGTGTCTGTATATGTGTGGCCCTGCGATGGACTGGCGACCTGTCCAGGGTGTACCCTGCCTTTCGCCCAATGTTAGCTGGGGGCTAGTCCAGCCCCCCGCGACCCTGTACGCAGGATAAGCGGTTGACGATGGATGGATGGATGGATAGTTACATCCCATTATGTAACATGGACCAAAAGCTGTCATATACCTGTCCCTCTCCATTGGTTTTCTTAGCCGTTGATCCAAAGAGGCTGCTTGAATTACAGGATACTGCTCAAGGAAACTCTCAAACATGAGGTAAAGAGAGTTCCAGAAGGTTCTGACATCGAGAAGGGGCAGGTCTACAAAACAGCAAACAGTAATGATAACTTTTATCTTAGTAACACATACACAATAATATTTAACTTGATAATAATGAGTAAAGATTCTTACTTCTCTCTGAGCACAGTCTTGCCATGGTTGAGCTCTTCATCCACACAATCACATCCTGTATCTTTGCACTCCATTTTGCCATGGATGTAATTGTGTACACGCTTTGAGCCCAAAGATTAAGGGGGTGTGCAAAGCAGCCTATTTTAATGAGGTTAAGCTTTTGTACTGCCACATTTATGTTGGATGCATTATCCACTGTTATAGCTGCAACTTTGCTCCTTATCCCGAACTCATCGAAAATGTCCCCAATTTCTTCTGCTACCACTGCCCCTGTTTGTGCTTTGTAGACATCTTTTGTTTTAAGGACTTTCTGATTCATCTTCCCCTCAGTGATATAATTTGCTGTAACTGTAATGTAATGGTCCTGGCAAAAGCTTGTCCAGGAATCACTGGTAACTGCTATTTTGCTGACCTTTTCCAGATCTAATTTTATTTTTTATTTTTCTATGTTGTACCAGGCTGGTATCAAGTGATTGGACAGACTATCCCTGGGGGATGGGTTGTATTTGGGATTTAGGGCTTTGATCATCTGCCTGCAGATAAAATTTACACTTAAAATGCTACACCTACCGAATCTTAGTTTACTGTGGAATATAATGTTCTGTTAGCTAGCTCTGATTCTGATGTGCTATGAGACACAGGAGAATATCAAACAAGGCTAAACTCCATTGATATTGCTGTGAAAAACCTAATCAAGAATGCATTTTGCATATCTAAATGAAGGGGACTCAACCGTAGCAAAAGGATGTAACCCCTTCACCACAAATCTTGTCACCGCCTGGTGACATTCATCCACTTTCTACTTGCTCGTTTTCCTCTTCATGGCTAAATTGAATGGATTTTCTGGCTCTTCATATAAAGATTGTATTGATAACATCATTACTCTATTGATCTCTATTTTAAACAAAGCAATCAACAAAAACTTTTAAACAATGATTCCCATGTGAATGTCCGCTCATCTGTGTTTTGTACCTGAGTGTGAAATGCTGCTTCTGATGATATTAGCTCTATCTGGTGCGTCAAACATGGTACATTCCTTAAGATTAACGTTGTGTTGAAGGAAATGCTTCATCATATTGATGAAGTTGCTTCCTCCCTTGCACAAAATCCTTTTACTGCAGGTGTTGCATTTTGCGGTGTTGTTATAAATTTTAGCATAGTTTAATGAAACTTTGGAGCATTTGCAATGGTCAGACTCAGCCATGGTGCCGAAGTAGCGAACTGCACTTGTGCATAATGAAATTAGGTCCTTGTAGCAGGTCCTGGCTGATCAATATGACTGTAAAATGCTCACTGCCTAAAGTTAGGAACCAAAGTGAGGAATCGAAATATGCGTGTCTTATCTTCCAGTTCTTGGAAATTTGGAACCAGTTCTAAAATGGATCCGGTTCTCGATACCCAACCCTACGTGAGAGTGTGTTGAATGTAATGTAACAGTGCTAGCCACTACCCGGATCAATCATCAGCCGGTGTCATGATCACGACACCGGCTCAATGAACAGAGCAGCGCGAGCACAGAGCAGTTTTTCCCACGCAGCACAAATCACTATAAACAGCGCTGCGTGAAGAGAGGTGTGAATGTGTCTGTGGAAAACCCCATTGAAAACTCTTAGTGTCTTTTGCCTGGGTGATTAAATAAGTTTAAAACCACACGTAATGGCTCACCATTACAAATAACACTGACCAGGACATCAATTATAAGGCTGTATAATCCACACATCACCACCCTAACAAAAATGTACCTTTGATTTACTATAGTAACACTGTGTAAGGCTGAATGATTTTTGAAAATAATCTAATTGCGATTTCTTTTACCAATATTGCGATTTAATATGCAATTATTTTTAAAGCTCTTTATCATCTATATGTTGTTGAACTTCCAGTCTTGTAAACATGTAATAATTATGACAACTTAAAGCACTGACAAATAAGCCTGGTGTAAACATTAATATGAAAGTCAGTCAGTATCAAATCACACAAACTGAAGTGTAGATTGTAGAAATATAAAAATAAATCTGTGGCTTTACCACACTCAGTATTATTCTGATAATTCAAAGTCACTGTAATAAACAGCGATCCAATCTGACAAGCCCCTCTCTCAGGCTGGCTGCAATATTTTCCCCTGTGTGGTCATCTGGGAAGTAGGTAGTTTGAAGGCAGCGAGCTTTGAGGTCGAAGTCATCAGTAATGAAATACACCGTAAGACTCTTGATAGGGCTCCGCCGTACAGCTTGAACACATGTCAGTTTTAGCAATGAAAAACCTGGGTAAATGCTTCTACTGATTGGATGGTTATGAAGTCAGAAATAATCATTCATGTTGCATATATATATATATATATATATATATATATATATATATATATATATATATATATATATATATAAACAAAAGGCTTTTGTAATCATATGTGTACATGTAATTTATTTTCACACTTGCCTTCATATTTAAATCATAACAATGTATTTCTAATCCCTATTTGTTGAAGTATTATTTGTATTGTTGTTAGGCAACTAATAATTATAGTTCTGATGATGATTATAAAAATAATGGAATCTGAGTAAATATTAATTATGAATTTTATTGAAGTCATCCATCTCATCAAGCTTGTAAATGTAGTTGATTATGCAATGCAAATATTAAATTGTCACCTTACAAGTCATGCGCTATACTAAAAGTGTTTATTTGTCATACGATGTTTGAGGAATGTAAATTAAGTAAAGAAAGTTTTGTGAACTGATAATCTGCCATTTTAGTTGTGATTTAAGTGAAAGGAAATAAAAGTCATTGTTGTTTTAGCACCTCTAGTGTTCATTCCACCAGGCCCCATATAAATTATTTTGAAAAATGTTGTTATTGTAACCTAATTCTATGACCAGGTTATGAATCCTTCTGAGGGAGAAATATGACAGTCAATGGAGACAGTAAAAAATCGACTTAACGCAATAACAGATTACAAAAGCCACAGCAAAGTCGTTCGAGCAAGTCAGTCCGTCGTCGGCCATCTTTGAAACGCTCTCAGGAGGAAATTTCCAGTCATGCCAGTGCTGCTCCTATATCTTCTTGAATGGGGGAACACCAAAACCTCAAAAATGGTTGGTCAAGATTACGATCATAGAAAATATTTCAAATCAGAAATAAATTTTGACATGCAATTTTCCCGGCTTGTATAGCTAATGCGCACGCACATTAGCGAGTTGATTGACAGGCAATGTCTGTATCTAAAAGGTGATTTTCTTTCCAGTCAATCCATTCTCTGTGTGAATTGAACACTTCCCAAAATCCATATTTGAACTGTTGTTTTTGTAATACATAATTATTTTACTCGCCTCACCTTGCTTTAGCGAATTTTAAATGCTTGACCTCTGCGATGGAAGGTGGCACACAATCTATTAAGCCTGTAGGCCTGGCTTTCAGTTTATTGACCAAAGTGCAGGTTGACAGGATTTCTCAAGGGAGATTCTAGTGCTGCAGTAACCTGGTCACTATAACGGAGCTTCACGTTCCTGTTAAACGTTTTTAACCAGTGTCCCTTGGGAATTTTTGCTTCTTTTGGGCTGTATATCATGGCCTGAAATTTGGCTGGGGATTGCGGGTATTGTGCACAATTTTAATTATTCCTGAAAGTTCCACGTTTATAATGCAGGGAATTCCCGCACACTTTTATTCCCTTTAAATGTAGCTGCAAATTAGTAAACCAATCCATTCAAATGAACAAATCAAATCAATAATCTTGTTTTTGTAAAAAACTGTAATTCCAGTGAAGTGAATGTTTACGAGTGTTACGTCATTCAGCCAAACTTGGTCAAATCTGGAAGATGAAAATGTGGGCAAGAAAATCTTGAGGAAAAGAAAATTATGTAACCATTTCTCAGTCAGCTGCCTCTTGTAGGCTGTAAATTGAAGGAAAATGCAACTGTTGATGCGCTTTGACTTAGCGAGGTGCCATTTTGCAGGTGAGGATAGGTTGCGCTCAATAAGATCATTATTTTGTTGTTCCCATACTAACAACAAATTTTACCACTGGAACATCATCTGTGCCAGTCTGCCTCTACAATTTTGTTGTAAATCATTGGCTTGCGCTGCACCACAACAATATCTGTAAGTTGCTTTGGAAAAAAAGTGTCTGCCAAATGCATAAATGTAGTATCATATTAAATTGGAGTCAACAAATGGATTCTGACCACATAATAAATGATTGAATATCTACATCCCCAGAGCCAAACTGTAATTTATCATTTGTGAGCAGACCTGCTATGCATGATGGAAAGAACCAGATATTATACAGGATCGTTTTCTTACGGTTTCATCATTTTTGGCTAATCATCTTGAGACGTTCGTGAACAGCTCATTAAGACTGGGCCACTTGAAGATGTCCAGCAATCCTTTGAGGTACAGGGCCTGAAAAAAATATTTGCACAGATACTTCAAGTAAATGTGAATTGCTTTAGGGAGTGATGTCCCCTTGACTCATCTTCATGGATACCTAATTAGAAAGAACAAGTGCAAAAATAGAGATGAGCTCCATAGCTTTGTCTTCAATCGTCCTGGTCAAGCTTTGTAATGAAATTCCAAGTGGATCTGGGAAGGAAAAATAGACCTTCATTCTCTTTTTTATGTGTATAATCTTGGAGTCGAGTGACAGTGGTGAATCATTTGTAGAAGTGGGGGTTGCTAAGTAGCTCTCCTAAATTCTGAAGTGCTAATTGAAAGCATTCGTAGTTGGTGTCAACATATGCCTGAATAAAATGTGTTTGGGGTGTATGTCATTAATAGGGTCGGGGTGTTCATAAGTAAGCTCAAATGAGCCAACAGACAGTCTGCCAGGATTTCCAAACAATCGCTGGAGAACTGCTTTATATTCCTTGGAATGTACCCACAGACCTTTTGGGAAATCAATACACTCCTGAATGCTTGTCTTCAACTGCAAAACGAAGATGAATGCTGGAAGTATTTCAGATAATTGAGCACTCTTGTTTGTCATTCAGTGTATGATTTTTGCAGTAATGTTTCTTGGGTTGCTTGTTTTTGGTGTGATTGCATTTTCATAGTTGTTTTGGTAATTATTTTGTTAAGTTATTATTTGATGTCATCTTTTTCTGAAAGATGTGACACTTAGTGTCAAATAAGATGGATGACTTTCGATAACACCAACTGTGCATGTACAAGAGCCCTATTGCAGCTAATGCATGATACATTTCCACATGCCCCTGATAGTAAACCCATTGTTTGACATTGGCAACAACCATGCTTGATGTTAAAAGGGGGATGGAGGTGTATCTGCTTCTATCAGGTATCTAAATTCTAATTGATTAGAAACCTACACCTCCATATTCAAACAATAAATGTTAAATGTAATATGCCGGTACTTAAAGTTAACAAGAAATCTAATTTGATCCTATTTACTTTATTTATATTTCTGGTCTTATTTTGCATCAATGCACATTATTCCAAAGGAAAAAAATGTCTTTGTTATCTTTCATTCAACTATAATAATTACTCAGCCTCCAAAATTACTTTTCTTTTTAACTGACGCATAGGTATGAAGCACACAGGCATTGGAAAATTATGTTAACCAGCTTAATTCAATAATTTTATGTAGGGCTGGGACGATTCATTGACGTAATCGACGTCATCGATTACAGAAATACATTGATTTGCATAACATGCGTCGGTGCGTCACATTGGAATAATTAAAATGGCAGCGCCCGGTTTAAGCATGGATACCCCGAAGAACAAACAGCAGCCATAAAAACTTGCCCATGGTGATCTAAAGCGTGGGAGTATTTTAGCTAGAGACCCAACGATGTGGTGCTATGGGTCATATGCGATTTGGAAATGGCTTATCACAGCCGTACAACCGCCAAGAACGAACACTTGAAGCGAAAGCATCCCGGAGAGCTTGTCAAGACGGCCGCAGCATAAGTCCGGTTTACTTTTTGTCCCCACCCAAACATGACATAGTATTACAACACGTGTTTCTGTTAGTAGTAGTCACTTAAAATAGATTTTTTAAATGTTTCCTCATCGTCCCCATGTTAAAAGTAATTTCTGCACCGCTGCAAACGTAACTTTACACCATGCATCATCTAATTTTGTTATTTGGCCATTTTATATTTCCTGTTTAGTTTAACGGCCATGCAGCCCTCTACATTGCGAGTAAATCACTCGCATATGCAAGTAAATTTCGCACTATGCGTCCAAAAAACACCTGTTATTAGCCACTGTCAAGTAAATTGTAACATTTCACTCACCAGTGATAGAGTTGTGTAGTGTCCGAGGCCCCTTTACTGAATAAAAAGCAGTTGATTAAGCTGGATTCAGCCTCGTCTTTCCCTGCATGATGTCTCATTCTGTTGAACTCAAAGCATCTCAGGGAACAGCACCGCTGACGTCATGTGAAGATGAACTACATCTCAAGCGCACTGATGTGCATGCTATCTACAGAGACTTGCGCAAAACTCCTACGAAAATATAAACAAGGTATAAAAGTATTCATTTTGTGCACGCAAAGCGCTCCAGTTTCACTTAACGGCCATGTAATGTCAAATATCCGTGGTCATTGTGGGTTTATTCACGCATTGTTAATAACAGGCAGTGATTGAGAGGAGATGTCCTGCTCTATTTCTGTGGCGATGATAAAATGCATGAAACAGAACCTCAAAGTCTTCCTTCATGAGAAATAAAGGCTTGTGAGTTAATCAGAGAGCCTTAAAATAATGAATGAAAGTGAAGAATTTAAGGCAGAAATATTTTCCTATTGCACAACACAACACAACATAATATAATATAATAGCTATACAGGTTGGCTGGGTTACAGAAGAAGCAAAAGAAAACAAAACATTGAAAGTCCAATGGATCAAAAGTAAATCGGACAAATAAGAGAGATATATTTTAGTTATTTAGACATATTTTGATAATTAAAATATTATTTTAATTATTTAAAATTGTATACTTTTATATTTGACTGTCATTCATACGATTTTGAAGCCTGAAAAGAAAATCATATACCCTTATTTTATTATATGACCCAAGCTATATTTGCATAAATGACTTTGTTGTGTGCATGAAGCACACATAGTGAGTTTGTATGGTAATTAATTATCACATTCGTGAAACACCTAAAACAGACAATTAATCATATTCCTAAAACAGTAATCATAGTCATAATCACAATTATGTTTTTGACAATTAATTGTCAGCCAAATTTCACAATCGTGTCCCCTAATTTTCATTATTAGATTCCTACCTTGTCAAGTCAAGTCAAGTCAATTTTATTTGTATAGCGCCTTTCACAACACACATCGTTTCAAAGCAGCTTTACAGAAGTTCAGCATTAACAGACGATAAAAATGTAATGTCTATAAAGTCGATAAATCATCATCCTTGTGCAGGGCTCCAAACTGCGACTAAAAATGGTCGCATTTGTGACCAAATAAATTTATTTGTGAGTGTAATTTCTGTCAAGGTCGCCATTGGTGACAGTAAAAGTTTACTCCCTTTTGATTTTAAAATTTGCTTTACATTTCCCGAGATACATAACAAAAGTTTATATCAAAGAAATAGCGGGGAAAACGGAGTTCATTGCAGGAACTAACAATTTCAAAAAAGAGACTGTTAGAAAACACGGTGACAGTAACAAGCATAAAAATGCACGTGATCACATAATTGCGAAGAATGCTCCACAGACTACACTGTTAGCGAGCTGCGGGACGAAAAGGAATGGATGGAGTTAAAAAAATGTAAAATATTTGGCGCCTGTTTTTCCCCCTGTAGGAGCCATTGGCTCCTTAATTGATTTTTTTTTTTTTTTTGTTTGGAGCCCTGTTGTGGAATTAGATAAGATATGATTCTTTATCGTGTTTAAAAATAATTAAATAATAATTGTATTAATAACCCCAGTGAGCAAGCCGAAGGCGACTGTGGCAAGGAACACAAAACTCCAAAAGATGATTGTTAATGGAGAAAAATAACCTTGGGAGAAACCAGACTCACTGTGGGGGCCAGTTCCCCTCTGGCTAACATCATGAATAATGTAAATAAGAATTATTTATAGTCAAAAAACATAATTTAAAAAATTATTAAACTTATTAAGTGCTAAGGGTCAGTATTTAGACAGTGAATGTGTTTGAACTGCAAGATTAGTGACCAGTGTCTTTGAAGTCCATCCTTGATTAAATTCCAGAAGTTCACTTAGATGCAATTGTCCTTGTTTGGCTGATGAAGGCTTTTGTTGGCAATAATTAGTCTATGTATCCCATTTTAAGATCCTTGTCCATGGTGATGGGGCATCTGAAGTCTCCGTGAGAGGCTGGATACAAACTGGAGCTGACGAACGCTATTTACCTCGGGACTGGCGTCCCGAGATAACAGCAGAAAAGCAGATGGGAAATAATTAGCATAGCTGATGTTCATAATATTAATGCATTATAACTGATTCAGCAGTAGTATAAAAAGTTAGCATTATGTGAATGCTTGGTTAAAGAGATGTGTCTTTAATCTAGTTTTAAACTGGGACAGCGAGTCTGAGCCTCGAACAATATCGGGAAGGCTATTCCAGAGTTTAGGAGCTAAATGTGAGAACGCCCTCCCTCCATTAGTGGACTTAGATATCCTAGGTATGACCAGAAGCCTCGAATTTAGTGATCTTAAAGAGCGCGATGGATTGTATGGCGATAGAAGATCCGTTAAATACACCGGAGATAAACCATTTAGGGCTTTATAGGTCAGTAGTAATACTTTGTAATTGATACGGAACTTAATTGGTAGCCAGTGTAGAGATGATAAAATCGGTGTTATATGATCATATTTTCTTGACCTAGTAAGAACTCTAGCGGCTGCATTTTGGACTAACTGTAGCTTGTTTATTGAGGATGCAGGGCAACCAGCTAATAAAGCATTACAGTAATCTAGTCTCGAGGTCATGAATGCATGAACTAACTTTTCTGCATCAGAAACAGATAGCATGTTACGTAGCTTAGCAATGTTTCTAAGGTGGAAAAAGGCTGTTCTCGTAACAGATGAAATATGATTTTCGAAAGTCAAGTTGCGGTCTAGTATAACACCCAGGTCTTTTACTGTAGTGGATAATGTAATCCTTGTGAATTGTTTTGTTTCAAATGTGTACAAAATTTCAAACAGTGAAAACAGCTTGTATCATTATTATAAATGTGATTTCATGACATCATATAAATTGAAATTTGTACAATTTTAAAAAGCTAAAATGAGATTAAAATCATAAAGCAAAAAAAATAAAAAATAAAAATAAATTACAATATACTATATTGTGTGAATATATATGAAGAGGACCCCTCTCTCAGTTTGTTTAATATATATTTTTAGTTACAATATGCTTACATGTCACCAAAAGTCTGGCGAGTAAAAACAAAAATGTACTAGCCAATGCCGATTCTTTGTCTAACGTGATCGTAGAGGGTTGCCATGTATGAGTGAGAAAATGGCGTAAACTTTGTGACTGTTACATTCTGTAAATCGTTTCAATTATATTCCTTGCCCCACTGAGATTTAATGCAGATTGCAATAGTTTTAGTGATTCCTGTTAGAAAAAGTTAACTGTTTTTCGAATTGCACTAATGTTACTGTAAGATGAGGGGGAGGGATAGAGGAGGAGAGGTGGAATGTGAAGGGAGGGGAGGGAAAGAAGAAGGGGGGGGGGGGGGGGTGTATGTGGTAAATTGTCTGTGTGTATTACTGAGAGTTGATTAAGAATGCACAAGTTTTACTTATTTCTGTTAGAAAAACATTTAAGTGTTACTCAAATTGCACAAATTTTACTGAAAAAATGATTTGATATGTTGGACTGCTAAACTAAAGGTTGCACAATGTTTTGACATTCCTACTGAAAGTGACTTGAATTTTACATTTTGTTTAATTTATTTTATTGTTGGATTGCTAAATGTAGATTTCACTTTCCTTTTACTCAAATTGAACAAGTTCTTACTTAAAATCACTCCAAAATAAAATGTAAGTAATCTTCATTTAGCAATCCAACAACAAAATAAATGAAACAAATGTAAAATTCTGTTTTCGATTAAGCTTAACTTGTATCGCTCCCAGAATATTCCTTTAATGTGTGAAATGAAAATCTTGCTATCTTTTTTACTTGCATTTTCTACTTAGTATTTAGCGAGTGTTAATTTCGGACCGTGTCTGACCCACTTTTCAATCTATGTCAAATTCACAGATTTCTTAAATTATCAAATATATCTCCCATAAATTCCAACTCCCTGTTCTCATTAACTTTGATTGCCACATGGCCTCAGGAACAATGCCATATGGTGAATATAGAGCAAGTATTCGTTTCTGTCTTTAGATTGCTGTCCATCACTGAAGTTTAAAAATATTCACCACAATGTCAGTCACACAGGAATATTATTAAAGGTTTTAGACACCAAATTACAAATCACAAAAAGAACTGCTCAATATAGATTGCTGTTCAGAAATAAGATAGAAAGCCAAAGAAAAGACAACCGATAACCCATTAATTGAAGGTTTAATAAACAGTATATATAGTTGAGAATAGGAGTTTGGATTCCCATTTTGTCTCATAGATGTTCACACCCCTTTCATAATTTATACAAATATAAGATACTACTTATTATTTGATACTTCTCTTCAGAATCTACATTACTGATATTTAAATAAATAAATAAATAAATAAATAAATATATATACATATATATATATATATATATATATATATATATATATATATATATATATATATATATATATATATATATATATATATATACACAGTGAGGAACACCTCACTGTATACAGTGATTTGAACACCTGTCTATCAGCTAGAATTCTGACCCTCAAAGACCTGTTAGTCTGCCTTTAAAATGTCCACCTCCACTCCATTTATTATCCTAAATTAGATGCACCTGTTTGAGGTCGTTAGCTGCATAAAGACACCTGTCCACCCCATACAATCAGTAAGAATCCAACTACTAACATGGCCAAGACCAAAGAGCTGTCCAAAGACACTAGAGACAAAATTGTACACCTCCACAAGGCTGGAAAGGGCTACGGGGAAATTGCCAAGCAGCTTGGTGAAAAAAGGTCCACTGTTGGAGCAATCATTAGAAAATGGAAGAAGCTAAACATGACTGTCAATCTCCCTCGGACTGGGGCTCCATGCAAGATCTCACCTCGTGGGGTCTCAATGATCCTAAGAAAGGTGAGAAATCAGCCCAGAACTACACGGGAGGAGCTGGTCAATGACCTGAAAAGAGCTGGCACCACCGTTTCCAAGGTTACTGTTGGTAATACACTAAGACGTCATGGTTTGAAATCATGCATGGCACGGAAGGTTCCCCTGCTTAAACCAGCACATGTCAAGGCCCGTCTTAAGTTTGCCAATGACCATTTGGATGATCCAGAGGAGTCATGGGAGAAAGTCATGTGGTCAGATGAGACCAAAATAGAACTTTTTGGTCATAATTCCACTAACCGTGTTTGGAGGAAGAAGAATGATGAGTACCATCCCAAGAACACCATCCCTACTGTGAAGCATGGGGGTGGTAGCATCATGCTTTGGGGGTGTTTTTCTGCACATGGGACAGGGCGACTGCACTGTATTAAGGAGAGGATGACCGGGGCCATGTATTGCGAGATTTTGGGGAACAACCTCCTTCCCTCAGTTAGAGCATTGAAGATGGGACGAGGCTGGGTCTTCCAACATGACAATGACCCGAAGCACACAGCATATCAAGGTTCTGGCGTGGCCTAGCCAGTCTCCAGACCTAAACCCAATAGAGAATCTTTGGAGGGAGCTCAAACTCTGTGTTTCTCAGCGACAGCCCAGAAACCTGACTGATCTAGAGAAGATCTGTGTGGAGGAGTGGGCCAAAATCCCTCCTGCAGTGTGTGCAAACCTGGTGAAAAACTACAGGAAACGTTTGACCTCTGTAATTGCAAACAAAGGCTACTGTACCAAATATTAACATTGATTTTCTCAGGTGTTCAAATACTTATTTGCAGCTGTATCATACAAATAAATAGTTAAAAAATCATACATTGTGATTTCTGGATTTTTTTTTTTTAGATTATGTCTCTCACAGTGGACATGCACCTACGATGACAATTTCAGACCCCTCCATGATTTCTAAGTGGGAGAACTTGCAAAATAGCAGGGTGTTCAAATACTTATTTTCCTCACTGTGTATATATATATATATATATATATATATGTATATGTATATGTGTGTGTGTGTGTGTGTGTGTGTGTGTGTGTAAGTGAAAATTTTGATTTTATTTTTTCCTCTGACAACATTTCTCCCAAATTCCAAATAAATATATTGTCATTTTAGAGATTTATTAACTATAACTGGTCAAAGTAACAAAAAAGATGCAGTGTTTTCAGACCTCAAATAATGCAAAGAAAACAAGTTCATATTCAATTTTAAACAAAACAATACTAATGTTTAAACTTAGGAAGAGTTCCGAAATCAATATTTGGCGGAATAACCCTGATTTTCAATCACAGCTTGCATTTTGGCATGCTCTGTTCCCATCTTTGGGTGACTTTATGCCACTTCTGGCGCAAAAATTCAAGCAGCCTGGCTTTGTTTAATGGCTTGTGGCCATCCATCTTCTTCTTGATCACATTCCAGAGGTTTTCAATGTGGTTCAGGTGTGGAGATTACACTGGCCTTGACAGGGTCTTGATCCGATGGTCTGCCATCCACACCTTGATTGACCTGGCTGTGTGGCATGGAGCATTGTCCTGCTGGAAAAAAACAATCCTCAGAGTTTGGGAACATTGTCTGAGCAGAAGGAAGCAAGTTTTCTTCCAGGATAACCTTGTACGTGGCTTGATTCATGCGTCTTTCATAAAGAGGAATCTGCCCGTGGTACACAATACGGGACTTTTAATTATAAAGAAGCCCCAAATACACACGGGACTCTTATTTTGAAATGTCTGCACTCCTATTTGCGAACTCACTGACACTACTGCTGATTTGTTGAGAAGGTGACTGATTCAGACTGCTAACCTGAGCTCCTGAGTTCAAACCGTCAGTTCTTTTCAGTTGATTCATGAAAAAGACCTGGTTCAAAAGAGTCATTTGTTCACAACTCTCTTGAGCTGGGTTTGTTGTTGTATGTGGTGCAGCGAGCTTGTCATCACAACAGAACGGGTGAAAAGCGGAGTGAGAAACACTCATGCAAGCTCTAAAAATGTATTAAATAACTCACTAGATATCTGAAGAAACTGCATATAAACGCACACAACCCGACTGTTGCTAGTGGTGACTAGATTTTAAATTATTGTTGCAATCAATTATTTTTGGACGCATTTGCAACAATTTTAATTTCAGCTTGGAGCTGTGTTTATAAGTTTTCAAATTTTAAGGCCATAAAAAAATCGGAAATATCATCAATAAATATTAAATATTAAATATTGTTTGCGGAAGTCTTAAACTGAAAGATAAGAGATGATGCCGAGGTAAAGTGCCACAATTATGTATATGAAATGCCATCAGTCACCTTTAAAAGTGTCAATGGTAATCAGACTAGTTTTTCTTTTTTTTGAGATTCAATAATCTGCTTCTGAGTGTTCGATAAACTGTAAAATTATATATTTTTTTGTTTAATTTTTAGATAAAATTAATAAAAATAGCTTTATTGTGTAGGCTTAACCCTAAATCTGCTTAACGATTACTACCGCATAGTACCACCTAGCGTCCAACCAGCGGTAATACTGGTGTATGTCGGTTTGCTGAGTTTTTTTTCTGCGACCAAACGACCAATCAAAATTTGGTTGACCAAGACTCGTCTCATCAACTAACCTTTGGTCGACTATTAGGGGGCAGCACTAAACCCATCTAATGTGTCTGATTAATGCAGATTTGTAGTTGTTGACAAAAATTTCACTTTTATTAACAACAAAATGCAAAGATTCTCAGAAAAAAGCCTCATTGGAGTCACATTATTATACTTAAAATTTAGGCTATCATTCTCTAAGTGGAAACCCCCTGAAGTCACTGCGCTCAGAACGAATCAGAGCTCATTTGTTAGATAAACAAGGAAGGCAATGGTGGTACATTCTGATACTCGCAATTTAATGATTTCTGAACCATGTATGGTACGAAAACGCAATGACCACTTTTTGCCTCATGCCATTTAAGTAAAGTTTTTTTAGCACTTTTTTCTTTACAACATTTGTGTTACATTTATTAACAGGACGTTTGTCACGTCATGTACTGATTTGGACGGGATTTGGATTTCTGTAGTTATTCTGTAGTAGGGGTGGCTATTGTCTGGATTTTGCCATTATGGAAGGTCAGGTCATGTGTGCATCTTGAAACTGGCAACTTTTTTTTTTCCCCAGTAAGTTGTCAAAAAGGTCTAAATTCGTAATGAATGTGCACCAGAGAGCGCAATGCAAATTTAAGCTTTAGTTGCGGTATTCAATGAAGGTCAAAATAAATGAGAAGCATGTGAAAACAATACTGCATTCACAGAAGGGACCTTTCTGGACAGGATTAGATTTCTCAAAGGATGCCTGAGTTAGCTGAAAAGAGTACACTAAAAAAAGAAAAAGAAAAGATATACACATGTTAACTGTATGAAAAATATGACAGTTGGGTGACAAATCTCAATTCAAACTGAATTGTGTAATCTTTAAATGGTTTATACATTATAAATTCAGAATAAATGTGATTTATTTACATTTATAAAAGTATTTAATTCTAATTAATCAGGAGTATGAGCTTTTAAATTTGCTCAGACATTAATTGAACTGATGCTTTGCAAAGTTAAATTAATCTAATTTAAACCATTTGTTGAAATCTTAATTTTGCCAGGAATAATATTTGATCCATAATTTCTACTGAGGTTTTTGTTTCGGATGTGATTTAAAATCACAAATTACGTCTGTGAAACACACATTTACCTAACTTCCTCAGGGAAAAATAGTACTATCTGAATAGGCCTTTTAAAGTAAATTCACCTCCCCAAATAGTATGACTCATCACCGTTTTTCGCCAAACTTCAAACGAAGCACCTGAACATTAACAGCAGTAGGTTTGGCATTTACTCTATATAAAATTTTTCCCTAAAAGAAATGTCTTTCGTTCCCCCCAGATATTCACATTCACATTAATGGGGTTTAATCAGTTACAAGTTAATCGGATTTATTAGACAGTTGCAGATGTTTGGGAATGTCCTACTGAGCAAACCTCTGCCTAATTAGTGAAAAATGTGTGTGCTCTTTGGAAAAGGGCTGATTATATTCAAATTAGAAACCCCAAGACGTTCTTTCATAGGTAACCGTGATTTAATTTGTGCTTATCTCTTTTGGCTTTAAGGAATAGTTCACCCATCAATTAAAATTCTGCCATCATTTACTCACCCCCCATGGCATTTCATCCCTGAACGACTTTCTTTCAAACATGAAACACAAGTAAAATTACAGTGTAAAAATTCTGCCGAACATCTCATTTTGTGTTCAATGGTAGAAAGAAATTCATATGAGTTTGGAACGACATGGGGGTGAGTTAATAGTAACATTGTAATTTTTTTGGTTCCTTTTTCTTTAAAGCCTTACTGTTTCTGCATTTTTTTTTATCACACTCTTTATCCACTCTTCCTAAAAGCCCTTTGAAAACAAACATTTACTGTATAGCTGTAAGTGCAGGGACTAT
Source organism: Moxostoma hubbsi (assembly GCA_032164185.1). Classification (NCBI taxonomy): domain Eukaryota; kingdom Metazoa; phylum Chordata; class Actinopteri; order Cypriniformes; family Catostomidae; genus Moxostoma; species Moxostoma hubbsi. Next base: position 5,465,354 of record JAVLUX010000038.1, on the reverse strand, counting down.
TAATGTTGTGCTGAAGATGTCATGTGACCAGCACTATATTGTCCCCTGCATTAAAATTAGTGATTCCACCCAGAGCCCTTGGGAAATATATTTTACCAAGTTGTCGAGTTAGATTGAGTGCTCTCAGCTCATCAAAGAGACAGCCTGTTGAGCTGAGACAGACTGTTTGCTTATATAGAGCAGTAAATGTATAGCAGGACATATAGAGGCAGCGCATTCATGCATTTACGTTCGGCTGAAAAGGATATTGATGTGTGAACAGAGTTGCACATCAAGTCCCTGCTTAAAACTTTGCTTTTACAGAATGATTGAAAGTATTGTAACACACATAATAGACAATGAGAGAAGTCCTTTGTCTGTTAAGTGTAATCCAGAAACATAGAGTACACAAGTAAGCAAATGCAGATGTGAATGCTTGGCTAATGCATTGCAAGTCATGATCCATGATCCTGTACTTAGTTAACATGCGTTCTTTCGTTTCTGTGGTCATAATAAACCTCAGTACTCATGGCCACGATAGATTTACCTTCAAATATCTGTCCTATTAAACGGTTATAGTAGTTGACCCGAAAAAGAAAACGGACTGTAAAAGAAGACAATTTATGCCAATGCCCGTTAATGCACCTAAATATTAGGGCTGGGTAAAAATATTAATATTCAGATGAACCATGATCTTCATTTTAATGATCTCGATTCTTAAATCCCAAGATCGTTTTTTAATTCTACTCTGTGTGTGTCCAAAGACGAGATTCAAACAATCTATTTGCCATTGAATAATGTCTCTTTTAATACCCTTTATGTTCTTAACATTCAGTTGTTGATCAAAAACAACATAAATGGAAACATTCTATTGTAATCACACATAACATGGATGCAGCAAAGACATCGTGTGACTCCATTCTCGTTAATGTGCGCTCAACCAAAACACTTCTGCGAGACACTCTTGGAATTGCCATTCTTCTAAAAGAGACAGTACCATTTTAGCACTCGACACATATCAATGTAAATACTTGTAAATGGTACAAATGATCCATGTTTACCATAAGCATTTAACAAAATATATACAGTGTCTGCAATATCATATATGCAATTTCGAGACATCATATTTATTACCAGAATAAATGGAATTTGTAGATTTTGAAAACTAATAAAATAAAATATATTAAATTAATATTTTTGTAACGCACCTAGTTAAGCCTGATTTATTCTCTGGAAGAAGCCAAACTTTTTTCTGGACCAACTAATGCACCCTAGGCAAACGAAGCCAGCGTTTATACTATGTGAGACATCATTTTAAAATTAGTTAGTTCAGGGTGACTTCACAAACAGCTGTCAACTCTCTGGCGGACGACACATCAGGTAAGCTGTCTTGAGAGTCAGGCTTCAAAGTTGTCCATTTTAACAACAGTAATCTAGTGTAACACATTCAAGCTCGGAGATGGAAGAGAGGAGATGGAGAGCAGTGATGCAGTCAAGTAAGGCTCTTAATTTATCTGCCTTCAACACTCTTCAGCTTCACAACTGGCACTTTGTCAACATAAACTTCTCTTGAGTTTTCAGTTTCACAATAACATAAAATCCTCAATAAGGCACGCCAGTCACTGGTCACTCGTGCCATTCTCTCTCCCCGTCTGGCGGTGGCATGGCTGTCACTCTCTCCATGCTCACTGGAATTAGAGACAGGTGTTAAGACATAATTTAGCTCAGGTGCAAGCACCCTTACCACTTTCTCTCTCCTGATGGGTGCTCGACCACGCCCCCATTGCCACACTTAGGTAGCAACTCCCAGCTGGCATATGTGGTTGTAAATAAAAATCATCAGGTCGAAACTACACCTACAATTTGTTTTAACCAGTCAACAATGCTCTTCGACCAGCCGAGTTATGGCCAGAGATGAAAGTGAACAGGAAAAATACCACCAAACGAACACATCGGCTAAACAACGGTGTATTTCATCATCATTTGTAGGCGAACAAAGTGAATCCTAATTTATAGTAAGTAAAATTAATTACAGGTTCCCTGTAAAATTAGCAGCATTAACTGAGAGAGAATATTTTTCATATGTAAGCAAACTGGAAAGTTTTACTAAATATATCAAAATGAATAAAATCTAATTTAATCGAATTAATCAAATCAAATTGGATTTGAATTGATTCGAGAGCTTCTGAATTGGAATCAATGCAAATCGGGAAATCTGCATCAATACTCAGCCCACTAAACATGTTGACAGTTGAGAAGCATGTGCTATTGTATTTGCTAAACTGTTGCTCCGCTATGACAGTCGTTGACCCGAAAATATAAGCCTGTTTATAAATGACCGTAAAAAGTTAGATAGTTCCATTGCCCTTGTAACAAAGCAGATAATTCAGCACATACTTGTGTTGCATTATGAGATTATGTCTGACACATTTTGTAGCATCACGATTGTAAACCAATAGGAAGCATGAAATGAAGCTTGCATTTAAAGCGTTTACGTACTAGTGGGTAGACTATATTTTGGTCTGAAAGCTAATAACCATGTTCATTAATTTTTAAACTTTAGGATCATAATATGTTCTTTAATTGTTTAAATGATGAGTTTTGTATGATTGTAAGTGTTTCTGTTTAGTGACTTCCTCAGTATGTATGAATCACTACTGGCATTATTCAGTCTCCAGTTCTGCCTTCCAGCTCTAAATGTTGGCTTATGTTTTGAATTTTCTTATTGGACTGCATAGAGTGTTTTTTCCATTTGTTAATTCTACACATATGGCATTCCTCCATGATTGCTGTGTTTTGTCAATTTATAGCAATATCAAAATCCACCAAGGAATTATTTTATCTCATCATCAAATGCTCCTCCTTTACTTTCTGCATTTAACTCTCACGTTGTTTTTCCTTGTCACCTCAAATCACATTAATATGAAACGTTTACTTTCAACTGTCTATGCTCCTATTCTGTCAGATAAACTCACAGCAAATACCCAACAGTGTGTTTGTCCATGTTTTGTACTTGCTTTCGTACAGATTTTACAATAAAAACGCCCGAAATATGGGTCACATCCATGATTTCTTCACCATCGCCTTGTTGTTGTCCTTCCAGGAATCGCAGTCATAATTTAATCTCTTATTATCTTTTTAATGGCTTTGTTGCTCTGGCTTCACTGACTTTAAGTGCTTTAGCTCTTCTTTGGAGTTCAGCACATGTTGACTTCTCCCAATTTAATCAAATTATAATAACACTCAGGATGATATTAGAGTCACTCAATTTAGTTTAGAAACAGGAAGGATTGTTGTCCAAACTCCAAGTAGCGACAGGTGCATGTTTTGCTGTTACGGTCATTTTTGGGAGAATCGTTTGGGTTTTGCAAGTTGGGATCTACCTAGAAGTGACATAGAGCAGCCCATTGGAAGGAAAATATATATTTCATAATGATGTTTAGTCATATTCCAAGTCAGTGAGATTAATTCAGAAACCTATTCGACTCGTGTGTGTTTGATTCACTAAGCCATCTCAAATGAGTAATCATCCAGGATTTGGACTACACTGGTTACACTGTTTCATGCTGTAGATTGAAAAAGAACCATTTTATAAGAGTCATGCATTCGGGAATGAGACTACACTGGTTGTGCTGTATGTTTTGCGCCATATATTCAAAAGAACCGAATCATAAGAGACATGTGTTTGGAAATCAGACTACATTGGTCGTGCTGTTTGTTTTGTGCCATAGATTCAAAAGAACCAGCTTATAAGAGTCGTTGTTAAGGAATCTGAAAACATTGATTGCACTGCACTGTATGTCTTGTACTGTAGAGTCAAAAGAATTGGCTTGTTAAGAGTCATTTGTTTAGGAATCAGACTAAACTGGTGTTTTCATACTGCTGATTCAGTAGTGGGTAAGCAGGCAAGTGCTGCAAGAAATATTGTTGCCTAGGTTATTAACCCTAACCCTATCACACAATTTAATATAGAAAATAACAAATATAAAAATGTAAAATTTTTTTTTAAAATAAACTCTTATTTATCACTATATTTACTAAATTACACACAAAACTAAAAACTAATATTGTATTTTAAATGGTAGATAGCAGTTTCTTCAGATTTCTGTTTAGTCATCAAATTTTTGTAATTTATTTGCACATGAAGAATTTTTTTTATATATTAGGAAGAAGGAAATAACAGTATACACAGTAGTCTAGCAACCATGGATGGCATGTCCACGTTAGCAATCGCATTTACTCAAAAATATCAGATCAAACCAATTGTACATACAGTGCATAGTGAATAAGACATTTAATTTAGCACACATGACACACTTTTTTTCTTGGGCTTCATCCGAAAATGTAGGCAGCTGACTTGAAGCTCTCTGTCAGATGCATCCGTCTGCAAAATAAAGGGGAGAGAGAAGTTTGGAACCTGTAAGAGTGGTCCCCCACAAAGTGCAGATTTTATTTTTTAGAAAAGCCTGTTAGCACGGCTTCGTCCACTTGATCAGATCGGGAGCTCCCTTTCTAGTGAGAACAGTCAGGGGGCTGGTGTTGTCAGAGTAGCTAGACACAAATGTTTGGTAGTAGCCAGGTAGACCCAGAAACGGTCTCATCTCATTTTTGGTCTTGTCCCTTGGGCAGGCCGTGATCACTGCAGTTTTGTTAACTTGGGGTCGCACCTGCCCATGACCCAAGTGGAACCCCAGATACCAAACTTCCACCCACCCAATTGCACACTTCTTCGGGTTGGCCGTGAGCCCCGCCTGTCACAGCAACCTCAGGACATCTGTCAGATATTGCATGTGCTGCCACCAATGGTATGTGGTAAACTTGATGTGCCCCACGCCTATCCGTTCGCTTAACCTCATAATCGAGATGACTGCTCTGACTCGCTTGATACAACCGATCTTTGATAATTGAAAAATATGGGTATGCTAGTGTGACGTTTGGCTGGAGCTGTTGACCGTCGATTACTCTAAATGTGTATTTGAGGGACTCGTCACGTGACTGCTCTAGAGGGAAATCCCCTTCAGGGAACTCCCTGAGGTCGGGGACTCCATCCCTTGTGTCACTTTTATGCAGAGCAGAAGTAGACGCCCTGGCACCGCCTCCCCATCCATAGCATCTCATGTCACACACAAGACATTATTTCACAGGACCCATCCGCACAAATTTCCCTTAAAAAATTCTTAAAATCAGGCCAATTCGTCCCCAAAATCAGCGGATGGGTGAGGCGAGAATTAACCGAGGCCTCCACTCTATGGTTTCTTCCCTTGAATAGTATCTCAATGGTAACCACCGAATACATGTGAATATCCCTGTGCACACACACTGCACCTTCACCTGACTATTTTTGCCCAATGCCCTGTCTTGTACCAAGTGTTGGTGGCTGGAGTTTTGGGATCAGTCAGAATCCACCAAAACTTGATATGTATCCCCCTATGTACTCACCGGTATCTGATACGCCCCAGCTTGATTGATTGCGTCCTGTGGAGCGTCGGTAATTCGGAACAGAATGCCCACATCAATTACTGGACAGTGGTCCTGGAAATATCCTGGATATATCCTGGAAACAGACTGGCCAGGCCCCCCACCACACCCGTGAGATTGGGATCACCAACCTGGGAGGGATTGTGAGTGAGACAGAGTTAGCAGGACAAACAGGTGGGAGGGCGGGTGGGGACCCCCTATCTGGTGAAGAAACCTGGGCACAGGACTGCCCAGTTTCCTGGAGGCAGGGATGGGATGGAAAGGACGGGCAGGGTTTGGGACAGGGTTTGTAAGAGTAAGAGAAGACGGAGAGAGAGAGACTTCGGTTCACTGCTTCCCGGAAATGCTGTCATGTAATCCTTGGCCAGCTGGGCCACTTCCTCCATTGATGCCGGACAGGGCACTGGACACACTCGGCCATACCACTGGTCAGCTGGGTGATGAACTGTTCCAATACCACCTTGTCCATGATGTCTTGAGTGCTGCAGGGTTCCCCCACCAGCGACCATTTCCGGCAGGAGCTGCTGCACGAAGGCGAACAGTTTACCCAGCTTCAGGGAGCGGAAGTGCTGTTCAGAGGTCCGGCCGACCCGAAATAATAATAATAATAATAATAATAATTAATTAAAAAAAAAAAAAAATAATAATAATAATAATAATAATAATAATTAAATAAATAAATATATTAACTAAATATATTTAGACCCCCAGTGAGCAAGCTAAAAGTGAATGTGGCAATGAACACAAAACTCCATAAGATGTTAGCTGGAGTAAAATAACCTGAAACCAGGTTCACTGTGAGGGCCAGTTCCCATCTGGCTAAACAGCATAAATATAATGCCAATATTAGATATTTGTGTTTAGTACAAGTCATGGTTTAAAATTAGTCAACTAAATAAGTGTTAAGGGTCAATGTTTAAACAAAAAGATTTTAGTGTGATGTTCAGTCCTTTTCAGCAGAAAAATGCATGTTAAAGAACTGTTAATGGAACTGAAAGTCATGAATGTCATTTTACTCTTTTTCTTGTATCATTTGTCTTTTTATTCCTCCAAATGAATCTAGGGAGAAACATCTGAGAAAAAGTTGATACTTTGAGCATAACTGAAGAGCATAACCGTGAGCAGCCCAGTTACTTACCATGAAGTAGTTATGAAAATGAATGCTAATAATTCTCATACTTACATAATGGTCTTTGTAAAAGTCACATACTACTAGACTCATCCTAACTCACAATCACCCACACAAACATATGGCTGCCTAGCAACACCTTTCTTCTAAATGGAATCGCCTGCCTCATTTCTGAAGGTTTCTGTTGATGGCAGATGGTTGGCTGCCCGGCGCTGCTAATTGATGATTAAGTTCTGTTGAATTGATTAGAGCAGGGAATTCTGAACCGCTTATGCCCAGAGTCCTGCTCTCTCTAGAGATTCAGCACAGCACTTTGGTGTCCAAGCTGATCTTTAAACACTGCAGAAAGAAAGGTTTTCTTAAAGCTTGCTAATAGAGCTCTTTGAGTGACTGTGCAGCGTAAAATTGAAGGCCATCGGCAGACGTCGTAGTGCAAGGTTAACATTGCTGCTAGTTGCATTCTCATTTGTATTTGGATTGCATATAATGTTTTTTATGGAATGGACTGTCACCAGCTGCAGCCTTCCCTTTAATATACAATATTCAAAAGGTCATAGCCTCTTTATTAGTAGATAGTTGGCATGGTTTGAGTAGACCTTATCAAAGGAATGCTTCCCCAGTGTTTATGTATGTGTTGCTATGTTTTAACTGTTTCAAATGAGTTTAAATGATTTACTGCACTTCATTCACATCAATAGGGTTGGGAATCGATAACTGGTTGTTAATTAGCTAGAAAAGGTTTGATTAAAAAAAAACTAATACTGGGACTGACTTTGATTAATTTTAACATTTGGCTCAATTAAAGGTTCTTGATTTTTCTGTCGTTGAATACTCTGACAGCAGTCCTTATTCAATAAACATAAGCAGAAAAAATGTGTTCGCAAATTCTATTAAAAGTACAACCAGGGTCCGAAAATGTACGCTGGCCAAACGCCAAATGTGAGTACATTTTCTGTTTGACTGGTGAATTTTGCAGCTTCAAATGCCATTCTGGCGGGTTATTTTTGCTTTCTTGAAAATTCATGTCAGCTTGGAAAATTATTTTACACATTCTAGTTTTGTCCTCTAGGGGGCTCTGTAGGCCTACAGTACAGTCAGTAACACAGGCATTTACATACAATGGCTCTTATTAGCTCATAGTCCCACTGCTCACCAATAGTCTCAAACGCTGTGTTCACTGGTGCGTGGTAAGGGAAGGTAAATTCAGTGCCTTTAATCTAGACTTCAAATGATGATTGCATACATTCTTTGTGGCAATTCTGTGTCTGGGTAAGCAAGTTTTTAATAAATCAACACTGTTTGTATACTTTTGGCATTTGAAAATTAAGTTGGCATTTTTCGAACTGTAATCGTGCATATTTAATATGACATCATTGCTTGTGTACTGAAAGCTAATAGTAGGAAATACACACTTTGTATATAACAAACTAACCCTGAAGCAGCAGTTCTCTGGAATGGTAAGCAGATTTCTTGCGCGCCAGTGGACACATACCATTAGCAGTACATCTCGATGGAAGATGATAGCAATGTTCTGGAGCATTCATGCCACCGGGATGAAGGGAATACAACTCTTGAATTTACAGTGAATGTGTGAGTAAGTTATAATTACCTACAACCACACATATAGATTCTCTGGTAACGATTACATTATAATAAAAACCGGATGATTTTCATGACATTAACAAATTTAGCTTTGTTGTAATAAGTGAATAATCTGGAATATGTCTAAATGCACTATCTGGCAATTAAATATTTCATAAATAATAAAACAATACAATACAGTATACAGTATTGTTTATTTGTCTCAGATGTCTGTAAAATCATACTTGAAAATACAATAAACATTTATTTTTTAAATGTCTGCTAAGAATTGACTAGCTGGTAAATGTTTTAATCTAGCCTTGGTCCTGCTGAATATTTTCGTCATTAAAGTGGAAACAACTTAAAATACTCAGTCGTTTTGGGGCATACAGATAAGTGTAAGACATCAGTAGAGACTATAAAGGGTCTTTTATTTGTGTACACTCACAATAACAACAAAACCTTATGCTTTTGTAAAATAAATAAAATAAAAAGGGTGAGCTTTCAGCAGTCTCCGTGTTCGCGAGCATATTTCTGAAACACGTCACCAAAATGAACTGAAACTCAGTGAATACTTATCACACAAACATGAAACATATGTCTAAAGAAAGTTTAAGATTTCTACTTTTAAATAAAACAATTCAAATTTAAAACTAATATTCTCCTGCAATGTAATCTGTATGAAACAAAGTGATGTACAGTGTTTACTGGCTCAGCTCATTACAGCTAATGTGATCCCACCCACCAGCAGAGCGTGCCATTCATACGTTAATGTGCTTGAGGCGATCAAGGCAAATGGTGAACGCCCCCAACTGTGAGGTTTGATGTAAACACAATTCATTCACTTTATTGCGCGTTTGTAATGATACACAGGCGAGGAAACTCCTGGATAGTAAGGAAGAGTTACATTTTCCTCAGAAGAAGAGCCAGACTCCAATAAACGTTTGTATTTTGAAGAGAGACTTGATCCAGCCGAGGATACAATTTCGGACAAGTAAGTAATTTAGTTTTCTTTAGTTGGCATGCTATTTTATATAAACATGTACATATTTTACTAGTGGGACTGTTTCCAGACTTGCTAGCCAGGATTCAGAGTATTGAAATATGTCCTAATATGCAAGTTTTAGTTACATTTAAATGCTGTTTCGGCTAATGCAGGTATTTAAATTGAATGCTGTATGATATAAATATGATATGTAATATGATCTAAAAATAATATGAATGTTTAGATTATATTTTATGTAGTGTTTATGCTGCCTCATTATCATCAACAAAGCTTGTGCTTGCAAATATCTGTTCAGGTGTAAATGAGTAAAATGCACTTTAAATACGCCCATATTAGAAAATCAGCATATTATAATTTCTGAAGGATCATGTGACACTGAAGACTGCAGTAATGATGCTGAAAATTCAGCTTTGATCACAAATTCCATTTTACAATATATTCAATTAGAAAACTGTTATTTTAAATTGTAAAATGAGTTCACACAATGTTTTTACTGTATTTTGAATGAAATAAATGCAGTCTTGGTGAGCAGAAGAGACTTCTTCTAAAACTTTTATACGGTAGTGTAGGTATAAAATTAGGTAGAGTCTTTATGTAAAGAGAATGTATAGTCAGATTAACTTAAAACTTGATTTTGATCATTAAGTTTCCTCACATTCATTCTCTTTCTGTCACATTCCACATTGATAGGCCCAGGGGAGGGGTCTTTTGTCTCCTCAGGTGTGAATCACCTCAATATTCATGATCATTCACGCCTCCTTGCATATGACCTTTCTAACACTAAAATTGTCTTACAAAAGTTAAATTAGTATATTGTTTTGTATGAATGAGTGATCAGGATGGTTTTCACATCATTTTGTAGCAAAGACTCTAGGCTACAAGATCCAGTTCTCAAAAGGCTTGTGGACAAATGATTAGTATGTGTTATATGGCCTTATTTCAATTACTTAAACATTTAGTTTTTTCAAAAACCATGCATAAACGTTATTTTTTCAAAAATACAAACCTGTACATACATGTTGCTCACATATTATTGTAGCTCAGTTTGTGCTGAATACAGTGTTATCAGACTTTAGCCATTAATGTGTTTTAAAGCAACTGAAAATAGTACAAATGTCAGGGCATGTCAAAACTTCTCCAGGGCCCAAAACATCCTCAGACCACAGAGGGTTAATGGAGAAAAATAACCTTGGGAGAAATCAGACTCACTGTGGTGGCCATTTCCCCTCTGGCTAACATCATGAATATAATGACAATATTACTTATGTATAGTGCAAGTCACGGTTTAAAATTATTAAACTAAGTGTTAAGGGTCAGCGTTTAAACAAAGATTTTGTATGAACTGTAAGATTAATGACTAATGTTTTTGAAGTCAATCCTGGATTAACTGCAGAAGTTCACATAGATGCAATTGTCCTTGTTATTTGGCTGATGAAGACTTTTGTTGACAATTAATTGATAGTCTTATTTATTCCATTTCGATCCTCTGTTGTTTGGCCTGTGTTTAGCCTCTTTCATCTGTTTTCCCCTTGGACTACACTTCCCATAATTCTCTGCTCTGATCACCTCCAGTTGTTCCCCATTGTTTTCACCTGTCTTCTATTATCCCTTGTGTATATAAACAATCACAGCGACACTGGCAAAACGGTAATAATTCTGAATATGTCAGAAAAACCAGCAAAAGACTCTGAACATTTTGTTAATTTATAGTGTGAAATGCACATTAGGGTTTTGCCGACAGACGATGATCTCCGGGATCGATAATGGTCAGAATGATCGGCAATAGCTGATTCCTTTGACGATGTCAAGACGATATTTGGCTCATTTTCCCATGTATTAAATAATTACTATTATTAGGCTATTATTATTATCAAATAAAAATTACAGATAATTTGCCCGTAGACACAGAGACATGCACTTTATTATATTTTTAAGAATAGATAACAGAAAAGCCGTCTATATACGACGTGCTGATATGGAGGCGTGTAGTCTCGTGGAACACATGCATGTAAAAAGTTCACACTCTTTCTTTGTGTCTGTCTTCTGAAATTTTTCAGTGATTATTAGCATTTTAATTATTATTTTTACATTTATAATTGTTTTTATTCTTCATTTGTTTAAGTATTTTTCGCCTGCATATTTAGATGGATACTTGCCTGATGGTAAATGGATTTATCACTTTTATTTTGTTTTTTTGCTTTTTTTGTTTCGTTTGGAGTGCAATTTGGAAATGTATTTGATTTAAGTTTTTCGCTTTTTAAATAAATGTATTTAATTTGCAATGCAAAATCACTAATACACATGATGTATTCTCCCGGACAACTAAATACCCAACCGGTAGAGAATGCACAGATGAAGTAGGTTCTTTGCCAGAGAGATGTTGACAACTGTTTTAAAGCCATCTTTCAAAAAGTTGAACACACATTTTATTTGCAATTATTTTTTTCCAGTTTCATTTTAATTTTTAGTTAAAATAAATACAATTTAAGTAAAAGTTTGAAATCAATGTGTCTTGCTTTATTGTGTAGGCTTTATCCTAACCCTGCATAACGAAAATTACCCCATAGTACCACCTAGCATCCAATCAGCGCTAATACCAGTGCTCGTCGTTTTTCTGCGACCAACGACCATTCAAAACGACCTTCTTTTCGACTAACTTTTGGTCGAATATCAGGGGGCAGCCCTACATAACAATAATGGGAATATTATAAACTTCACAAGGGGATATAAGCCAAAACAACAAACATAAAGAATCTTTTTTTAAGAGTGAAAACAATTTTCTTTTTTTTGAAAAACACTCAGGACTTCCCTGTCTCCCTCTCTACGAATAAACAGGAGAAAACATTTATTAAATAAATGGGCACCCGCCTCCCTACTAAATTATCAAATTTGGTTCCTGATTTTTTTTTTTTAAATGTTTAACGCCGGCACAGCCATCGTGGACATGATTAATTCACAGGCTCGGGACAAAGCATCGGGCGCTACATTTTTTTTACCCTTATGTTGTATGTCAAGCGTGTATTCTTGCATAACAAGCGACCAATGTAACAAGTGCTGATTCGAGGTTGACGTGGCAAAGAAAGAGCAAGGGGTTATGAACAGTATAGACAACAATCAACACACTACCTCCTAGGTAGACCTCAAGGTGCTGAAGTGCCAGTAGAAGGGCAAGGGCCTCCTTAATGGTACTGTATCATTGTTGACACTTAGAGAAGTACAACACAGGATGTTCAATTTCTCCTGAAACAACACAGCTCCAGCTCCCATAAAGCTAGCATCTATCTGCAATTGAAATGGTATGTGAAAGTTAGGGGCAGACAGAACCGGTGCATTGCAGAGCAGGTCTTTCGATGCTTCAAATGCATGCTGACATTCAACACTCCAAATAAATTTTTATAGAGGTACAGAGTAGATCAGTTAACGGAGAAACCCACCCTATCGATGCAGTCTTCTAGATGAGGCTGAGGAAACAAATCTGGCATAGTTATGCTGTTTACCTTACGGAAATCAGTACCAATCCAAAATGAACAGTCAGGTTTTGGTACCAACAAGCACGGAGGGCTCCAAGGGCTCTGGCTTGGTAAGGCCAGTCTGTTTCACAACATGTGCTCAACTTCTGCCTTCATTATTACCCTTTTTGTGGGGTTCACCCTATATGGATACTGTTTGCACAGGGAACACTCACCTACATTGATATCATGGGTAATGACTGTGGTCCTACTTGGCACATCAGAGAACAGATTACAATGGGTATTCAACAACTCTGTAACGTCCTCACTCTGTTTCTCAGACAAATTATAGAGAAAGTTTGCAAATCACTCAATATCATAGTTTTTCAAACGGCCTGCAGCGATTTTGCATTCCTTCACATTCAAACCATCATCTTCCAAAGCATAGATGGGAGACAATACAGCAGTGGAAGCAACAACAGCAGGTGGTTTTACTCTCGTTTCATACAAGATTTCATTTTAGCATGTTAATGTGACACACATAATTTGTCACTCCGTTTTTTCTCCACCTGGTATGGTCCAACAAATGTAGCTTGGAATGTCATACCTGGGACTAGCAGAAGAGCAAGAATGGAGTCGTCAAGCTGAAAAATGCATTCAATACTTTTCTTGTCGTAACAAAGCTTCATCTTAGTCTGTGCAGTACCAAGATGAATTTTAGCAATTCTCCCAGGCCTTATGAAGTCACTCATGAAAGGAAGTAACATAATTATGGCATAACATAGCAATTCCTCACCCAAAGACTTTAAAGGACCTCAAACTTGCACTGACTGTCTTATAGCAAACAACTGCAAAGGGAGACATCTACCCAGTCTATTCCTGTCTCATTACTGTAAGGGAATTTCGGATCAATATAACTCAAAGGTGATCGAATTACAGTGAATTAGAACCAAATTAATAGGTAAATGATTCAGAATGAACATTTAAAATTTTTTCAACTATTCGTCCATCGATAAATTGAGATTAGAGTATTGACCAATTCTGGACAGAATATTATCCCGTGGCCAACAGTAACGTATAAGCAAACAGCACAAGACACTTGTATGTAAAATAAAACAAGACTTTATTGAACTTCTCTAATACACATAAACTAATCTAACAAGAATACAGTGGCAGGAGAAATTGTGATATTAACAGAGGATGAATGGAGTCCCAAATGTCTGGCATTAGACATTATTTCTTAGACTGCAACCTGAGAGAATCATCACACTAGCAATTCAACCTTAGTTTGTTTGCTTAATAAGATTTGCACCAGTTCAGCAAGAGTTAGGAGACTGTTGTACTTAAGTTTGGTTGCTCCTGTGAGTTTGCTGGAGGTAATCTCAGTGGCGCTGATTGGCTGGCAGTCTGTCGATGTTGAGTTCTCAGGGAAACCACTCTGTGGTGAATGGATGGTACGCTTTAAGAAACAACTTTCATAGTGTACATATGGTGCATCCTAAACAAATCTACATTGCATCAAACTACTAGAAATCATTCATCCATAAAAAAAGATAAAAACATACATGATACATAAGATATATCTAAGGCTACTGTTGATTAATACAGCTTAGACATTCTCTCTGGAATGCACAGCTGGGAAAATGAGGTGTCCCGGGGGAGCAAGGAAAATGTCACTGTCTCAGGTCTATGTTAATTTCGGGCCGTGGGACTTTCTTCATGATCTCCAATCCTGATATGCCCATGTGGATTTATGCATTAAGGTCAAGAGGTGTTACCTGGCCATTTGGTCTAACAGAGTGTTAAGTTTGTGGAACAAAGAAGGGTCTTCATTATTGGTCAGCGCTGTCATTACAAACCCTGGTCTGAAGTTAAACAGGTATGGGAGAGACGGTCTCCTTCAGCAATTTTGGTGTGATGGATTAGTTTTTATGGCTCTCTAATGGCTCTGTGGGGGATCTCTCTCATTTGTGGAATGTGGTGTTCTGATCATTTGATGTGCTTTGTTCATAGATAATCCTACATTACAATATATGTGAAGCATTGATTTGAACATCTGGAGAAACCGTTCTAGTGCACCCTGGGATTACGGGTGGTATGTGCTCAAGAGTTTATGGAGTACACCTACCTCTTTCAATATTTACGCAAACACTTTGAAAGTTAAGTTCGAACCTTGGTCCTTTTGGATTACCTTGGGTAAACCAAACGTATTACAAACATTTATCAGCTCTTTTATCACTGCTTTGGCTTTGAGTGAGCTCAATGGGCAACTTCGGTGTATTGAGTTGTGGTGCACACTATAGTCTATATATACTGATGTCCAGACTTGGACCGTGGCAACGTTCCAACACAATCAACTATTAGGCATTCAAATGGTGCACTCATGACTGGAATTGACTGAAGAGGTGTAATAGGGAATTTCTGATTCGGTTTTCCCATAAGTTGACACACGCTACAGGTTCGTCAGAACTTAGACACAGCAGATCTCATTTTAGGCCAAAAAAGTACCTAGAAATGTGGTGTAGTGTTTTTGTAACCCATAAATATCTGGATAGAACATTATCATGGGTCAATTTTAGAACCTGCACACTGTAACCGAATGGCAGTACAATGTGACATCCCACTTTCCAGTCTTCATCTTCTGTAAATGGAGGTTTCCACCTGCGCATTAACACCATATTCTCACAGAATAAAATTACCATTGCATCTGGCAAATGTTTATTGTTGATTGCAGCCTCAACTCAATCTGCAAGGGAATGATCGGACAACTCATCAACTCCTCAGATTCAGTGTCAAGTTCAGGGCCAACTGAAAACTCACACTCAATCACATCTCCATACTTTCATGACTGAGCATGAGTTACCACACATGCCGGGAATATAGATGAATATGCAGATGGCAGGTCAAGCTGTTCCTTCATGGTTCTTCCACCGGACGAGGAACTTTACCTCCCGCGATATCGCTTCTGAGAATAAGACTTACTCCGTCAACATGTAACTGTAAACGAACACCCATCTTAACAGAACCTTTGAAAAGGTCAGACTTTAAGTGCACAGTGTGGAGATGTACATTAGCACAGGCCATTTCAATGTCAAGCGCTAATACATCCATTCAAGTTTACAACTCCTCGGAGAAAGGTAACTCTCCCTCTAAAATAAATGACTTAGCCGCTCCAGTATAATCGCAAAATTACCACTGTCTTTTCTTCAGTTATCACCCAGGGACACTAGCCCTGTTAGAAGAACAGGCTGTTAATTTTTAATTTAAGCACCCACTGAATGAGTCACAGACTGTACAAAAGCAACACTTTTTGGCTTTGCATTCAAATGTTTCTGCTTCCACACCTTGCAGTCTGATATGATGTGACCAGGATCGAGGAAGAAAAAGCTAACTTGAGAAACACCTCTGCGTAAAACAGATCAACGAGTTGAGCCTGTTTTAGGCTCATTTTTAGAACTGTGTGAAAATATATGGCTAGTTTCTCTCACCGAATCCTCAGGTATTGGCGATGAAGTACTGGACTGATGAACCGGACAAACATTACAGTGTGTCAGTAGAAATTCATCAGCCAATACCGCCACATCAGTGAGAAAAACTGTTTTCTGTTCATTCAGAAGGCTCAAAAGCTGTAATCTTGCTAGCTAGACTCCGCTTCTCAAAAAGTGTTCTCTTCTCTCTCATCAATTCATCAAAAGTCTGTTTGGTGGTTTTTGATAATTACCTACATTTTTGGTGATATGCCCCAGGGACCAACTCATACGATCGAAGGACAGTAGACTTCACTGTTTCATAGCCAAGGGATTGTTCTAATGGTAAAGCAGAGCAAACTTCCTGCGCTTTACCACCTAGACTAAACTGCATTAGCAAAGCCCACATGTCCCTAGGCCATTTCAATTTTGTAGCCATACGCTCAAACATAACGAAATATGAGTCAAACTCATCTTCCCAAAATGGAGGCACAAGCCTAATATACTTCCCCATATCAAAGTCAGATTCTACATCAACAGATGCCTGATTGAGACCTTGGGAAATAGGGTTTACCGCTCCTGAAGCAGAGGGAGGTCTAGAAAGAGACCTAAGAACAGGTTTTTGTTGACTTACCTGAGTCTGCAAATCTAATTAGCATAGTTTAATGTCTTGTGTTGCTTGCATTTCAATTAAACACAGTCTTATCTTTTCAGCCTCACACTCCTGTTTTTTTATCATACGGTCTAATTCATGAAGCTTAAGAGTGAACATGGGATCATCAAGATGAGGTTTATCTGAATCAGTGCTGTGGAAAACTTCCTTGGCTACACCTGGCAATTCTGATCCCTCAGCACCGCCTTCAGACTGTGATGGCAAAATTCATGCTCCAACCAATTCCTCCTTTATTACCAGTTTGGTAGCCTCTTTAAGAATTTTGATGTTGAAGAAGTCTGCCACTAAAATCAGATCTTTCTTCCTACAATGACTGAAAACTTCCATTGTAGGCGAAAGGGTAAATTATATTAAATCAAATTCCTTCCCCCACCCTTCCTCCACAAAAAATTCTCAAAATCCAAAGTCTTGAGAGAGATTTTTTTTCCCACTGCAAACCACGAACAGTACAACAAAATGAAAGCTTAAAAATTATTGAAAATTAAAGGGGACCTATTATACAAAATTCACATTTACATGGTGTTTGTACATAAATGTGAGTCGGTAGTGTGTATACACAACCACCCTACAATGTTAAAAGTCCACCCACTCCTCTTTCTTATATTTCTATGAATCAAAATCTGTGTTTCAAAATGACTGGTGATGGAGTCCAGCCTATTATCATAGATCCTCTCCTGAGTGATCTACACACAGTCCAGCATTTTTCCACGCTGGAACAGCTGCAGTGAGAAGAAGAATGTCTTAGCTTCATAAACGTCATAAATTTTCTGTTAAAAAAATTTAATTCTCAAGCATGGATCAGTACCAACTGTTCGTGTTCCAGCTTTATATCCTGAAGATGTAAGTATCGCACTTTATATTTTTTATTCATGATTTTATGATTTTATTCATAATTTTTAACACGAAAACGTTTACTGTCAGTTGCTATTGTCTCTGATTGTATTAACGGAGACCAGATATACATGTATATATTCATACATATGGCTGTACTCCGGTATTTATGCTGCCAGTCATATTGGTTCTGATTTGATGTTGCTGTAGTATCCGAAGCACGAGCTGTAAAGGCACAGCCCTCTTCTGGAAATGGGGCGGGAAGCAGCAGCTCATTTGCATTTAAAGAGACACACACGTAAAACGTGTGTTTTTGATTCCACTCAATAAGAGGCATTTACAACATGGTATAATAAATGATCCGTGGGGTATTTTGAGCTGAAACTTCACAGACACATTCTGGGGACACTTGAGACTTATATTACATCTTGTAAAAAAGGGACATAATAGGTCTCCTTCAAGCTACAATTACTACTGTTCAACATC
This sequence comes from Moxostoma hubbsi, assembly GCA_032164185.1. Lineage (NCBI taxonomy): Eukaryota > Metazoa > Chordata > Actinopteri > Cypriniformes > Catostomidae > Moxostoma > Moxostoma hubbsi. The sequence goes on along the minus strand of JAVLUX010000038.1, from coordinate 5,447,275 downwards.
CCGGATGAGCCCCCAATTTTAAAAATGTTCCCCTGTCTAGGGGCTTGGGAGAGAGTATCAAGGTAAAAATAAATTTGAATAAATCAAATAGAGTAAGAAACGAATTTCTAGTCTCCGTCCCAAGCATTTCTTACACACAAATAAACAATGGTCAGTTCACAAGTTTGTACACAAGGATACATTATATTTGTAATGCTATAACTTTTGATTGCTTTGTCGTGTCAACACACATTTTATTCAGTTATCGGTGACATGATTGGGATTAAGACAAAAGCAGTTCTTATTTACACCATGAGATAATGTCAAATAAAAGTAATAAGAAAAAAAGTTTTTGCTCATGTTTTTTGTGATTTACCAGCAGTCTCACTATATATCATAAGCTATATAATTAAAAATGTTTTTTTTTTTTTTTTTACAATGATACCAAGGACTTGAGCCTCCTTGTTTTGTTTTGTTTTTGTCGTGTTTTAATAATTTTGGGTATGCCATTGAAATAGAAAATCTTTAAAAACACCCTCAGAGTCTAAAAAAAGAAACGAACAAAGGCAAAAATTGCAGTTACAGTAAGACAATTACAATAGAAGCAAATGGGACCAGACCATAAACATTTAAATACACACTATTTTTAAAACTATCCCAAAAGATGTAAACATTATACATGCTACATGATTTTAATGTAACAAAGTCACTTACTGTGTTTACTGGCTTTGCGTCTTCATGGCAACAAAGTTGTAATATTGATATTACCAAACTTTACCCTGATAAGGCTAGTAAACAATTTTATCACATTTACATCATATACACATTTGTAATGTTACAAAATTATTTGTATTTGAATGTTTATGATCTGGCCCCATTCACGTCCATTGTAAGTGTCTTACTGTTTGCTTTTGTCAAATAAACGAGGGGTGAGTCCAAAAATATATTTTTTGGTAATCAACATTATGCCACAAATACTGTTTATTTAGCTTAACTTGTGTTGAACCTGGAAAATTCCTTAAAGGAACTGGAATTATTATGTGGAATCACTATCAGAACCAGAATAGTTAAAGTACTTACGGATTCCATTCCAAACCATCAAGGCCTGTTCACTTTGTTCAACATTTCTGTTTTCTCTTAAGTGGAACTCATGAATATTTATTTTCGTTGTTTCAGCTCCTACACCAGGCCACTTTAATCTTTCATTCCGGCTGAAGTGTTTGATTTTCTGGAAAAAAGGACCACCTGTATAAATGAAACAAACCTGAGTATTAGAGCAATTGCTCATGATAAACCTCCCCGCATCTCAATGAGGAATTAACCTCGCTCACCTCATGTGACTTCAGCGTCAGAGGTGCCATCAATTATGCTATTGGCTAAAAGGAGTTAAATTTGGCCTTAGTAAAGACTGCTTTCTATGTTTGAAACACTCCGCGTGGGGAGCTGGATTAGTTATTAGACTACCGTTGCTCCTTATCCTTGCTCTTCGCAGCTGTAGGAGTTTTTTAGTGCTTATGGAGATTTATAGGTAATCAAACATTTTTTGTTTTATTGGAAAGCAGCAGCAGCAGCAAATGCAATCAGTTATTTTTAAATGTAAATATGTGAATACAATTCTGAGTGTGAATTTTGCACTTTCGTTTGCAGCCAGTGATTTTCCTTTTCATGTACACTATGCATTGAACATTGGATTTTTGTTATGCCCTACTCACTCTGAGTGGTAGTAACAAAGGCAAGAAATGCTATTAATATTGCTCTTATATACCGTAATGTATTTGGTTTGGGTTTTGGTTTCAAATAAACAATTTGATTTGAAATGCTACATATAGGCTCACATAAGTAATTATATTTTATAGGAACAGTAAAGAGATTAAAACAAATAGTCCCTTATATTTATCAGAAGTTCAGAAGAGGGAATGTACCTCTTACATTTAACACTTAGTTTGTGGTATGGTGTGTTTTTTTATAATTATATTCCTGCTGCATCAAAATTTAGGTCAAGATTAATTCTTTCATTATTTTTTTGACTTATCTCAGACTATGAATAATATGAAAATATGAAGTCCAATATAACAGATGTTTATGTTTAAAACTATGATAATTTAAATAAAGAGTGATATATATCCCCCATTCTTTCATCAAATTTCTTGGCCTCTTGAGTGGACTAGAAGCTCAATATAGATGTCAATTGAAAGCTGAGATCCTCCCCTTTACGATATTGTATAAAATTTGATCATCAATGGTTAATATTATAAAATATTTCCGATGATTTGTTTAGCATGCTTTTCCTGTGGGATGGCATATTTTGTTCTGGACATCTAAGATATTACATTGGATTATTCAAACAAGCTCACCGTCAGCAATTTGAAGAAACACCCATACTGTATAATTGTTTTTTATAGTCTTCACTTTGCATGTTGTTTGGAGGATAACGTTGTGGAAGTGGAATAATATATTTTGTCAATAAAATGCAAAAATGTAGGCTTTTTATCTGTTTAATAAAAAAATAAACAACAGATTTATTGACTTTCACAATAGTTGTTAGTTGCAGCCCTACCTAAATAATAGTGATGCTTGCCTTAATACTGCAAGTACCACTAATAATGAGAATGCACTTCCCTTTCTTAAGGCTGAGTTGAAGTGTGACTTTTTTTAGTCGTCATCCGAATAATAGCTTATGCAATATAACTGAAACATCACCAACTATAAGATGCTTAAAGGGATAGTTCACCTAACAATGAAAATTATATTATTATTTTCTCACCCTCATGTCATTTCTGCCTAATGTCTCCATTTTTCTTCCACAAAAGATAGAACGCCATACAGGTTTGGAATTACATAAGGATGAGTAAATGATGACAGAATATCCCTTTTTCAGTTAACTTTTGCTTTATGAAGTCAGAATTGTATTCAAAAGTGCAAAGCACTTTGCCTTGACCTTCATATCAAAATCTATTATGGAAGGAAACATGTTAAAACAGCATTGATATTCTGGAAAGCTCTCTCCTACAGGGGCAGCATGTCGTGCAAACCCTAGATTGTTTGACCTCAGAAGGAGTTCATGTTGGTACAGATGGCTAGTGAGAAGGGGCCACTTAGAAGGAGGCTGTTGTCATTTAGCCAGCGTTTTTGTCCTTCTCTGACTCCCTTGCCTGTCTGAGGGAGGCTTTGCATCACACAAACGGATCCCTGTCTCTCCTTCTCCAACAAATTTAATTTCACATAAAACCTTCTACTCTTCTATTTTTCATACCCCACAAACACGAAGGCTGCAATATTAGCCTGTAATAAGATACAAAGCTCTTGACTGTAGCGCAAATAAAACTTAATTTCTTCGTCCTCTGATGCACATTCCCGCTTAGCGCAAATTTGTGGAATCTCATTAACTAATGCACAACAGAACGTGACCGTCTATCTTGATCTTCAAGGTCTACGCACAGTTTATTTTCTATCTCGGTGCATTTCAATCATTCTGACACTGTTGCAGCACTCATTTATCCAAGCTGTGAAAATCGGGGAATTTAGACAGGTGTAAAAGACAGTTTATGAGTGGCCCCTGTTGCCATGTGTCGCAATTACTGCGCAACAGCAGTATGACTCACTTTGAGAATGCTTTGAGGATGTAATTTATGCCCATTTAAAAGCAATTTAGCTGTGACGTGAATATGTATAGGAGTCATAACTGTGTCTTGCAGATGGCGTTGCATTTCACTAGTGCAAATCTCACTGCTCTGCATGCTCTAAGTGCCTTTCCATTCAAATTTGTATAAAAATAAATAAGTAACACGAATGTCAAATTAAAGTCATGATTCTTCAAATGTTATGACCAGAGAAGACATTTAACAGATGCCCATGCGAATTCCAAAGGTCAGCCAGTCACCTCAAAAAAATGCTTAGCCTTCACGGCACTTACTTTCCTTCCATAATTAATTTCAGCGCTGTTGCGATTTAAAATATTGGATTTTACACATTACTGCACAGATGGAGTATGAAGTATGAGCCAAAAAAAGCAAAACACATGCATGTGCTGGGGGTGGGTATATGGCAAATGTGCATATTTTAAAACGTCTCTCTCAGATGTAATACAAGCCGTGTTGAGTTGGTGAGATATATTAAAAGTCAACATACAGTGACATTTGCAGTACAGGGCAGCGACAGTCAAAGAGATCACAATGACTGAGTTTCAGCCCGGCGAAGTAGAACATACATTGTAATTCCACTTGTCACAGGGGAATGAAACTGGATGTGTCTAGAATATATTAAGCATACATCTCACATATTAATGGCTCTGAACAAATACTATCCAGACTTGGAGATAATTGTAAGGAATGTAAATGCAGGCTAAATCATCTTGGAAGCCTGTACGAGATGCAATAAAAAAGATGCATATTTTTACCAGACGCAATGAATGGCACTCAGAACAAGTGCCTTTCTCTGACATGTTTCACCATCTAGTGCCTGAGTATCCACGAGTAGGTGTTTCACATTTATTTCAGAGTAATCGATTGTTACATTTTCTGAAGACAATTTGAGTGATGCTTGCAAAACTCGCTGTTCCCCGTCAACATCGAAGTGAGCGACACTAGGGGTCTCTCTTAGACATACAGGTATAAAGGGGGGGAAATGCGTTTTTTTCATTCAGAAATTTTCTTCGCAGCCGATGGTCGTGTATGCAGTGAGCCGCGAGTCACACACCTGTTCCTCTTCCTCTGAGCGATCTGCTGTTGGATCTATGGTGCACTTCAGCGGCATTCTCTTTCTCTGCATGGCAGTGCAGTTTGCCCCTGGGCGCTTCGACAGCGCAACTAAAGAGTTGTTATTAAAAGAGTGATTTTCTCTAAAATAGTTTTTTCCTCTATAAGAGCAATACACAGCGGCATTGAACGTCCTTTTCAGGACACATCTTTTTAAAGATGCCTTTCCGCCCCTGTGTAGTTCCTGGATGCGGTAGAGTGCTCTCCGCTTCAGACGGCCACAGGCGCTGTCTTGTGTGTTTGGGCTGCGATCACGCCGAGGCAGCGTTTGTGGATGGTTCATGTTCTCACTGCGAGAAGAGAGCAGTTTTTTTTTTTTTACATTGTTACGTTGTCGTGACTACAAAGAGAACTGGGTTCTTTTTCACTCAATCCACTTTTTGGTCCACTTAAAGGGGTCTGAATTTGGTTCTTTTAAAAAGGACTCAAGTGTGAAAACAGCCTAATAAAACAATAATATATTAATACAAATAATAAACAATAATAATACAAAGGTATTGCACAGGGTCGTGTAAGACTGCCCTAGTTCCCAAATCTTGTTCACTTTCACCCATTCAAATTTGCTGTGGCGACAATACCTAGAAGAGTATATTAAGTTTGTGCACAATATCTTCTCTGCTGATTTCTTCTTTTATATGGTGTCAGGTGCGCTCACTTTGCTGCATTTACTGAACAAAGACATTGAGTGTATACCAGATTCAAATTAAGACTTACATTTCACGCTGATCCTGGCAATTCTATCGTAAGGGTTCGGTTACATTGTTGAATCAGAATATCATTGAGACATGGGGTTTGTCTCTTTTGACTTTGGCCAGTAATTAACCACCTAGAAACCACATAACCCCTCAGAACACCTTAGTAACCACTTAGAAATGACCTGCCAACCAGGCACAACACCCTAGCATTATATCAGTCCAACACCACTCACTTTTTCTTAAAAAACACATTTTTCTTGTAATCAAGAAAGTTTATAAACACATAAAGCATGCAGCTCTGGAAAAAATTAAGAGACCACTGCACTTATCAGTTTTTCTGGATTTACTATTTATAGGTATGTGTTTGATTTAAATTAACATTTATGTTTTAATCTATAGACTTTTCTCCCAAATCCAAAATAAAATATTGTCATTTAGAGCATTTATTTGCAGAAAATCACTATTGGTCAAAATAACAAAAAATTCAGTTTTCAGACCTCGAATAATGCAAAGAAGTTCATATTTATTTTTAAACAACACAATATTAATGTTTAAACATAGGAAGAGTTCCGAAATCAATATTTGATGAAATAACCCTGATTTTCAATCACAGCTTTCATGTGTCTTGGCATGCTCTCTACCAGTCTTTCACATTGCTGTTGGGTGAATTTATGCAACTCCTGGCACAAAAATTCAAGCAGCTCATCTTTGTTTGATGCTTGTGTCCATCCATCTTCTTCTTGATCACATTCCAGAGGTTTTCAATGGATTTCAGGTCTGGAGATTGTGCTGGCCATGACAGGGTCTTGATCTGGTGGTCCTCCATCCCTCCTCATTGTCCTTCTGTTAAAAACAATCCTCAAAGTTGGGGAACATTGTCAGAGCAGACGGAAGCAAGTTTTCTTCCAGGATAACCGGAATGTGCAAATACAACATTGTATCCGTCATATCCAGTTTACTATTTGTTATTGTCAGCATCTTGCACTAAGGAGGACAGGCTGATTTTCAGTATGCGATTGCATGATAAAACAATATGTTGTGAACTGGGAGTACAATTCACATTTTAAGCCTTCATCGATCAAGCTACTCTTGAGAAATAGATGGGATCTTCTGCATTTGAGACCATTTTTGTCCCCCCTGATGGTGTGGTCTGGTGTGAATTAGTGTTTTGCACTATAGAAAGCGGCATAAACCATTATCTTCAGATTAGTATGTTTGTGAAATGGGGGTTCTTTTGTTGACTGCACATTGCTGTGAATTCCTCAGCAGGTTGATTTCACATCTTTACTGTACAGCACGGCAGAAATGTGCCTGCAGCATTTCATCCTCTGCACAGAGTGTGTGGGTAGGACAAGCTATGTAATTTTTTCATCTGAGTTTGTGCAGTTGCCAACACTTGGCATACCTCATAACAAAATCACATCCAAATGTCTGAGCAGGCTTATTGGCATGGATCCATCATCTTCTTTGTATGATAAGAAACCTGGCTTCATTCATTCCCCAGTACATCTGAAGCTAGTGCTTTATAATTACAATAGAATTGAATTATGGTTTGGTGTAATGCCAGTTTCCAGGTTCAGTGGTAACCTTCAGTCCATCTAAAAAAATGTATGATCTTTTAGTTCACCCAAAATGAAATTTCAAAGTTCAATGAAAATTGTGTCATCATTTACTCACCTTCATATTGTTCCAAACCTGTATGACTTACTTTCTTCCATTGAGCACAAAAGTTATAAGACAGAATGACAGTCACCATTCAATTTCATTGTATGGAAGAAAAATGCAATGAAAGTAAATAATGATTAAAGCTGGTTTCCCATTTTGATACCCTTTTGTGTTCCACAGAAGAAAAAAAAGATATGTGAATTTGGAACAACATGAGGGTTGGTAAACGAGAACAGATAATTTTTGGTTGAGCACCCAAACGATTGTGAGAACGTTGCTATCAGTTAAAAAAACTGTTATCCTTTCAGAGACCAGGTGTTGCAGAACTGCACAGTTTGCGTAAAACAATGAAATAATTAAATAATACACTCACCGAGCACTTTATTAGGAACACTGTAAACCTACTTATTTGTGCAATTATCTAATCAGTTCAGCGAGTATTGACGCTGACTACCAGCCCTGGAGTTGCAAGTTTGAATTCAGGTTGTGCTGAGTGACCCCAGCCAGGTCTCCTAAGCAACCAAATTGGCCCGGTTGCTAGGGAGGGTAGAATCATATGGGGTTACCTCCTCGTGGTCGTGATTATTGGTTCTCAATCTCAATTTTATTTTGGAGCGTGGTTAGTTGTGCTTGGATCGCGGAGGGTAGCATGTGCCTCCACGTGCGGAGTCTCCGCGGTGTCATGCACAACGAGCCACGTGATACGATGCATGGCTTAACTGTCTCAGAAGGTGAGGAAACATGTTGAGAGAGTCAACGTGCCACCACAAGGACCTACGAAGTAGTGGGAATTGGTCATTCCAAATTGGGAGAAAAGGGGATCAAAAATAATAATAAGACTAACTAAAAACAACAACAACCCTGTTACTTCAGCTTGACCGCTTTCAGTGTTAACCATCAAATTAACATCAAACCTTTCCTGTGCAACATGTTTTTTAATGCATTCTTTTACAGTGGGTATAGAAAAGAATCACCCCCCTTTAAAATAATCACATTTTGTTGCTTTGCAGCCTGAAATGAAAACGGACAAAAACTATTTGTTTTTTATTCAGCTGTATTTACAACTTATAATATCCAAGTGAAAGATATAATATCAACTTGTCTGAATTTTTTTTTTACAAATTAAAAAACAGAATCACTGAGTTGGAAAAAGAATCACCCCCCTCCTAAAAATGACTTGTAAACCCCACCAGGTGTAGTTAATCACCTTCTCAATAGCACACAAATCCAATTGACTTTCAACTGTGATCAGCTGTGGTCATTTTGATTAGCTCAGCATGAAACAAGCTTTTCCTGAAGCATTTCAGTCCTTGGTAGTGCAACTGAAGAAAACAATCAATTATGGGTGGCAAGGCATTGTCAAAAGATCTCCGGGATAAAGTTGTGAACAGGCACAAGTCAGGAGATGGATACAAAAAAATTTCAAAGGCTTTATCAGTGCCTAGAAGCACAGTGAAGTCTATTATCAAGAAGTGGAAGGTATTTGGTACAACACAGACCCTACCTGGGTCAGGACGTCGCTCCAAACTGGATGAAAGAGCCAGGAGGAAACTGGTCAGAGAGGCTACCAAGAGGCCTACAGCAACTCTGAAGCAGTTGCAGGAATTCATGACAAAGAGTGGTCATTGTGCATGTGACAACAATTTCACAAATTCTCCACAAATGTGGCTTGTATGGGAGGGTTGCAAGAAAAAAGCCACTCCTCAAGAAAGGCCACATCCAGTCACGACTGAGCTTTGCCAAAACGCACCTTGAAGATTCTAAGGACACGTGGAAAAAGGTGTTATGGTCAGATGAGACTAAAATTGGCCTCAACGCCAAACGATATGTCTGGCGAAGATCCAATACAGCTCATCATCCAAATAACACCATTCCTACAGTAAAGCATGGAGGTGGTAATATCATGTTATGGGGTTGTTTCTCTGCAGCAGGGACTGGAGCACTTGTCAAGATAGAAGGAAAAATGGATGGGGCAAAATACCGTCAAATTCTTGAGGAAAATCTGCTGCTCTCTGCCAGAAAGTTGTCAATGGGAAGAAGATTTACTTTCCAACATGACAATGACCCAAAGCACACAGCAAAACTGACCACACAGTGGTTGAAGGAGAAAAAGGTGAATGTCCTTGCGTGGCCTAGTCAGAGCCCAGACTTAAACCCCATTGAAAATCTGTGGAATGACTTGAAGACAGCAGTCCACAAACGGTCACCATCAAATTTAACTGAATTTGAGCAGTTCTGCAAAGAAGAGTGGTCAAATATTGCAACGTCTAGATGTGCAAAGTTAGTAGAGACATATCCCAACAGACTAAAGGCTGTAATTAAAGCAAAAGGTGGTTCAACAAAATACTGAAACAAGGGGGTGATCCTTTTTCCAACTCAGTGATTCTGTTTTTTAATTTGTAAAAAAAAAATTCAGACAAGTTGATATTATATCTTTCACTTGGATATTATAAGTTGTAAATACAGCTGAATAAAAAACAAATAGGTTTTGTCCGTTTTCATTTCAGGCTGCAAAGCAACAAAATGTGATTATTTTAAAGGGGGGTGATTCTTTTCTATACCCACTGTATATGGCCAGGGCACAGTTCATTCACAGACAGTTAGGATACATAAAGCAAATGAAAGCAAGCTCCGTGAAGGTGACTGCATGCAGGACACTGCTGAGGAATCACTCCAGGGAGAACTTTACGCTACTGCAGCTTTAAAAAAGATGTGGGAGAATTAGACTTTTCAGCCACAGTCAGCAACACACTCTTTTCAATTCTCTCATCCTGTAGTCTTCAATTGGACTTCAAGTTGGCAGGAAATAGATTAGTTTGAATCCAGCCTCTAATTTTAATTTGGCCAATAACCTGCTTCATATGTTTTCTTGAGTGAATGCAACTCAAACATAAATGCTGACCAATTAGAATGCAAGTCTGAGGAAGCCTCAGCTGTATTTGTGTGTTGTTATTTATGACCTTCTTATTTTATGCCACTCATTAGGTTGTTTTTATTAGGATGTTTTTATTTGTATCACTGTTTATGGGTCACAGTTTCGTTACAGTTCAGTATTTGCTTTGTTAAAAAAAATTAATAAAAATTTTTACTGCCAAAGCCAAAGAATAATCTATTTGTTAAACACTTCAACAGGTTTCCCCTTAAATAACAATCATTGCTTTACAACAGTAACCACAGTTAAAGTATAGTAACCATGGCATTTTTAGTAAAATCACAGTAACCACAATATAAACATGGTTACTGTCATGGTTACAATATATAGTAAAATCATAGTTACTATAAAGAAACTACAGAATTACTGTTATAAATCCATGGTTAATTGTATCAAAACCATGATTTCTGTTCTGAAAACCATAGTGACAGCAGTCATGGTTACTACAATATTACTATAGTAAAACCATGGTTCATTTTTGTCAGGGTCCTTAACTAAAAAAAAAAAAACACATTTTCTCTAAATACTGAATCAACATTTTAACTTAATATCTGCACTATTATGCTACATGCATCAACATAAAGTGCACTTCAAACTCATCTCACCATATTCAATATTCGGAAGCTGTACATCACTATAGAAGGAATAACCTTGCTATTAGAATGCATATGAGAAGGGATGTTGTGATAATGCTGCTTGAGTATTTTAATCATTCGTAGAAATCCCACATGAACACTCCAAATGCTTTAGTTATTGTTTCATGTCTGTCTGAATTAGCACTGAGTGCCTGCTTAAAAATGGAAGGGAATGTGTGCAGTTTCGGCTTACCTGCAGCTCTTTCCTGGGTGATGTCGGCATTAGAGATGTAACAGTATGAAAATTTCATACCACGATTATCGTGACCAAAACTATCACGTTTATCAGTATTATCACTGTATTGTTAAAATGTGATGTAAAATGTACAAAAAGTACTGATACACTCACTGAAATCATTTAAACAGGTTTTATATATGAAAATCAACAAACATCAAATAAAATTAATAAACAAGGGAATAGCAAATGCAGTATAATAATAATAATGATTACATTATTATTATTATTATTATTATTATTATTATTATTATTATTATTATTATTATTATTAAATATGACCACACTTCTGATTTGGTATTCTTGGAAGGTTGGAAATTCTCCTTAGCGCTGTCATTTCCTTCCGCCATGTTTTCACTCTAACAATGTTGCATGCTGCGCCCATGCTTCAGACTCATGCTGGGTGTGTGTGGACAGCATTTATGGCGAGTTTTACAAATCACAATAATCGTGCATGGTTTTAATGATAATTAAATGTGACATGATAATACTAACCGTCTGGAAATTTTATCGTGGTTTACCGTGAAACCGGTAACCGTTTCATCCCTAGTCAGCGTAAATGATTAATCATTTCAATGTATTACTATAACAGAATCTTAATGCCATTAATCAAAGCGCATTATTGACCCTCGTGATAGATTACAGCCGCACAAGGAAACAGGAAGAACTTGCGTGTGCGTTTTAAGTAAACCCTCACGTGCATTATCCATGGAGCTGTGTAGATCCATTCAGGTGCATTAGTCTGTTTGATGCTTGGTTTTTTTGACCAAAACTTGTGCTCCAGATGTGTCATTATACGTGAGGTGAACCGACTGTGGTGCCAATGCTTAGCGAATCATGGGTGGTGAACCGTACGGTTCGCTTTTTTACAGAGAACCGGTACACCTCTTGTTATTATGTGTGTTAAATGGATAGTTCACCCAAAAATCTTACATTTTGTCATCATTTACTCCCCCTCCGATACATCAGAATACTACAGAGATGTGAATTGGGACTCTTGTACAGCAGACATGTTTCTTTGTATACAAGACAGATTAGAGAACATTTATCTGTCTTTTTGTGTAGTCAAACTTGCAGCTGAGTGAAAATAGAAGCCAGTAAAATGTATTATTACACACTAACCATCTGGAGGCGGACTCCAAGACTACTGATGACTGTGTGTCAAAGACCAGGGCCAGACGTCTTACACTAAAAGACTTTAAAAGTGGCTGGTTTATGCTTTATTTCTTGTGTGCATGACCTGCTTTCCTCACAATTCTTGATGCTTTTAAACATTTAGTACTTTCTGAAGTCTTTCTGAATTGTATACTTTAATACGGCATAGCTAATGCTGTGATTTATAGGAACCGGGGAATCAGATACAGATATGCAAATCAGCCAAAATGAAGAAGTAAACACTCTCCTGCGTCATGTGCTGATGCTTTACACCTGCGTTTCATTCTTATATTTCACAAGATGTTGTTAATTGTGACGCACTTCTCTCAGGAAATGAGTCTTCCAATTTAATTTGACTGACGTAAGCCATATGATATGATATTATGCTAAGATAATTTATTATGCTTTGATTTGAATGGTATAATAACTGCTTTGGTCTGTCTTTGTGGCTTTATGGGGACATATCATGGAAATTGAAATAAATAAATATATATATATATATATATTAGGGCTGTTGATTTAACGTGATAATTCAGTGCAATTTATTTTATTAAAAATAATGCGTAAAAAAATTAATGCAATTTAATCACAGTGCCCCTGGACTGTAATAAGGATTCCTGAGAAATGCAAGCTTGTAGTACCACCTGTTTAATCCAGAGGGCAGTAATTGAATCTTCAGCTGTGTGGCAATGTGCTGTTTATACAGTGAACAAAACAACCCTTCAGCAGCCAGGCAGCACAAAACAAACATGCGTTACGTTCTTGCATTCAAAACACTTGACGGAGCGTAAGTTCGAACTAAGGGATCTCAAGATGTGTTCTAAGTATTCAACTATATTTAACTTGACACAGTGTCCTAAAAAGTTTATGTTTATGACGCAACGCACCCGAGATGCTACACTGTCCTTAAACAAGCCCTCATAATAAATCTCGAACTGATTGACAAATTCACTTTGAAATAATTATACATTTATCTTTAAATATTAAAAAAATTATATATATATATATATATATATATATATATATATATATAAAATATTTAAAGATAACTATGTATAATTATTTCATTATTATATACTGAATTATTGTTATATGAGGGGCTTACTCAGCAAATGTACATTTTGTATATGCGATTAAATGCGATTAATTAATCGGGACACCATGTAATTATTCTATTAAAAATTTTAGCGATTGAAGTGTTCATCTTTCTTCATGTTTGTCTCTCGCTATCAGTCTCACGTTCAACCAGGAGGAGTGTCGCACACAGAGATATTTACATACCGCTATATAGACGGTATAGAAAACCGGTTGACATTTTATTCCATCCCTACGGTATACAGTATATTGCCATACCGTTCAGCCTTACTTCTCGATCCTACTTTTTTTTGTTGTTGTTGAATATTTAGTTTCTCTAGGAAAATAATGCTTACCATCCATTTAAGTAAAAAAAACAACAAAAAAAACACCTAATTTCCTAACGTCATTCATTTTCTCAAGTATGTTGTTGTGTTTTCGAAAGTCTTTGTTTTAGATGAAGGAAACCACCATTCCAGTGTGGATGAGAGGCATAAATGTAGCAAAATTCATTTGTTTTCAAATTAAAACATGTTAGTGTGGGTGTTGCCCAAATGTATAGTAGCAAAAACTCTTTAATTAATATAGAGAGTGAAAAATTCTGATATAAATCTTAAATACGACTTGTTTGGTGCAAGACACCTTGAATAACATTCTAAGTGAGAGGGGAAAAAATGTTACAGAAGTGTAGAATATGACCCCTTCAAAGTGAAAAAAAATGGAGAGAGTACATTCTTGGTTAGACAAGCTTTGGTGGTCACACCGATGACAATAAAATCTCTAGATGTCTCTGGCTCAGGATTCCACGCTCTGAATTGTGTGCAGCGCTGGGTGAAAAAGCATCTAATTGAGTCTGAGCTTCAGGAAAAGGTGGACAGTATCTGGTGGGGGAGGCAGCTTATGTGCTGTCCTTAATTCCCAGGGGAGGAGTGTGTGAGTCTAGGGGACACTGTGAGGAAGTCAATGTTTCCAACTGTAATGCTCTACACTGGCTTACAAAAGGCCTGAGGAGCTCTTCCATCAGAGTTGAAGGTCACCCACCACAGCTTAGGGACCACTGTGGCTGCCTTGACAGGCAGAGAGAGAGCAAAAAGGGCAAGAGAAAAATTAGTAGCACACACTCATTCAGAGATCTTGGCAGCAGAATTAAGTATACAATGATACATGCAGGACTTTAATGGCTTGGGCTGTGTTTTGAATGGAATTCTGGTGTGCAGCTTACTGCATGCTGTATAGAGCTGCAATAAATCAAATAAATAATCAAGATTGCATTTACAGCTGAAACAGCAAAGACACATTTAGTGCATTACTGCCACTGCATCCAAATTTTGGTCTGTGTGAAAGATCCAAGTTCGTGGGCAATGGAGGAGTCAGGAGACAGCGAACCGCTGAGTATTTATTCACACACTTCAGATTCACATAAAACAAAGAAACGGCTCTTTGTGGCCAACTTAAATAGGTTTTTCAATACATGCAGTATCTGGCTTTTGCTGCTGGCTTTTTTAAAGATAACTATGTATAATTATGTATTGATATATGTATAATCGTTATATATTGAATTATTGTTACATGAGGGGCTTTCTCAGCAAATATTTGTATATTCGATTAATTAATCGGGACACCATGTAATTAATTTGATTACAAATTTTAAGTATATATATATATATATATATATATATATATATATATATATATATATATATATATATATATATATATATATTTATTTATTTATTTTTAATAAATGTATTTTTTTTAATTTATTTTCTTTTATAATCTTTATCCCCTTTTCCTCCCAATTTGGAATGCCCAATTCCCACTACTTTAGTAGGTACTCTTGGTGGGGCGGTTACTCACCTCAGTCGGGAGTGGCAGAGGACAAGTCTCAGTTGCCTCCGCTTCTGAGACCACCAATCCATGCATCTTATCACGTGGCTCGCTGTGCATGACACCGCGGACACTCACAGCATGTGGAGGCTCATGCTTATCTCCGCTAACCACGCACAACTTAACACACGCCCCATTGAGAGTGAGAGTGAATTGAGAGTGAAAACCACTAATCATGACCATGAAGAGGTTACCCCATGTTACTCTACCCTCCCTAGCAATCGGCCAATTTGGTTGCTTATGAGACCTGGATGGAGTCACTCAGCACACCCTGGATTCGAACTCTTGACTCCAGGGGTGGTAGTCAGCATCAATACTCGCTGAGATGCACAGGCCCCCGCAATAATGATTTTAATGATTAATCAATTTATATATATATTTTTTAATAATTAATAATGATTGCATAATAGTATACAAACTGCAAAAACAAGAAATATGATAGTTAACTTTTCCCGAACTTACCCTTTGTTCCGTTGTTGTCAACCTCTTGCTGTTGGTCAGAGTGCAGAGTACATAACGAGATGCTGAATCAAGACCTGTATGTGGCTGCAAATTCAAACTGACACTTTTGATAAGCAACTCTGGCACAGTTAGAAATATTTTTGAGATATTCCTGAGGCCTCGGATTTGAATTTATCTGCCACTCTTGATCAAAGCAGCTAAAGGTTCCTCTGATAGTAATCGAATGGTATTATGCTGATTTGAAGTAAATGTTTAATAATGAATTTTCTTGCCTCCCAGGTCTTAATGTTGCCATCCAACAGAGCTGGGAATGTCTTTTTTACCTTTGAGAAAAGTTTTTCCATTTCAACAATTAATATTTTTGACAAACAACTTCAACTAGATATGTTTAACCCATCCCGACACACTCTCCAGATTTTTTGTCTTGTTTAATACGTTTTGCAGGTGTTGTTGATGGGTGAAAGGCTGTGCCCAGAATGGATTACAAGTGTACCGTGTATTGCATGTTGCACAGTATATTAGGGTTAGGTATTGACACAGATTTCAAAATTCCCGATTCACAAGCTCTTGGTTTGATTCAATTCTGTTTCGATATCGATTCATACGCGTGTATTTAAGTTGGTGTCCATTTTGCTTACATATAAAAGAAATGTTCTCCCGGCTAATGCTGTTAATAATACAGGGGACCTTCTAATAGGGGTGTAAATAGGACGTTTCATTACGATATGATCTTATATCGATTCTCCTGGCCTGCGATCTGATATTTGCCGATACTTCTGAGTCTGACACGATATGATTTCGATTTGATTCAGGGCCCTGCGATCGCATTTTTAGGAGCGCCCAGTTGAAGTGATCGCACTGATCCTGTCACTGGTGCTCACATTTCGATGGAAGCCAAGTTGACGCTCGCGCATGGATAGCAGAACGCAATTTGGCTTCAAAGACCCCGTGCACATCTGTGTCCCACATGAAGCGTATTTAGTGCTCACAAAGTGAAATTAATGTAATAAGGTTGCTTCATCGCAACTTCAACGGAATTGGGTACGGACGTGGCTGACATGAGAGTATTGAATTTTTTTTCTCCCCAATTTGGAATGCCCAATTCCCAATGCATTCTTGGTCCTCGTACTGGCGTAGTGACTCGCCTCAATCCAATTGGCGGAGGACGATTCTCAGTTGCCTCCACTTGTTAATGCATTGACAAAGATTATGTTGTTAAAAAACAATCACTTCAAGTGCATTTATAGACTATTGCCCTTTACTAAAAGAAATGCATATTATGTCGACGGGCAGTTTTTAACGCTGATATTTGTAGCACAAGTAAGGTTTAATTTATAGTGTCTCTTAAAAAGACATTTGAATTGCTGCCACATGCCCTCCTTTTCAGTCAGTATAATTTATTTTAAATGCAAATTCATTGTGATGGCAATGATAAAAGAATCTTCCAGATTTGTCCCCAGTAATTATGAATAATCTGGTGTCGCTTTTATGTCTTGTGAGATTCAATCAGTCCTCTCTCAAATAAAAGAGCCAGTGCTTCCACTGGCACAGCAATTTCAGGAATCTGGGACATGAGTCATGCACATCAATAGCCCTTTGCAAGACGTTGGGCAGTTGTTGCTGGCCACAGTCATGTTCAATGCCAATCATGCATGCATTCAAATGTATACAATAGAATACAATAGCTATTGATGCAAGTGCACAGAGTACTTATTACTTTTTGTCTATGAACAAAATATTGTTTGGTTGACGATTTGGAGGGCGAATTGGACATATCCAGTAAGTCATTAATGAACTTAATGATATTGCTTTTTGCAACTGAACTCCTGTTTTTTTTTTTTTTTTTTTTTTTTTTTTTTTCATTTTAACAGTAGTGTTTGCTAACTCAAGCATCACTATTGCTATCATATTACACATTATAGAAACTTGCTTTATTGTTGCTTTTGTAATGAAGCTCAACATTTGGATTTCAGCCAAGATATTATTAATTCAATGCACATGTTTGCGTTCTTGGGCAAAATTGCATCAGGGAATTTTTACCTATTCATGAAGCAGTCAAATTAGAGGACAAATCTCAATTCATGATACCAGTCTGTTCTCTGTTGGTCATGCAGAGGAAGTGCACCCTTATGTTTTGGATTGCCCTGCCTTTTGTTACACTGAACACCATATACAGTTATTTAGTGTATGTGTTTCCATAGTTATCAAAAATATATTTATAGAAAAATAATAAAAAACGTGTATTTATACATTAGTTTATTTGCTGTTACATAAGGGGTAACCACTCTTATAGGAATATTCTGGATTCAAAAAAAGTTAAACGCAATCGACAGCATTTGTGGCATAATCTTGATTACCACAAATAATAATTTTGACTTGTCTGTCCTTTTCTTTAAAAAAAGCAAAAATCGGTGTTCCAGTGAGGAACTTACAATGGACCTATTTTGGAGGGTTTAAATGCAGAAATGTGAAGCTTATAAGTTTAAGTTCTGTTTTTTTAAAGAAAAGGAGGGGCAAGTTAAAACTTCTTTTTGTGGTATTCAGTATTATGCCACAAATGCTGTAGATTGAGTTTAACTTGTATTGAACCCTGAATATTCCTTTAACACAAGGTGGAGACAAAGACTTCATCTTGAATACTTGTGTTGTTGTTCTTGCCTTCAAGTGCGTGTTAAGCCCATTCTGTCCATTGTTTTTCAAACAATTACTTTTCAATCTTTTAGACTGTCTGCCTATCTACTTTATTATTTACGAATGATCAGATCAAATCTTTGCCTATTTGAGCAGTATAGTTGTTGTTTGGAATACATTGGTTGTAGGTTTGCAGCGGTATACCGGTTTCATGGTATGCCCTGGTATGAAAATTGACGGTAATCATACCATGCACATTTGCTTATCTACGGTATTGAGAAACAAATGCAACCGGACAGAGAATCTCACCTGCGCATGTGCATCTCCTTTCCTCCTCGTCTGCCTGTCTGACTCGCCAACTTGCCCCACAAACACACGCATGCAGCGGAGAAAATGTCAGAGAGAGGCGAGGCGAGTGGGTCAGACATAAGTAAGTGTGTGTGTGTGTGTGTGTGTGTGTGTTAAAGCAGTGTTTCTCAACTGGTGGGTCGCAGGTCTATTCGGACCGACTCGCAGACAGCAGGGAAAGAACAATGATGTGGTTCTCACATTAAAGATATTTCGGAGGCCACCCAAGTGATAGCCTATTTAGGACTACCGAGTCAGATTTCATGATAATCTCTCAATCAGCTAAAGGCTTCTCATCTGCACTTTCGCACGAGTGTAACGGAACCAGCTCGCGATCATGATATACTCTTTTTTTTTTTTTTTTTTTTTGGCGCGTGTGTGCAACGACCAGGCTTTCGGAGCTCAGACCACAAAACTGATGTTCTAGTGAGACTTTACTAGTTTAAAGCATTACAGAGGAAGTGAAGTCGAATCTCTCAAACAGTAGCTGCCCTGACATGCCAAACAGCACTGAGGAGGAAAAGAGCAACACTGTTATGCTTTAAAAGATTAAATCATTACACATCAACTTTACAAAATTGTTTCACGATTTTACATGAGTAAAAGTAACTGTTATATTTTGACAAAAGGTTATAGTTTCATATGAAATAATCTAAAGGTAGAATCTATTAGAAAAAAAACGGTTTCAAGTTTAAATTATAATAAAGCATTTGTTCAATCAAAATACCTTTTAAATGTCATTGTTACTGCTAATAATTATTGTGTGATACCGTGAAACCATGATATTTTCTGAGACTGTTATCATACCGTGAATATCTCATACAGTTGCAACCCTTATTGGTTGCTATAGTAACACTGTAGGCATCAGCATGCTGACAGGTGACGTTTCATACAACAACTGGGTGATGCAAGCTGGCCGTTTGGAAATTTGTCATCTGCTTACATACATGATGGCATCCAGACTTGGTTTGATCCTGATGAACTTATGAGACTGCTTCTGTTACTGAAGAGGGCTGTATGTTTTCTTGATTCTGTTGTACCCTCATTACCAGCATCATTAGACGTGTAGTTTAAAAAACAATTTCAGAGCATCACAGTATTAATGAAAGCAATGATGAAACTCTTGCTTGTGAGATATTGATTAAATATAATTTAATTATTATTTAAATATTATTATTATTATTATTATCATTATTATTACTAGTGGTGCACCAATCAGGAAATCTGAGGCGATACCATTCTCCGATATTTTTTTATTTTTTTTTTTTCCAATAAGATCGGCTGATACTGATAAAGTTATAAGTGCCCTTTGCCACACATTTGCAAGTTATATGCTGCAGTTTATATGTTTATTCCCCACACAGTAAAATTACAGTAACACTTTACAAATAGGTTCCATTTGTTAACATTATTTAACAACATTACTGTTGTTAACATAAACTTAATGTTAGTTACAGCATATGCTGATATATTTTAGTAACTAACACTAATGAGTTAATATTAATGCACAATGAACTAACAATGAACACTTGAATTTGTATTAACTAACATGATTAATAAATGCTGTAAAAATATATAGTTTATTATTTGTTCATGCTACTTAATGCATTAATTAATGTTAAAGAAATTAAACCTTTTTATTGTTACCAAAATTACATTAAAATTACATTAATTGTGAATTTATAACATTTGTTTGTATTGAAAACAGTTCTCAATAGTTCTATTGTCAATATCAAAAGGTAACAAAAATCATGAGAAAATCACATACAGCAAAGATACTTTCAAATATAAGAAAAATATATCCATTAAATACTCATTAATATCTATGATTTGTTTACTGTCTTTGGTGTCTTATTGCAACACAAATCAGTAATTATTAAGCAAATGCATGATGATGTGGTGCCGTTATTGATGGTTAAACAGTTACATCTGTTATTAGTGGTATTGTGACCAACATTAATATGATTTAAATTGGGATCCTCACAGAATAGCTCTGCTATGAGTGACTGATGAAATATTGAGAGCACCTGGGGAGCCACATGTTTGATTGACACTGAGAGCGCTCATGTTATAGAGAGTAAAGCTAAAAGCGCTCAATAAGGCTCAAACAGATGCTATCACTCCACACAGCATCTGATCGTCATGACTTACGTTACATCACGTGTACTCAGATTTGTATTTGCATGTTTATTTGTTGTTTTATTTGTTTTTATCTTCTTCATTATGAATTTTAACGTCGATTGGCTACCATCAGTTGGAGCATTATCGCCACCTACCGAAATTACTTCTTCTTTTCTTCTTTAAACAGTGATTCACAAACTAAAGTAATGCCCTCTACTCTTAAAATTGATGAGAGTCTCCTTTCCTTTAACCACCCATGACCCCCCAGACCTTTCAGGACCCCGTCTCCACCGGCACTGCATGTTCAGCTCCTGATGTGTACACACAGGCCCCTCCCAGCACAAAAGGAAGGGGAAGAAAATTAAATAAATATTAATAATAATAATAAATAAATAAAATGTATTCCTTTTCCCCTTCTATCTAGTCTTTAGATTCATTTATTCCCTTTCCGCTAAACCAGTTTCATTTAAAAACTATGATGGCTCTGACCAATTCCTTTTTATCAAGGATCGTTTTTAGATTAAAATCTCTAACTCCTTTCCCTTTTGATCTTTCTTTAAGTGATTCCTCTTTCTCTTCTTTATTGTCTACATTGTTGAATAAAATGCTCCATGTTCTCTGTCTCCCTACAATACCTACAGTTTCCATTGTGATGTTTACCTACTATTACTAGCATCCCATGTAACCCACAATGTCCTAATCTAAGCCTTGTGTATATTCTCTCCTCGGATTTCCTCTACCCACTCTAATGCCCATATCACTGCCATAATCTCTACTGTAAAAACTGCCAAATGATCTGTAGTGCGCTCATGCACTCCGACCTGTCTGATTGGAACCACAAATGCAAAGCCTGTGTGCCCAGATTTAATCCATCTGTATATAATACTCGCAGCCAAATATAATGTTTGCTCGAAAAAGGCTTTCTACTGATTGTCCTTCCTGATAATGTTTCTAAAACTGACAGATCTACTGCTGGCAGAGTTTCCGCTAGAAAAAAATGGTGCCGGTCAAAGTGACCGGCAGAGGTTTCGTTTTACGGACATTTTGATGATATGCCGGTCAAATATCGCCTCTTAATTAGTCAAGTTGAGGAAAACTGGAGGCAGGCTATGTAACTTAAAAAATGACATAATCAGGCCGTATAGAATGCAACATGTTTATTAGCCTAACTTTCAAATAGACGGGAAAAAAGCATGAACGTCTGATTGGCGTTTCACATTCATTGTTTAAACAAACCAATCCCCCTTCCCCACATCATATATCTGAATAGTAGCCTATTGTTTTTACTCAAGCGAACTTAATTATACACTCTCAGTATGTCTCATTTAGCTGGTAACATTTAAATTGGCCACCGTGAAATGACTCCTTGTCAAATGAACTGGAACAAACAAATGACTAGGCCTATAACATTGTCTCGCGTCATTTTAGGCTACTTTTTACGCTGTTTTGCAGTGCTGAATTGTGCAGCTGCCGACTTACAATCAAAACTTCCCAGTGTCTCTCCACAACTTGCAATGCGCATAAGCCGCGTAACCTTGTTCTCCGCAAGGCGACTTCGCTGCTTCGTCTTGATCCGATTCTGCAGCGAGAACCCCCTCTCTGCAGGAACACTCGAGACCGGGATTACACAGGCTATCTTGGCGAGCTCACATCAAATTCATATTGTGTTAGGGGGGCGGGATTATTAGGCAATTTTAATCGGACAATTTGACCGGAGAGATTTAATTTAGTCGGACATTTCATTTTTTTCCCGGCCAATGTCCGGTAATTACCGGACAACGGAAACCCTGACTGCTGGTACTTTCAATATCCATGGAGGGCTAAGTGTCCAAATAACAGTTGGACTAAATTCCCTCCCACATAGACCTAACTCTTCTGCCAGCCTTTTACCCATCCATCTAAAACTTGACATTCTTCTGGGCTCTCTTTCCCAACTATCTTTAAACATCTTCTCTGTTGGGTGAGAGTCACCATGACCTTTTAGATTAATCCAGTATGTTCCTGCAATCTGATTCCTTCTTAATTTCAGTATCATCTCACCCATCAATACTTGCAATGCTGCAACTGGGGTCATCTTATAAGCCCCAAAACAAACTCTGTGCACTTGTGCGTGAATAAACTTGCTTGCTTTTATAATCTTCTTTAGTAATGTTTTTGATGCTGATCCATATACCACACACCCCTAGTCCAAATCATATCTCACTAGGCTCAGATATAGTTTTCATAGATTCCCTATCTGCACCCCAATCTGTTCCAGTCAGACACCTCTTTACTTTAACTACCTTTTTACATTTTTCTTTATACGATCTGCCTATGTCAATCTTGTGTAAAACAGCATACCTCAAAAACGGAACACCAACACTCTTTCCACTAAAGTTGAAAGATCCCTACACCTTCCTTCCAAACCATATCGTAGACCTTCTCAATGTAAAAGAATATAGCTACCACTGATTCTTTGCTCCTTTGGGCTTTCCTTGTTGCTGATTCTAGATTCAGTATCGGGTACATGGTCCCCCTCCCTTTCCTAAATCCACTCTGATATTGTGAGACCAGACCTTTACTTTCTAAATAATATGTCAGCCTTGCTGAAATCATTCTTTCCATGACCTTGCACATGTGAGAAGTGAGGCCTATGGGCCTGTAATTATTTGGATTGCTCGGATCTTTCCCTGGCTTTCTAAACATCCTCTCTTGCACACTCTTGCACAGTCTTTGTATATTTCTTTTGTGCTCTCTCTACATCTTAATCCTTCTTCTGATAGATTCTCTGAGCTGTGTATTTTTCAAATGTTTTTGCTAGTAACTCTGCCTTTTCTTTATTAGTGATTGCTATTTGCTCTCCAATCTTCATCACTGGATTGTCCCATACTCTATACATTCTATTTATGTTCCTTATCATTTTCCACACATCCCCTACTGGAGTTTCTCTACTTATTGTACTGCAGAAATTACACCAGTGCCTTTTTAACCATCATCCTAACTTGCTTGTGTCCTTCTATAGCTTATTAATATTTGAAATGTATGTTTCCTTTTTAACTCTTTAAATGCTCTATCATGATCCTTAATTGCACTGTTGCATTATTCATTTTACCATGGATCAGCTTTCCCTTACTTTCCCTTACTTTTTAGCATTGAAGTCCCACCATATAACACTATTATTATCTTGCCGTTCTGTTTGTTCAAGTTTCTCAGTATCTATTCTCTGACATGGATTATAAAAATTAACTATCACTAATACCCCTTCCACACTACACTTCCACAACAATGTATTCTAGTACTCCTCCACAATTAGAGCAATATGGCTGTACCTCCTTCCCGCATTTCCGATACTCGTGTTCACCCCCACATTTAGCACATCTTGTTTTTTCCCTATAACTTGGTGTTACATGCTGAAACCTCTGACATTTATAGCATCTTAGATGCTTAGGAATATATACCCTCACATTATAACACATGTATCCTATTGACACCCTCTCTGGGAGGTCCTCTTCAAACTCTAACATTACTGAGTATATTTCTACTTTCTTGCCATATTTAAAGGTATGTAATCTGTTTGCATTAATCAATGTAGCTCCTCTCAATCCACTTTTTATTTTAACTACAGAGAAACCCCAGTAATCACTGTACGGAGTGGTGGTGTAGTGGGGTAAAGCACATAACTGGTAATCAGAAGGTTCCTGGTTCGATCCCCACAGCCACCACCATTGTGTCCTTGAGCAAGGCACTTAACTCCAGGTTGCTCCGGGGGGATTGTCCCTGTAATAAGTGCACTGTAAGTCGCTTTGGATAAAAGTGTCTGCCAAATGCATAAATGTAAATGTAAAAATCGATAGAAATAATTTTCACACAATGAATATTGAAATGGTTTGTTTATTTTATTTTTTGTTTAGATTATCATTGTTTTTTAAAATGTAATAATTCGAGTTTTTTTCTTTTTTTTTTTTTTATAAAGGATTTTCATTGTTTATTATTGAAAGCCTGGGTCTGGGACAAGGCTGTAACTGTAAAATCTATTCATAAATGCACTTGAAAAATACCCAAAAATAAATTATGAAGGCCTGGTAAGAAGTTTCCAATTCTGTTTTAGTGAGACCTTTATACTGTGTAAAAAAATTAAATAAATAAAAATCAACACTCTGGGCCATGAAATTGCCCAATGTTAAAGAAACCCAAATATAACTCGCCAAACAAATTAAACTTAGCTTAAGTTCTATTCACACTGTTGGCATGAAAGGTGGGCCGTTTGTTCCACTTCATGCTGTCCTTTGCTATGCGACAGCAGAGGATGCCAAACCAATAAGGACCTTGATATCAAACACGCCACACATAATTAAATGATCTCATTCATACAACTCTAGAGCTGGTGCCTGGGCTCGTGTCACTTTATTAATCGTGTCTGACCTCTATAGTGTGATCTTGACTAGATTAAGAGAGCGACATTCCAAACACCACCGGGCTGATTCATTTACAAACACCTGTTTGAAGATGTCAGTCATGGCCTAGCTTCGTAAAGGTTAAAGTTCAGAAACGACTTTGATAGAAATGCCCCCTCTCTTGATTACGCCATATATAGTGCTGCGCGTTCTTCCCAAACAATTCAACCTTACTTTCGTCAGTCCACAACATATTGCTTGAATGATGTACAGTGAGGAAAATAAGTATTTGAACACCCTGCTATTTTGCAAGTTCTCCCACTTAGAAATCATGGAGGGGTCTGAAATTGTCATCGTAGGTGCATGTCCACTGTGAGAGACATAATCTAAAAAAAAAAAAATCCAGAAATCACAATGTATGATTTTTTAACTATTTATTTGTATGATACAGCTGCAAATAAGTATTTGAACACCTGAGAAAATCAATGTTAATATTTGGTACAGTAGCCTTTGTTTGCAATTACAGAGGTCAAACGTTTCCTGTAGTTTTTCACCAGGTTTGCACACACTGCAGGAGGGATTTTGGCCCACTCCTCCACACAGATCTTCTCTAGTAGGGGTGGAGCCGAACCCGAATACGGTATTCGGAAAGGCACAAATAACGTGTTTTTACGAATACTAATTTCGAACAAATACTTTAAAAAAAATATTTGTATTCGGGAACAAGAAAAACGTTATATCAAAAAGCTGCGTTTTCCTCATGAGACCGCGCAGTGCATGCCCAGGTGAGTGAGTTTAGAGTGCGTGCTGAGTTGAGTGATCAGAAAGAGCTGACTGACACAGGCTGCTCCTCGCAGCAACAGAGGCTCGCTCGGCTGAGCGAAAAAACACAATCAGTTTTTGTTAAATAGATTTTTGTTCTTTAACTGGGTTCTGGAGGCAGTTTATAACTATCGGGAAGCGGAGTTTGATCGGGAGATTATTTCATCACGCACGCTGCATTATTGACGTCTGCAGTCGGGTGCTCACATGTTCGCTCTGTTAGCTCGGTAATTTAGACAATAGGCTGTTGACAGAGTAACGTTAATGTTCGGTTAAAAAGGTTTAAAAAATGCTTGTGTAGTTGTGTCGAATTATATGCACTTGTGGGAGTTATATGGTATGTAAAGTTACTCTGGCTATAGTCTAACCTTAGCATTTAGCTTCCCGTCATTTATTAACGTAGCTGAAACATGGATTTGGGCAACCAAATAGAAAATAGTGTGGCTGCTGCTGAGCCATCTCTTGGTCCTCCACCAGCCAAAAAAAACTTGCTCAAGTTCAGTGTGGAAGCATTTTACAGTCAGTGCTGCAGATAAAACCAAAGTGATATGTAATGTGTGCAAAAGTCAAATCAGCAGAGGCAGAGATATCAAACATCTGTCAACATCTGCTATGCATAATCACATGCACTTAAAGCATCCTCTCCTGGTACTGTCTGCCAACCCCCCCACAAGCACCAAATCACCATCACAGCCATGTTCTGCCCCTGCAAGTCAGTTTCAATCATCTATATTAGCTGCATTTAATGCAAAACAGTCTTATCCACCCAACCACCCCACTGCAAAGCAAATAACAAACACAGTAGGAGAAATGATTTGCCTTGACCTGATGCCCTACTCAGTAGTGGAGAATAAAGGTTTTCGTAAGCTTCTCAATGTGGTTGCACCTCGATACCAACTATCATCTCGTTGGCATTTCTCTCGCACAGTTGTACCACAACTTTACCAAGATGTAAAAACAAAAGTAAAAGAAACTCTCTCAAAAATAGAAGGGAAATTTGTACACTGCACGTCTGACATCTGGACGAGCAAATTTTCCACAAATGCGTATCTTTCTCTCACTGGCCACTGGATAGAATGCAAACAGAGTCCACAAGGAATAGATGAACATAAACGTGTGACAGCACTTCTCAAGATGGAGGTTCTTAATGAAGATCACACAGCAGCCAACATTCTACATCACCTCAAGGCCGTTGTGAAACAATGGCAAGATGATGTTGGAGTGAAATTTTCTGTTCAGTATTTTGTCACAGATAATGCCACTAACATGGTTAAGGCAATGGCTGATGGTAACTATGTGCACATTAGGTGTATGGCTCACAATTTACACCTAGTGGTAACAGCTGCTCTAAAGGAGTGCCGGGGAGTGACCAGTGTGATATTGATTGCTCGCAAGATCACTGGGTTTGTACACAGATCAAACAAAGCTGTAAACAAACTTCACAAAATCCAGGAAGAGCTTGGCCTTCCCAAGAACACTTTGGTGCATGATGTGTCAACCAGGTGGAATTCCTCCTTCCACATGCTCCAGCGGCTGTTGGAGCAGAGACGTCCACTGACTACCATGTGTGCAGATATGGATCTAGGAGGTGTAATGTCACACCATCAATGGGAACTAGTGCAGGCCATTGTGAAAATACTACAACCAATTGAGGAGGCAACATGCACTGTGTGTGAGGAAGTGGCTTCTCTGTCTTCTGTTATCCCTTGTGTGCAGGCTCTCAAGACTGCATTAACAAACTTAAAGGTGGATGCAGATGTACAGGCTCTTCCAGAGGCACTTAAAATGGTGACCACATTGCATTCTCAGTTGACTCAGCGCTTCCAGGCTGTCTTTGACTCCTCGGGTCATTACTTTAAAGCCACCCTGCTGGATCCCCGATTTAAGAGCTTGCCCATGTCACTACTTAGTACATCAGAGTTTGACAAGCTCAAGGCAGATGTGGCTGCAGAGGTGGATGCAGAACTGCAAGCGGATGATGTGTCTGGGGTACCTGAAGCTGCCAGTTCATCCTCAGTTGAGAGTGAGACCAGGGGGCAAAAAAGCCTCTTTTGGGGGCAATGCACAATCTTGCTAAACCAAAAGCCAAATCTGCCTCATTTGGTGCTATGACCTCACTCAAGATAGTTGAGAGTTACTTAGCTGAGGACAGCACTGAATCACTGACCTCAGATCCTGCAGTGACCTTCTGGTCAAAAATGATGCAGCCACAGCCAGCCCTGGCTCATGTGGCAATGAAATATCTCACCTGCCCCCCAACAAGTGTCTCCTCAGAAAGGATCTTTAGCACAGCAGGAGATATTGTGTCCCCACATCGCTCCAGACTGCTCCCCTCACATGTGGAGGAGCTTGTGTTCACAAAATACAACATGGAGAAATTTAACTGAGAGTATGTTGGCAGAAGATATCTTAGTTAAACAAGTTAAAGTTATGGTTAACATAAAACATAAAAACAAATATATATAGATATATAACAAAAAAATTAAAAAACAAAAAAACCTTTGTGTCTCTTTTTAGGCATAATAAAAATAAAAAAAATAAAAATAAAAACCATTAAAAAAGAAAAAAAGAAAACCTTTATGTATGTTTTTGTGTTGTTTTGACAGTTGACAATAGCAGGGCTGTATCTTTTAGTTTATAAGATTATTATAGAATACAACTTTTGTACTGCCAGATCTCCCAGTCAGGGGTTGATAAAGTTTAGTTCTTGGAATTCTGTGTATTAGAAAGAAGTTCTTTCAGAAGAAGAACAGTTATTTGAAGTATTTTTTGTTTTTATTTTGTCTGTTCAGCGTCCTCCAACAAGGACGGGTGGTGGTGGGGTTCATAATGTTCACAGTGGTATTTTATTAGTTGTTGGTTTAATCATGGATGAGGTTGGCTGTTATGTTATTTTCTTTTCAATGACTTGTTTGTTCCTTGTTACTTGTTCATTGCTGGATTTATGGAAAAACTTCAACCAATATTGCATATCCATAATTATCATAATGGATATAATTAAAGAATACTTGCACTATAACGTAAATTAGAAGTGTAACGCAAAAAAAAAAATGAATTTTACACCTATTTGAATTTTACTCGAATACAAATACAAATACAAATACTTTTCCCCCCTCAACAAATACAAATACAGATACAAATACCGACTGCTTTGCACACCCCTATTCTCTAGATCAGTCAGGTTTCTGGGCTGTCGCTGAGAAACACGGAGTTTGAGCTCCCTCCAAAGATTCCCTATTGGTTTAGGTCTGGAGACTGGCTAGGCCACGCCAGAACCTTGATATGCTTCTTACAGAGCCACTCCGTGGTTATCCTGGCTGTGTGCTTCGGGTCATTGTCATGTTGGAAGACCCAGCCTCGACCCATCTTCAATGCTCTAACTGAGGGAAGGAGGTTGTTCCCCAAAATCTCGCAATACATGGCCCCGATCATCCTCTCCTTAATACAGTGCAGTCGCCCTGTCCCATGTGCAGAAAAACACCCCCAAAGCATGATGCTACCACCCCCATGCTTCACAGTAGGGATGGTGTTCTTGGGATGGTACTCATCATTCTTCTTCCTCCAAACACGGTTAGTGGAATTATGACCAAAAAGTTCTATTTTGGTCTCATCTGACCACATGACTTTCTCCCATGACTCCTCTGGATCATCCAAATGGTCATTGGCAAACTTAAGACGGGCCTTGACATGTGCTGGTTTAAGCAGGGGAACCTTCCGTGCCATGCATGATTTCAAACCATGACGTCTTAGTGTATTACCAACAGTAACCTTGGAAACGGTGGTGCCAGCTCTTTTCAGGTCATTGACCAGCTCCTCCCGTGTAGTTCTGGGCTGATTTCTCACCTTTCTTAGGATCATTGAGACCCCACGAGGTGAGATCTTGCATGGAGCCCCAGTCCGAGGGAGATTGACAGTCATGTTTAGCTTCTTCCATTTTCTAATGATTGCTCCAACAGTGGACCTTTTTTCACCAAGCTGCTTGGCAATTTCCCCGTAGCCCTTTCCAGCCTTGTGGAGGTGTACAATTTTGTCTCTAGTGTCTTTGGACAGCTCTTTGGTCTTGGCCATGTTAGTAGTTGGATTCTTACTGATTGTATGGGGTGGACAGGTGTCTTTATGCAGCTAACGACCTCAAACAGGTGCATCTAATTTAGGATAATAAATGGAGTGGAGGTGGACATTTTAAAGGCAGACTAACAGGTCTTTGAGGGTCAGAATTCTAGCTGATAGACAGGTGTTCAAATACTTATTTGCAGCTGTATCATACAAATAAATAGTTAAAAAATCATATAGTGATTTCTGGATTTTTTTTTTTAGATTATGTCTCTCACAGTGGACATGCACCTACGATAACAATTTCAGACCCCTCCATGATTTCTAAGTGGGAGAACTTGCAAAATAGCAGGGTGTTCAAATACTTATTTTCCTCACTGTATTTAATATGTACAAGAACAATACAATAATGTGTGTGTCATTGGATAAAACAGAATGTGTTTGATCATTATTATAACTTGGATAAAGTTCAAACCAGATTTTAAGACAAATTTGTCAAATATGTTACAGAGATGAGGACCCAAATACAGAGTTATAAAACTAAAAATACTTTATTTACCAAAACAAACACAAACTCCAACAAGGGGGAAAAACCATGGGGAATCCAGACTGGGGAAGAGGGAAACAGGACTGACTGGACCAGGAACCAGGTTGGGGGCCAGGATCGACAGGAACACTAGAAAACTCATACAGGACCGACCAGAATACGAACTGGCACTGGACAGCACATATGATGAGAATAAAATAGGGATAGAAATCAAACAGGTTAATATAGAACAGGTATCACTAATGAAACAATAATGTGCAAACAAGGAGGCAAGGGTGTGACGTAAGACAGAGAAGCACACGGTGATACAGAAACAATAACAAAGCCGCATGCTCTCACAAGAAGGTAAAACATCCGAATGGCATGAGCGCACACTGCCAAGACAATGAGGTGATATAAATTCATGCCAATCGACAAACAAGATGAGACAGGACACTTGTGTGATAGGTCGGCCACACACACATCCAACACCTTACCAAAGTGACCGAACCGCAACACAACATGAAGACTGCTCACGACCCGGGTGTGCTGTGTAATGTGAGCGTAACACTCTTCCGCGGTCGTGAGAGACAGACACACAGACCGACATAGATTATTGACACGAGTGCATGGAGCCAAGATGACACAGACAGACAAGGAGTATGAATGTCTGGGTCTTGACACAGACCGGAATCGAACTAGACAGGAAGTCTGGACCGAGACACCACACTCCAGACATGAAGCACAACAGACAGACATGGGTGGTTAATGCCATGGCTTTGTCAGACCAAAACCCAGACTGACAGAGTGACAGGACCGTGATAAATTTATACATAAATGCAGGTAATTCCAAAGGGTCCACATACTTTGTTTACTGCATACTTTATTGCCACTTTATCTACTTTTACTTTAAAAATTGCTTTTATTACAATCTTTTCTTATTTAAATTGATGCTGCCCATTGTGGATCACTGGATTTGTTGGCTGACCTTTTCATGACATTTCTATACAGTACAATCATGCATAATGATAACATTGATGCCACATTTTCTATGATGCCCTTTATTTTGAGGTGCGCATGTTTGTAGAAAGCATATTGTGCACCCAAAATGAAAATTCTGTCATAATTTTGTCACCCTCATGTTGTTATAAACCCATAACTTTTATTTGGCCAGTTTTCAATCCCAGTGCCCTTCACTTTTGTTGCATCTTTCTTTCATTTAAATGAAAATTTGCCTAACATCTCCTGTGAGAAACAGCAGAATTTTCCAACTTGATAGAATGGAATCAAGTTAATATACTTTTTAAGCATACTGCATTTTAAGTAACTCGATTACTGTATATATTGCAGTATTTTCCTGGTAAAATGAACACAAAAGGTGCTACAACAACAACTTTCATTAACTTTCACACATATCACAAGTAAAACAGACGATTATCAGTTCATAAACATTATATTTTTGTGCTGTTGCTCACACAATGCTATCTTAGGACATCTAAACAATTTTACTATAGTGCATGATACAACCAATTACATTTAGAAGCTTGTTCGAGCATAATTAAAATCCAACTAATAGAGCCAGGGCTCTACGCTAACTTTTAAATGAGAAAATGTAGGAGCACACAAAAAAATTTAGGAGCACAGTGAAAAATTTCATACAGAGTTTATTAACAAACAATTTATTACATACATATTTATACTGTGTGTATGAGTGTGTGTGCGTCAACTAAGGGACTCACATCTGTGGAATAGCACATACCACCCAAATCACACATTGACCCATGCCTACTAGAATCAAAGGATATCAGTTGTCCAGCTGCTTTTGTATGTTGACCGTCTGGCATACTTAGAGGTCAGCCAGCGATCTCTCATTATGTCAACAATTTGACCGATCATCTCCGCACATTGTCGTATGTGTGATTAATGTAAACTCGTAAAGACGTTTTTGTTGTGGAGTCTGATAAGAGGCCCAAATTTGACGAAAGGTTCTTCTTCTTTCACAATGAAGTATGCGATGTTGCGACTGTCTCATCCAGAGCACTGCATATGCCACTGTGAGATGTTATGTTTCGCTATGGTCTCTCTTTTCAGATTAGCGATGGGCATTCCGGCTCTTTTCATAATTGGTGTTAAAACAATTCAAATTAATTTATTAAGTGAAATTATACTCTACCTTAACCACAATGTATTTAAAAATGCATTGATTTGTTATGAAAAATAACGCTATTAAACAGTTGCATTTAAAGTATAACTTATTGCATATAAACAAAGTGCATATAAATCTAACCATTCAAAATGAATACAGTCTGAACATTAAAATAGACAGGGCCACCGCTGGCCAAATTAATGCCCTATGCGTGATATGGGCATGAAGCGATTGTCTGTGTTCCGCAACTGCTTTCGGGTGCTTGAATAATGTATAGCGAGCGTGAAAGGGCAGCCGGTGGACTTTCTGGTGCCATGCTAGGGTAAGATGGTGCCCCCCTAGGTAGTTGATGCCCTACACAAACTACGTAGTATGCATGTATGTAGCGGCGGTAATGGTAATAGAATAATGCACCATCCATCCATCCACAACCGCTTATCCTGTGTACAGGGTCACGGGGGGGCTGGAGCCTATCCCAGCTAACATTGGGCGAAAGGCGGGGTACACCCCGGACAGGTTGCCAGTCCATCGCAGGGCCACACATAGACAAACAACACTCACACTCACATCCACACCTAGGGCAATTTTTGGAGACATCAGTTAACCTAGCCTGCATGTCTTTGGATGGTGGGAGGAAGCCGGAGCACCCGGAGAGAACCCACGCAGACACGGGGAGAACATGCAAACTCCACACAGAAAGGCCGGGGCAACCGGGGTTTGAACCCACGACCTTCTTGCTGTGAGGCGACAGTGCTAACCACTGCACCACCGTGCCAATTCCAGCATCCCACAATTTGAAATAAATGTAAAAAAAAAAAAGGATGCTATTTCGCATGTGCATTTAAAGTATAACTTTTCAATGTATATAAACAAAGTGCATATAAATGTAACAATTCAAATACAATCTGAACAACATAAGTTGGCTCCGCCCTCCTTCACGCATCATTGGTTGACACTGCGTGTCTGATTGACAGGAACAACAAGCGCTTGAGCATTTAGGCCTATATTATTTTATTATTTTTTTTCGTTATTTTTAAATCTTTTGAATATTCATATCTTAATAATTTGTATATTTTTATAAATAGATACTGATATGCGAGCCAGCTCCCAACGTTCACCTACAAGTGCCGACTCGTTCGCAAACGACCCATCACTATTTCAGATGCGGGTTTCCTGACACGAAGGATGAGTTGCCCACCTGTTTCTGCCCTCTACAATATTTGCAGATCATGACATTGTTTTCGAAATCTAGCCACGGGAACATTTTGAGCCAATTTGCATTGAATCTATATGTTCTCCCTCCACCGGTTACAGTGGACGTTGAAGTGACAGCTGGGGTCACGGTAGCTTTGCTAACGTTGTTCTCAGCATCGCTAACATTAGCTGTCTCAGGTAAACCTTGTGAAGAGACTTCGTTAGTTGATCCTTGTGAATCCCCCTTGCCAGATTCATCTTTCTCCTCGTCTCTTTTTCACTTAAAATAAAATGCGATGTCTGCACGTTAACTTATAGCCTATACCGATACCATTGTTCACTTTTCTTTCTCTGACTGGACCGCGTCATCACAGAAAACTACTGTGGTTGGCACAAGCCGCTTGTGGAATGTGGGTCTTGTCATTTTTAGACAATTAGCTTAAAAAATTACGTTTTTAATCTTTAATCGCACATTGTGCTCGTAAATAATATTTCCGGTTCGCACATATCTATTTTTAGGGGCAAATGCGAGTGAAATACTCACACTGCAGAGCCCTGAGAGCATTGCGGTAATTAAGCAAAGGACCGGTACTTGACTGGGAGTTGTCATGTGAGCCGAAAGTGTCATAAAGCACCACATAAGGTCGCGATTGCTTGAGTAATTGCCTTTTTCATGTCACATTTGCTTTTTATGGCACTATCGGTTAGGTTAAGGTTTTTTTTTTTTTTTTTTTAACTCAATTTTGCGTTAACTTTAAAAACCAAATTTTTTTTGGGAGAAAATTTAGCTTTTAGTGCCACACATTGGACATTTAATATCAGAACTGCCAAGATACATGTAATGAACATATCATCTTGTAAAACATTCACCACCATAACTTATTTTTTATGAGATCAGTCTGGAATTTTCATTTTTGGGTGATCTATCCTTTTAAATGTGTTGTCTATTTATTCTAATAATTTTCATGGACCTAAGACGAGCAAGCAAAACAGATCAAATCAAAAGTGCAGATGAAATGGCCCCCTCCACCATGACTGCGGAACACAACATCTGATGTATTTACAAGCGTCCATCCACACTCACTTCTGGGAGAGGCCAGTTTATTCAATAACCAGCATAATGCGTTCTCAGCATTGTCTGTTGGCACAGCTGACGGCTGAATCGCCTTCCATGTACACACAGCCCACTCCCCCTCCCTCGCACTCTCTAACCCCCTGCAAACACTGAGCGCACACACACACACTCTATCCAGTCTCTCTAACCATGCTGGAGTGCTGAATGGATTTTGCCCTAAGAGGGAAAGCCTGAGCAAGGCTGAGCAAGATTAAGCTCCAGGAATTTCCAGCAGTGCTGTGGAGCGACTTTAAAGCACTTGTTTATTTCGTTATTTATGCCGTGTCACTTTTCTAGTTGCCATCAACTGAACTTTTTCTGGATTTTTTTACGGAATCAAGCAACAAGATTGTGAAAATCCACAGGTTTGTGGCTTACCAGGAATGGCGCAGCCGGGAGGCAGTCAGGACAAACTGGCAGTCCCACTGAAACAGCTTCACCATGTGGGTTTGAACGAGGACTTGGTGCGGATCCTAAGAGAAAACCTGCTTCAGCAGGAGCGACCCCATCGCCCCAGGGGTCGGATGTCCCTGTCCTCCATGTCCCCCAGGCTGTCTCCGACAACTCTGTCCCCACGTAACTCCCCCAGACTGCTACACCGCAGGATGCTTAATAACAACATCCACAAGCAGCGGCGCTTTACGGTGGCGAACACCTGGTAAGCATTGGGATACTGTGATGTCTGTTGTACTGCTTTGGATTGTTGTACTTATGTCTTGCATGTTTGGGTTCAACTGGTAGTATCTATGTTGGGAAACCCAAGATATGTTCCAGTTTTCTGAATAACAGAGATGAGGTTTTGATGGCAGCTTCTGTTGCGTTTGTCTCATTGCCATAGTAATAAGTTTCCCTCATCTCTAACACAGGTTGCTGTCACACACAATTGGACTGTCTGTAACTGGTTAACACTTAACAATAAGCAGGGCTCGACATTAAGCATAGTCATGTGCTTGTCATTCACTTTTCCGAGTAAACAAGTTACTTGTCCGGAGAGAAAAAATGACATTTAAGTTACATGCTTAAGTAACATGTAAGAGTTTCTGTTGTATGTTTTCTCAAATTACAACCAGTGCCCTACCTAATAGTGTACCTATGCAATCAACTAAATTCTCTGTGACAGAAATGTAAACTACACAGGGTAAGGGAGGAGGTTAATATCATATGGCATGGGTTAGGAACCTTTTTTCACTAAGGAGCCAATTGTTTTTAATTTTTGTTGATGCATTTTTTCGAAAGAGCCAGAGCACAAACTAATAATTTACTATTTTACTAAGTTTTTCAATAAAATTAAATGTTTATATTGCCCATAGACTACTCAAAAACAAACAATTCTGCAAATATTAATAGGTAACATTTTGCAATATGGAATTGAGTACACACGTTTGTGCGGGTCTCCATAAAATTACTTAATTTTTCTTTGTGAAAAGTTTTACTATCCTTTTGGGCTGGGCGATATGTAAAAAAAACATTTGAATGATAATCGCATTTAAAATATCAATATCCGATTATGTCAATCCCCATTGATTGTTATTGATTTTGCTTTAAAAATGTAATTAATTTATTGAAACACTTGAACAAAAGACATTTCTAAATTCAAATAGCACTTTATACGAAACGAAAAAGCATTGCAAGTAATGAAGTGATAAAAAAATCTTCTATATAACCACCTCCCCAAATCCAAACATTTACCGTCTCCAACGTCTCCATTTGCAATCATGCAAGTATCTGTATGCTGCAACAGGTGCAAATTACTAGCATACAACTTAAGAACTAAAGACAATTATAAATGTAAAAATAATTATAATAATCATCAAAATAAATAAGCCTAATAAATTCTTGTGTTCCCAAAAAATGTGTGTTCTTATCAAATGTGTTTGTATTCCGTTTTGGTCATATTTATGCTGCCTAAAGAAAAAAATGGAACAAAATTTTAGGCTCAGGGTGAACGTGCCTTATGATTTAATCACTTTCATCTTTGTTTATTTAATACAAAGATACCTGTATATATTACTGAACCTGCAGAGTTGCGTTCACAATGTGTAAGAGCGAACTTAACTCACAGTACCTCACAAGATGATCGGAGATCATTTGCAGCATCTCATAGACTACATTATTCTTGGAAACAGTTTTCAGTTGAATGAAACAGAGAAAAAGGAGTGATAACTCTTTACATGTGCTTGTTTCACGAGACAGGGTCTCGTTGCACACCTCTAAACAGTGAATCAGACATGAGGATTGACGGCTTTCCTTCTGTCTGTTCTTAAAAATATAATAAAGTGTGTTTCTTCAAACACGTCAGCATTTCTTGTCATGTGTCACTCAATTATTCATGCATGAAGTGCATTTGGAGAGGAGTCTCGTCGCATTTTAAGGCTGCTATATCACACCCTGGTTGCACATAAAAAATTATGAACATGAATAAAATCGCTCATAGAAAATGCTTTTAACAGCTAAGATCAATAGTTATTTTGAAACGAGTCCCTGAACTCTATGAATGTTCGTGTGTTGGAGAAGCGCTTTCATTGCACTCAGAGCTCACTGTGCACACACGTCAAATCAGACGTGCATCGGCGGCTTTTCTTTCGTATGGTCTTCAAAATATAATCACGTTTCGTCAAATGCACGTCTTTGTGTCTAATTTCTTGTTATATATCTCTCCGACAATTCTTTCAGGTCGCCTTCCACAGTGGCTGGTACATCAGCAAAATATTCTGCATGAAAAATCTGCATTTGGCTGGTGTTCATTTCAAACCTTGTTCACCAGAAGCAGGCTGTAAAATTTGGGAGAAAGGAAACCAAAACAGTGTCATTGACTTCAAGCTTTGCAATCGGACCCACACTTTCTGTTGGAAAACTCTAGAAAGTTTTAAACAATCATGTGTTTTTTTAAACAAAGAGCCACATGTTCTCGACCCCTGAACTATAACAACGATTGCTCATTCAGTGCCACGGCAGCTGACGTTAGCATCCCTAATTTGCTGTCATCGGTGCTCTTTGAGACGTGTCTGATCATAGATTTTAGATATACAAAGCGAACGAGTGTTGGTGAATGGTGAGAGAACCATTCACTTGATGGTCCACGAGCCACTTGATTTTTAACAAAGAGCCACTTGTGGCTCGCGAGCCATAGGTTCCCGACCCCTGTCATATGGTAATAAATTATTTCATGTTGCGTATGGTAGTCAAATAAAGGAAAGCCTCCATTGCCATCATTTACATCAGGGATGCTCATAGTTCTATTGAATGAGATCTACTTTTACATCATGTTATTGCAACAAGATCTACCATGTACAATAACGGCTATATATTATCACAATACCAATATTTCAGTAGTCAGAAGTGAAGTTTGAGGATTCTCAATACCAGCTTCAAGTCAAGTCAAGTCAAGTCAATTTTATTTGTATAGCGCCTTTCACAACACACATCGTTTCAAAGCAGCTTTACAGAAGTTCAGCATTAACAGACGATAAAAATGTAATGTCTATAAAGTCGATAAATCATCATCCTTGTGCAGGGCTCCAAACTGCGACTAAAAATGGTCGCATTTATGACCAAATAATTTTATTTGCGAGTGTAATTTCTGTCAGGGTCGCCATTGGCGACAGTAAAAAGCTTCAAGACCACAACAAATAATAGCACTAACTATTATGTTAATTATGGGAGAATGGTTTCAAGTTTTTAACTAATTACTCAAGACTAGTAAACAGTCAGAAATAAATAAACAATAAAAACAGCAATTAATATAAATAGATAAAAAATAATAAAACAAAAAATACAAATTAAGAAAATTTTAACAGCAGGATCAAGTATTCAAGTAAACACTCAGAATTAAATAAAACATAAAATCACAATTATAGCCGGTTATTTTTCATTACTGACATTTTAATCAGTCTGCTTATCCGGTTGGGAAAGTAAAATTCTCTTTCACTTGCCCCTTCAAAAATCCCTTGTCCCGGACAAGCGAATAAGCGTTAATGTCGAGCCCTGATAAGGTTGTGTTCATGAACATTAGTTAATGCATTGGATATCATGAATAAACAATGAACTTTTGTTTAATGTTAATTTATCAAAATACTACTGTTCATTGTTTGTTCATGTTAGTTTATATTGCATTAATTAATGTTAATGTATGCAACTTTTATTGTAAAAACGTATTAGTACAGTATATGCAAAAATGAACTTTAACCATGATGGTAATACTTTAAAATAAGGATGTAATTGTTAACATTAATCAACATCTTGATTCATGTTAATTTTAACAAATATGAATACATTATTAAAATGAAAAGTTGTGTACATAAACATTAGTGAATAAAAAAGTCTATGTTGTTGTGTTATTTCATTATATACAGTATATATATATTGTCGTGGCAATGACATCATTATGTAGAAAGTCTTTTAGTGACACACCACATGGACTAAGAGTTCAAAAATGCTTTTGTAGCTAAACTTCGGATCGTACGTTTTGTACTAAGGTGAAAGTTTTTTTTTTTTTGGTTTTACAAAAGATAATTTGCTGTCACTTATGTATCATTCTTACTGTGTGATTAAAACCATGCTTTACAGTATCTTGCAATTTATAAAAAATGTTACCCGCCAACTGCCCAGTGTTATGTACACAGAAAAGACAATTGATTTAATATTCAACTCTGGGCAGGTATTAATTTTGGACCCTGCTTCCACCAAACAATACATGGTGCCATTTCATTGTGATGAGCATTTGCGATCAATAAATCTTTGCTATTTTTATGACCATATTTGTTTGTTGTATTCTCCATATTCTTTTTTCTTCCCCATATTTGAGCATTTAAACAAAAATTTGTTGTCTAGTTGTTTTGAGGTCAGCGTACCATCCTGCACGCATTATTAAAATGACTCTAATTCACCTGCGCATCAGAGCGAAAGGATTGAACTGTACAATAAGTGTTGACACTGTTATAGTTATTGTCTCATGGGACCTGCTGTTCCAGCATTAATCACAATCTATTTAAGAAAAGATTAAAAAAAAGCACACTTATTTCCCAAAAGACCATTGACAGATTTCAGTTTGTGCCTGGCTACTTCAACGACATTCAAATGTAGTTTTTTTCTTGCATGTTAATTCTCAGTTGACATCTCCTCAAGGCTTTTGTAATCATTCCCTTTCCCTGGAAAATTACCATTAAGTTTTGTTGTATGTAAAACAGATGCAATGAAAGTGAACAGTGACTTTGGCTAACATTTTGCCTAACATCTCCTTTGTTTTCACCAAAGAAATCCATTTGAGTTACCATTTATGTTAGTGATGACAGAATTGTCATTTTTGGGTAAACCATCCATTTAAATTAGAGCCCGACCGATATGTGATTTTTGAGACAATACCGATTTTAGAGGGGGAAATTCACAGATTACCGATATGGTGGCGATGTTTGTTAATGTTTGAGCTGGAATGAAAACAGATCTTTTCTATGTGGATTGTTCACCGATTTTGCACCGATATGACTGCAAAGGTACTCAGAAGGCTGCTATCTTAAACAAATATTTTTCTTAAAGAATATTTGACATTATTATTATACATTGTCAACAAATTCTATAAATGAAACTGAGAAAATAAAGAATAAATAAAAATACAATAAATAGCTTGAAAAACATCAGTACTGTATGTTTAGTATCAGTCAGTTACTGACCATTAAAATAAAGAATAAATTCAAATAAAATAAATAGCTAAATAAACATCAGTAGTACTGTTTAGTGTCATTCAAATGCTGACTATTTTAATACTGCCAGTCAATAATTGGCAGGTTGTAAAACAAGAAGCATTTACACCTGCTGAGACAAGAGAAAAACAGCGGCAGTGGTGTTACACCGAATTCTCCTATACAAGTTCAGGGGAACTTTCAACAGTGAAAAACCTGACTTTTAAATGTTACATTTTATAAATCCTTAACAAAACATTTTGGTGAATACATGTTTAAAAATTAGCTTAAACTCCAACTGACAAGCAATGAAAGTAGCTGCGTGGTTAGCTAGTTAGCTATACGCTCGTTGTCACGGAGAGTAAAAGATGGATCAGCATTGGGTCTTACCAACTAGGTAACAATGTAGCATGAAATCAAAACTCAAAAGACACAATCCACCACCACACCATTGTCTACTGAGCTGCAAAAAGATGCTCTAATATTTACCTTTCAATCTGCTACATTAATAACTGCACTGACAAACTATAGCTGGCTAACAGCAAACTGATGTAATCAACATGAGAGACATGGTTGTCAGGGACAGGGTTAACGTTATATAAGTTATATTGAAAAGGGAAAATTATGGAGTCATTATTTATTAACATTTCAGTATGTATTTCACAAACTAGATAGCAACTTACCGTGAAGACACTGCTTAACACCGCACCACTTAACTCCGCCCTGTCTGCAGAGCCACCGACAGCTCAGCTCTGTTAACAATGAAGTCAGAGTGCGCTCCGCTGGACAAACTACGTAAGGACACCAATTTTAAAGCATTGTTTTCTGCATTATATGTTCTGAAAACAGTTTTCATATCTGCGCATATCGGTAAACATATACGCCAAAACCAATATATCGTTGAATGTCTAACATCAGCCTATAATATCAGCCGACTGATAAAGCTCTACTTTAAATTTGCCTGCGAGAACAGATTACCAGTGATTGTTATGGTAATTTTTGTATTCCCTCAGGATTCAGTCTCATGCACAGTAGCTCTCCTCCGTGTACTGTACCCTCAGCGGTGCAGAAGAGATACGGAAGCCCTCATTAAAACAAGCTTAGGACTTCCTGCTCTTACGAAGAGGAAGAACATAAAACAGGACTTTGTTCTCTCAGTACATCTGTTTGTGCCTGATGCGACTGAGCGCGAGATCACACAATAAATAATTTCCCCTCTCACTCGCAGCGGGCCTTTGAAACTGCCATGCGTCTTCTGATACTCTGTAAGATAGCGTTTGATGTTTAACTCAGAAGATGGAGGGCGGCCTTTAAAGGATTGCTTCTCTTGAGAGAGAGAGTGAGCCTGAGGCACAGGTTTCCCCTTTGCTCTAATTTGGAGGTTGAACTTGCGATGCTGAAGTTTTATTACCTCTTTATCTACCCGTACATTGATTTTTACTGCTGCAGCTTTCCCTAAAATAAACGTATCTGACATCAAGGCTCTGCTGATGGCAATTCTGGAAGTTTTCCATAAGATATTATAGTGTCACGAGGCATGGTTTTAGAGAATGCTAACTTTTGAGAGTGAATACATTCCTCAGGAAAACTAGATTAAGGAATATTTCGGTTTAATACAATTTAAGCTCAATCAACATCATTTGTGAGATATGATATGAAGCCAACTGTTTAGATGTCAAAATACGATTGGGGTAAGTTGAATTGAATGTTTGAACTCTTTTAATGAGGTTTTAATGAGCTGATGTTAGAAAGCAAAAGTTAATGATGGTTGTGTTCTTTGCCTCAGCTTGTCCAAACAAACAAAGGTAAAATGACACACACACACATGCAAACACATATGTACACACACAAACAAACCTTAGTTTCAATAGGCTAGACTAGTGTTGGGTTCGAGTCCACCTTCATTGAGTCTGAGTCAAGTCCGAGTCTTTAAAAAGATGAGTTTGATTCCAAAATGGGCCCAAGAAACCAAGAAAAATTATTTGTCAATATAAATGGAACAAAAACACCTGCATTTCATCTCTTCATATATACATTATATGATTAGTATCCTGCTGAACAAACTTCAAAGTGGTTTCAGAATGAAAGCACATGCTTTTGTATATGACAAAACTGTTGACATTTTAAATTATTTGTCGTTTTTTCCCCTCCACTCAGTCAAGAACGTGAAAGCTGTGTTAGTCATTAAAACAAGGGTTATAATGTTTCGAGTTTTTATATAAACTACCTGGCAAAAAAAAATGTTTTAGTTTGATTTAAATAAGCAGATACTAAGAGTCTATGATTGGATCATTATTGCAGCGATTAATATGTTTCAGCTGGCAACAATTCTTTTAACCCCTAAATGATGCAGTGTGTAGCTTCTCATTTCTTAAACATTCATGTCGGAAGACTTATCTTGTGGTCATGGAAAAGATGTTACTTTGTTTCAGAAGGGGCAAATTATTGGCCCGCATCAAGCAAAGAAAACAACTAGGGAGATTGTTGAAATTACTGGAATTGGATTATGAACTGTCCAACGCATTATTAAAACCTGGAAGGACAGTGATGAATCGTTAGATTTGCAGAAGAAATGTGGTAAAAAAATCTTGAATGATCGTGATTGGAGATCACTAAAGAAAATCACTAAAATGCTTGAAGTCACATCGTAAAAAATCAACAGTAGAACTCACGGCTATATTTATTAGTGAAAGTAAGAGCATTTTGACATGCTCAATGTGACG
The DNA here is from genome assembly GCA_032164185.1 of Moxostoma hubbsi. Lineage (NCBI taxonomy): Eukaryota > Metazoa > Chordata > Actinopteri > Cypriniformes > Catostomidae > Moxostoma > Moxostoma hubbsi. The sequence goes on along the minus strand of JAVLUX010000038.1, from coordinate 5,404,076 downwards.
AGAATTTACATGATTGGGAATAAACAGCTGTGTGGCCACAAGAAGACACTTGTTAGTGAGACTAATCAGTTTGCTAGAGAGCATAAAGATTGGACTGTGGTGCAATGGAAAAAGATAATGTGGGCTGATGAGTCTTTGAGACTTCTCAAGTCAAGTCAAGTGTTTTTTTTATTGTCGTTTCAACCATATACAGTTAGTACAGTACATAGCGAAACGAGACAACGTTCCTCCAGGACCATGGTGCTACATAAAACAATATAGAACAAACACTGAACCACACGAGACTACACAGACTAAATAAAATACCTATATAAAGTGCACGTGCAAACGTGTGCAAAAAAGTACGGTACAGGACAATAAATTACTAACAATAAACAGGACAATAGACACAGTAAGAGACAGTGCAGCGCCGACATAAAATACTATGAGATAGTGTTCTATGCACATAGCAGTTATTGAGGTAGCAGCCAGTTATAAAGTGACAATAATTAAAGTGCAACTCAGGATATGTGTGTGTGTGTGTGTGTGTCAAACCAGTCTCTGAGTATTGAGGAGTCTGATGGCTTGGGGGAAGAAGCTGTTACACAGTCTGGCCGTGAGGGCCCGAATGCTTCGGCAGACGGCAGGAGGGTGAAGAGTTTGTGTGAGGGGTGTGTGGGGTCATCCACAATGCTGGTGGCTTTGCGGATGCAGTGTTTTTTGTAAATGTCTTTGATGGAGGGAAGAGAGACCCCGATGATCTTCTCAGCTGTCCTCACTATCCTCTGCAGTGCTTTGCGGTCCGAACGGTGCAAGTCCCAAACCAGGCAGTGATGCAGCTGCTCAGGATGCTCTCAATAGTCCCTCTATAGAATGTAGTGAGGATGGGGTGGGAGATGTGCTTTCCTCAGCCTTCGAAGAAAGTAGAGATGCTGCTGTGCTTTCTTGGTAATAGAGCTGGTGTTGAGGGACCAGGTGAGGTTCTCCGCCAGGTGAACACCAAGGAATTTGGTGCTCTTGACCATCTCCACAGAGGAGCCGTCGATGTTCAGCGGAGAGTGGTCACTCTGTGCTCTACTAAAGTCAACAACCATCTCTTTTGTTTTGTCGACATTCAGAGACAGGTTGTTGGCTCTACACTAGTCTGTTAGCTGCGTTCTGATGAGATTTACCCTATACCAAAGCGATAGGTATGTCAGGGTAAGAAGGGAAGCGAATGAAGCGATTCATGCATAGTGCCCACTGTACACGCCTCTGGAGGCAGTGTTATGATCTGGGGTTGCTTCAATTGGCCAGGTCGAGGCTCAGCAATGTTATGCGGCAATAAAATGAAGTCAGCTGACTACCTGAATGTACTGAATAACCCTGATGGCAAGGGCATATTCCAGGATGACAATGCCAAGATTCCTCAGGCTTAAATTGTGAAAGAGTGGTTCAGGGAGCACGAGGAATCGTTTTCACACATGATTGGCCACCACAGAGTTCTGATCTTAACCCCATTGAAAGTCTTTGAGACGTGCTGGAAAAGACATTACGGAGTGGTTCGACTCTCCCATCATCTTTACAAGATCTCGGCAAAAAATGTATGCTACTCTGGATGGGAACAAATTTTGTGACGTTGGATAAATTTGTTGAAACAATGCCATGACGTATGTGCTCCTTTATCAAAGCTAAAGGCAGTCCAATGAAATATTAGAGTATGCAACTGTTTTGTTTGTCCAGGCAGTGTAGTTTTTCTTCTACTTCATTTTCAGTTTGTCCTTTCAATTTAGTTTCATTTTTTCTACAATTATCCCAATCTAAAGAAATAATAGTCTATACTGAGATTTACTGAGAGTTTTTGATTGATTTGATTTGGGAAAAATAAGTCAACACAGTAGTAATTAACACTCTGAGAAGTTACATATCACTATTTAACGGCAAATGCTAAATTCAAAAACACTGGAAAAGCAAACTGCTAATATTAGGGCCATTTAACATGAACACAAATCTCTTAATTGATTTGTGCACCTAAAACCTTGATACGTCCCTGATACGTCCCTGATACAGTTGCCGCCGAAGATAAAAAATATTTGATATTTGCTTGAGTGGCCGCCGCGTTGGTCTGCAATCATTATGAAATCTTAAATATTTACCAAATAAATTTTCGCTGAGCCCTTCTTTAACCGCAAAAACATGGAGAAGAATAATAATTTTCATAATTCGTAAATTTAACAGAATCGTCTTTCAAAATGGTCAGACATATAAGCTTAAAAAAAGACCTAAGTTACCCTGTGGTTTACAATAAAAAAACTTGACATAACCAACTAAATTCAACTCATTACATGAAGTTTAGCTTCATACACAAACTCTGACATTGAATAATAGACTACTTTAGTCTGTAATTAAATTATAATCACAATATTTCACTGCCCAAAATATCCTAATATTTTATTGATAATGGCTGAATGTTGTGAATGGTGGACAAAAGCTGTAAAAGAACATATATTAAGCAGCTCATCAATGATTTGAAAAAGATTTTTTGCGCTATTCTCCATAACATCCACGCACAACTCACCACGTTAAGTAAATACATGCATTTTGTTGAGTATTTTTTTCCTTTAATCCCTTTTTTATCATATATGTTCAGTAAAAGTTCAGCTCAACCAATGGCATTTGTGGCATAATGTTGATTACCAAAAAAACAACAACATTTATTTAAATTTTTTTTTTTTTTTTAAATATACCAAAAATCTATTTTACAGTGAGGCACTTACAGTGGAAGTGAATGGGGACAATTTTTGGAGGTTTTAAAGGCAGAAATGTGAAGCTTATAATTTTTTAAAAAGAACTCCTGTAATTTGAGATGTAAAGTTGTTTAAATTTGTAATTTTCATGTGATTAAAGTGTTTATTCAAGATTCCTTTCAAGGCAAGTCAGTCCACTTGGCGGCCATTTTTGTAATGCTCCCGGGGCCATAGGGCAGCTATTTTTCTATGTAAACAAGCAGCATAAAAGTACAACTCCTATCTGCTTGAATGGGGAAAGACTGAAATCTCCAAATTGGTTGGTTATTAAACAATTAAAGAACATTTAAAATCAGTAGTAAAATCTCTCTTTAGCTCAGATCACATAAAAAAATGCTATTTTTTAGGCTGGTTCAGCTAATGCAAACGTGCGTTCTAGAGTGGACTGACCAGCGATGTCTGTATCTAAAAGATAATTGGCTCTTTTACCTGTAAGGCAGGACTTTTCTACCTTTTCTACATCCGTTGGGCTTTTCAATTTCACCCAATGTCTGCTAAACTGTCTCTGTTTACTGTGTTACATCTTCATGGCAACAAAGTTGTAAAATTGGATATCACTTTACAAAGAAGAGTAAAAGTTAGTCAGAAATTTGAATAAGTGAGTTTCTGAATGTTTATGGATTGGCCCCATTCACTTCCATTGTAAGTGCCTCACTGTAACCCAGATTTTAAAGAAAAGGAGGGACGTGTTGAAATATATTTTTGTGGTAATCAACATTTTGCCACAAATGCTGTCAACTGAGCTTAACTTGTATTTAACCCGGAATATTCCTTTAAAATAACACTACTAACACTCAGGAATATAGTATAGAGTTTTAATTATTTTTACTTGCGGTAAGATAGTTACACATTTGAAACATTTTGCACTAATGAACACTTGCATTTCATTGTAAGTGTATTAATATAAACACATTTTTTGTCAATTTTTAGAAACTGAAAACGAACAAGTCAATTATTTTCTGTCAATTATAAACTGAAATATATAATTTAAGTCAACATGAAACAGCATTCACAACTATTTACTTGTGCAATATGATGCATTTCAAATTGAAACAGGATATTCAACAAAAAAAGAGTAGGATGGGTCTTGAGCCCTTAGGGGCGCCCCGCCCCCCCTAAGGGCTCCCCCCGCCCCCCTTGAAGGTCAAGTAAATTTGATTTGATTTTCTTTATAGCGGCAGAATTTTTCGGGAAATTGGGTATAGCACTAGCGGACAGAGAGCGCGCAGCGGGAAATATGTCGCGTCAACCAGATGAAAACGCTCACAGGGCAAACATCCGCATCCGCACCCTCCCCCCCCAGTCACCATTCTGTCACCATGACAAATTCCTTGTGTGTGTAAGCATACTTGGCAGTAAAGCTCATTCTGATTCTGATTCATATTTAGGTACACTTTTACACTCCTAGTCCAAAAATTGCATCAAAACTCTAGTGTATAATTTCCTGAAATTTTTAAAAGCTCATATAGCTCATAAAAGTTCATGTTTTACTCTGTGGCAAAGCAATTCTGATAACTAACGCAAAGTCTAGGCGATCTGGGCATCTCATTCAAGCAAGACTAATATTAAATAGCATCTGGTCTCTAATGGGCAAGGGTTCAGTTAATTTAGCCCGAGTTAAGTTGCCACAGAGGTGCTCAAGGTGTGAGATAAAGGAAGCATGCAATCTTATCTCTCTTAAATAGCCAGGAGAGAGAGAGTTGATGGTCTCTTTCAAGCTATCATACTCCAACTGTATTCATTTCAATATGAAAGTGGACAGCTGGATCCAGTACTGTATGCCAGCACGAGCAGTCTGAATGAAGCCGACCCCTTCAGTATGTATCACATCATTTATGGCTTCTCTCTGGTACTCGCTTGATAGCCAGCCTCATTAGTATGCGTCACCTCAGCACTACCTAGATAACATACTCGCTTTATATGCTATTACTTGAGTGCCATTGTGCATTTGGAGATATGCATCCACCATTACCATTGTGTTATTACTATTATTATGATGAGTGTTATACGTATTAATTAATTTTTTTTTTATGGCCCTTTCTCTGCACTCACTGTGGATGACATCTTTGGCATTTATTTCCTAGGCAGCTGCATTTTCCGGGAAACCCCATGTAGTTATGGTCTATCGCCTGAGGTCCTAGTAGTCGAGCACTCTCAGTGCACTTTAATGGCCTGACCACGGCCAGCTAGAAGAGAGATTGTAAATGCATTTATGAATCGATCTGCCCTCCAGTGACATCATCAACACACTCCTGCTAAACAGTGAACAGTATCAATGAGGGAAAACTCCCCAGCAGCCGTGTGCGAGGGCCAATATTTACTGTACATTAAGCATGTGTGCAGCAGTGCAGTGTTCTCCTCAAAAAATAATCATTATGAAAAGGTTTTATGGTTTATTTTTGTTACTTTAGGTTGTGTTTTTAGGTGAAATATCTTAGGGTTGGATTAAAATGTTTTGGTCTTTCAATAGCAACCCAGCAAACACAGAATGTCCCTAATGCTAGCAAATAGATATAATAGTTAAATAAAAATGCAATTATTATAATAATTATTTGTAGCTCAACCTCTGACTGGAAAATGCATTCCCTGCCTTGTGACAGCATTTTGCATAAATGGGATAGAAACAGTGTGACAGGGCGGAGGGCGGGACCGGGTCGTGATTATACACACCCAGTCCCTTATCGGCCTTTATCCCTCTCCGAGGCTCAATTAGCCCGATAAGGGACCGGGTGTGTATAATCACGACCCTCCCCGCCCTCCGCCCTGTCACAAACAGCACTCGAAAATTTCTACTGGTTGACTCATCTCTTCCGATATTTTATAAAATATTTTTAATTCGTTTAACCAATATATCGATCACCCCTAGCTTCCAGATACCTTACCCTTTAAGGGAAGAAGCCATAAAAACACAGAATCTCATGAAAGCTGTCAGAAGCCAATTTTTAAGACTATTTTAATTTCGTCTATGCACATTTAAAGCCCTCTCCCTGTGTTACAGTATATTAGCCTACTGTAATGTGAAAAAAAAATTCTCATTACTGTAGTACTGTAAAAATGTATATTATTTAAACTGGTAGTATTTCTAGTATAATAATTATTAAAAACTTTTATTTTGATAAAGCAAGATTATTTTGCTTTAAAGTAGGTATATTTGGGGGGTAAAATGTGCTTGATTATCATGAAAATTATGCCACAATGCAAAAAAAAAAATAAAAATAGTACACTTTATTTTATTTGTGCATTCTTTGTAACATAATTTTTTTCTTTTGATTTGGACTCGGAGATTTCTTCTTGAGATTCCGGCATACAGTAAATGTTTTGGTGTCTTTTGAAGTCAATTATCCAAAGTTTGTGCTAATATGAACAATCCCTTGGTTTGCCATTTATTTGGGAGAGAGAGGCAGTATATTTGTACGGCTAATCCTGAAGAGAGTACACATGCTCTAATTGCATGTGTGTTCTGTAAACATGCAACAGGGAAGCTTGGCTTGATTCATGCTAAGACAAACATCATGATGGAAAACAATTTTCCACTCACATAATAAAGAAGTAATTGGTTTTATTAGTGGCAAATATCCATGTTAATCTTTCTGTAAGGGGCAGCCTTACTCAGTGTTAAAACCTGGCTACATTCAAAACTAGACTGTATGTTGAGTTTTTATTAGTGGTCTTTACTAAGGCAAGCATCACTAGGGTATGCAACTTCAACAAAAATATAAAATTTTGTCACGCAACATCTTTGTGCTACAGATGTGAATATAATCTCGTGGCTTATTGAGAAGTGGCATGCATACGCATGCTAATCGATCAGAATTTTTGGTTTGTCAACATACATACAATGATGGCCAAAAGCTTATAGGCTATTTTGAAGGAGGGACACAAACCATATACAACATGAGGACCAGAATATTATAGACATTTAATATCCACCTACCAATCAGAGCACAATAACAACTGTATAGCTATGGCATAGCAACCACCCAGATCATCGTATTATTATAATTATTTTCCTTGAAAAATTAAAAAATCTACTTTACATATTCTGTTATTTTCTCATTAATAAAATATATTTCAAAATTAAATAAAATTAGCAAAATATCAACAATTTGTGAAATATCAAAAATTAGCTTTATTATTAGTTGCCTTTCAATTGTTGATATCAAAAATCATGCACTAGGAACAATTTAATCATTGATATCATAAAATATAATTTATACTAGTAAGAAGTGCATTGCTGATTTATGAAATTTGAATTTGTAAAAAATGTATTAAATATATCTGGAATTAAAGTGAATGACAGATCTTCTACTAGTTAAGTCAGTTTAAAAAATGTAAATATTCTTAAGGTAAGAGGTAAATAATTCTCAATATTCAGATTTTTCATTAATTAATGATTCAATTTATTTGACATAAATGCATGAGACACAGTTTATATGTTTTAAATGGTTAGAAAAAAAACATGTTCTTTATAAAGGTCAAAATGAAAATCAAATCCAGGGGGAAAATATTGACCCTTAATGTAACTGACCCTGGTAATAATGTTTTTTTATATAAAGAATGATCAAATTAACGTACTCTTGCATGTTCACTAGTAGTTATTCCTTTCTTGATATGATGAATTACCATTTAACTAGTGAAAATTGAATTGTTTGTATCTTTAATTCATATCCTGCCCTTGATTAAATGTCAAAAGGGCTTGTGATATACTACTGCTTTTTGTGTATTTCATTGGTCATATGACGAGTGGTTTCTATTGGGTAGCGTGACTTTTAACAGAAGCATATATCCGTCTCTTCCAATGTCCTCACTGTTGTCTCTAGTAATGCCTTGTTGTTGTAGTTTCATAGTTTTGACCACTAGGGGGATGCAGTCTACAGCAGCAGTGAACAGATTTTTTCTGCACCGGTCAAGACTGTTAACTGAATTCAACAAATGTTAACATCCATAACTGGTTGGATCCTGTACTGAGGTTGTACTGATTCTTACATACTTTCAAACTGAAGACCATTTCCATTTGGTCTGTAAAGCTGTTGTGTTCTCCCTTAAATAGTGTTGCAGGCAGTCCTGTAAATAAATTGTCCCCTCTAGAAAAGTCTATAATTCCAGCAGCATTGTTGTCCGCTGACCATGATTATACGATGCCATGACATGTTTGAATTGTGCCCCCTAATTTCATACTGTTTGTTCTGTACCTTTTCAGAATGGAATTATTAGGACATGAAAGTGAGTTTGTATGCATCAGCAGAGGTGAAGTCATGCATAGACTCTCTCTCTCTAGCTAGTGCACATTTAAAAGCACATCGGACACACAGTCCATAATTAAAAAATGAGCCTCGAAATAAATTTTTCACCCACTAATGTAGAAAAAGTTACACCAACAACTTTAATATCGTAGCGCTGATAATAAAATGGCATCACTAAGTTACATTCTTTATACTCGATCATCTATGACTTGAGTAACTGTTGAATGTCAATAACCTGTGTTTCCTTAAGGTTGTTCCGTATTATAGGTCACTCTACTCGTCTATTGTTTCTACGTCACAGATTTTACACACTGTTTGCACTCCTTTAAAGCAAACTGCACGTTAGTTTGTTTTGCATAAGCATGCAGCCTCACCTCCATTTACTGTGAACTTTGCATAATTAAATACATAAAGCCAGTGACCTTTTGAACCACAAAATGATGTTTGTCTGGATATACTGGATGTATTCCAACCCAAGTGACCCAAGCAAATTAATATATATACTGTACTTCTGTTCGAGTCTAAATGTGTAGATCTCTCCATTAAATAATTAAATATTTTAAGTGAGTTCTAAACTATTAAATAGTTAAATCCATCAATGCATCCATCCATTTTTTGAGCTATGAGCATTTTTCAAGTTAAAAGAACTTCAACTTTTTATAATGCATCTTGAAACATGGTGCTTCTAGTTTTTTTAAATTATGCTAGAACGTGTTCTGTGTGATTTGACCCTTAGTGCGTTACATTTTTAAAATAAAAAGAGCAGAGCTTGTGCATAAATAAATAGACCCCAAAGCTAATTAGAAGCTAAAAATGTATGCAAAACAAATCAAATGAAATACATGGAAGACATTAATCTATCTATTTAGGGATTTAATGGTTAATTTAATGACTTAATAGTTGATGATTTATAATTTATTTAATGGTCGATGATGTGATGTACATTTTTTGTCCACATTTATTAAATAATAATTCAAAATACATAAAAATGCAATTCACACAAAACAATTTCTTGAATCCACCCCTTCTTTGATGAACATTTTTCAATGATTGAGTTCAAAGTTTTTTTTAAATATTGTTTCTGGGGCTTAAAGTTAAAAAAAAAAAAGTAATGTGTTGCAGAGCTCGACATTAATGCTTGTCCGCTTGCTCGGGACAAGTGGATTTTTGAAGGGGCAACTGAAAGAATTTTACTCTCCTGACCGGACAAGCAGACTGATTAAAATGCCAATAACGAAAAACAACCGGCTATAATAGTGATAGCCTAGACCTGTGTCACTTATTAGAAAGTTCATATTCTTATTCTGCTCAAACTAATCCATAATTTATAATTTGCTAGTAATCTATTAACAGCTGCTTCCTGTTTGATTGACAGGCGGCGTATGTGTGTGTGCTGAACACACACACACACGCCACCATTAATTAGTATTTTTTGCTCTATTATTTTTTATCAAAAGCCTGTTGTATCATATTTGATACATGGATTTCAAAGGGGTTTTTTCAATAATTATTATTATTTTTATTTTTATTTTTTATATTGATTATATTCAGCAAATACTCATTATAAAATATTAGTAACAATATAATAATTACTGCCACTTTTACTTATTAAAATAAGCTGTCATTTCTCCCACGTGCAAGTCCACCAGCATTTTAAATAGGTATATAAACATTATATTTTTAACCACTATGTAAAACGTACATACTTTAGGTTGTTTGGCTTGTCGGCTTGAACAAGAGTGAAACAGGAGCTGTCAAACATTCTTTATCATATTTGATACACAGCGTTATATTGTTACATGTTCAACAATTTATTTAATTTATTTTTGAGAGACTTGGCACTCCATTGATGCCATGTAAAGCATCTGTTATTAAATTATGGTTCATACTGTTCACTGTCTATCTCTTTATTTCTTTACACATTATGGTCAGCTTAAAGGTTTTATCTACAGTTTTAAACTTGTATTTTAAACTTCGTTTTTGTGCAACTTCACTGTTACTCACAAAACACAGATGTGCCCGTTGAATGATGTTCAGTGTTTAGTTTGTTCACTATGGATTTATTCACATAGGTGAGTGTATGTAAACACATAGTTGGCACAGATTAAGCATTTTAATACTCTATGTTGCCAAGATAACTTCTGACGTAGCGCATGGATATAGTGACTCTCCTATCATACAGATTAAAAGATCATCCCTCTAAACAAGCAAAGACTTGCACACACATGGCACAGTCTGTCAACTGAAAATGTGTTAAAGGATGTGATATTTATTATATGTGCACTGTAAATGAATCCTCAGAGTCAAACAGAGTTTTTGAACTCGGGTTGTGTCCGGAAACTAATTTGCTTTTCATCAAATTACAACTCTTGTAACAAATGCCACAGGACCAAATTGCTTTATTTTAGACATGCTCCAACCTGAATCTGCTTTAAATATTAAAAGATTTACTGCCTCATTTATGAGAACTGGGTGCAAGGTTTACTGTTTAAGTGTGGTTTGGATGCTTAAATTGATTTCATATTCCACAGCTGAGCTTTGATCTGAATTGCACGCAGCATCTGGCCTGACCCCGCTGACATTGCTTTGGCTCTATAAAGTTATTATATACACTTAACTGCCTGTTTTCTGACGCAAGTAGAGACCCATATCCACCAACCCTCATGATAAAGCTTAAAATAATAGTTAAGTAGGACACAGAATAAAGTGTACACATTTTAAAGATGTTTGCAATTAGTTATGGGCTCATAACTTTTTATGAGACATGTTAGAAAAGAGCTCTGTTTTGAACTTTGGAATAAGAATGTAGCCCTTCTTTTATTATCAGTGTGATTTTGGTCAGTTTCATATTGTTCGTTTTTAAAAAGGATAGATCTGGTCCTGGATGCTCATTGGTTAATACTGCGTTCCATCATGCTAAAGAAACAATATAACAGGGTTCTCGCGGATCCTTTAAAAGTCTTAAAATGTCTTGGGGTGTGTTCACACTTGTAGTTCGGTTCTCTTGGTCCGGACCAAAAATGATAATGATACTTTTAGTCCTAGTTCGTTTAGCGTTCACACTGGCATTTTTAACACCAACGCTAACGATACAAAACCAAAGGCATCAAGGAAAAGTCACGGTCTGATTGGACAGTTTTTATGACGTATATTTTTTGATGGAACTTACCGAACATCCAAAACAATGCTGGCGAAATGCGCTTGTTGTATGTATATATGTATATATGGTGGTATTTTTACCAGCTGAGAACAAACAAAGAGTTAATAAAATGTGTAAAGAGTCAAAACAGCGCCAGTTATTCCTCTTTTGTACACAAACGAAGATATGCTGCAATGACGGCTGACGGGTGATTCCGGCGCCTGTCCCGAACTGTAATGGGCAACATAGCTCCAATTATGAGAAGAACCAGGTATGCTTGAGGTCAGAATAAAGCAAATTACTTCCTGTTTTTGGTCCGTTTAGACGTCTTTGGTCCATGTTGCTTTCATATATCAATCGAACCGCACCAGAGCTCGTTTGGAAGCGGACCGAGACCCACTTTTCAGGCGGTCTCGGTCCGTTTGTTTAGTGCGCACCAAGGTTCGGGTGACAGCGTTCACAAATGTTCAAATGAACCACACTAACAGATCAATCACACCAGAGTTCATTTTAATAGAACCAAACCTGCCAAGTGTGAACACACCCTAAAAATCAGTTTTCTATATCAGCTTTCTTTCAACACATTATCAAATCAGCACAATCCAATATCGTTCGAAATCTAATTCGTATTTATTTAGATAATGGTACATAAACCAGTCTTAATGTGATATATATGTGGAAAACATGTTAAATTTACATATATCCTACCCTATTTTACTGATAAGTAATGTTAAGGCCATGTTGAATATGTGCCCCTGCCTGTTCAAGTAAGAGTCTGTGATACATGATTTATTTGGAGATTGTGTTGGTTTATTTTGGTATGGGGATACGGTATTAATGTTATTTGTTCAGGTCATGAAAAGGGTCTTAAAAAGTCTTACATCTGTTCATCTAGCTACTGTTTATATCACTGAACGAGGCCAATTAGTAAAAGTACTATATTGTCTTCTTGAAGGATTGCACTTCTTGCAGGGCTGTACTATGCAACAGTTTTGTGTGCGTAAATTTTTTGTAGTATGCAACGATAAATTGCAACCCAATGTGTCCTTAATATTATATTATAGAATTAATGTTTCATAAAAGCATTAAGACACTTGTGGCCATGCTGCATTGGTAATAACTAATAATGGCCTTTAGTGTTGACAAAATTCACACTAATAGTGCCTCATACTAATGCTATCACAATTATGAAATTAGGCTGATGATTAATTGCCAAACATATAATTGCAATTATGACAAGGAATTGTCTTTTTAGGGCTTTCACAACTATGACAATTAATTGTGACACAAATTGTAATACAAGGTGTTTGTGTGTTTCATACACCATAAGAAGTAATGTATGCATATTTAACTATTTTATATTATATTATATTAATGCCCTAAATCTTTTCGTTCACATTTTATTTTAAGGCTCTCCGTTTAAGCCCACAAGCTCTTTTTTCACATGAAGGAACACCTTTGAGATTCAGTTTTTTTGTTCTATCTAGGTGTCTCCTCCTTTGTGTCACTGCATGTCATTTGTACTGCGTGTATGAACCCACAATAACTAAGAACATGTGCCATTACGTGAACGTTAAATTAAATTGAAACGCTCGGTGTACAAAAATGCGTCAATGGTTAATTGTTTTCTTGTAAAGACTGATGTCAAATATGTGTTTTCACAGTTATATTAGCTTTGATGGCTGCTCGGTCACTCTGCAAGGAAGTGTTCTGCTGTGCTTGGCTCTCTCTCCTCGTATCCCAATGTCACAGCCCATTACGATCTTTCAGGCTGTCTTTGGTACATTATTGCCCACTTAAGTGTAAGAAGCAGATTTTTTTCATTGGCCCTGGCAGAGTATGAAAGGGCTATTTAAGCACACCAATCCATGTCTGCAAAGCCATTTCCATCCGCTCCCACAGCTCTTTGTTTCTTTAGTGCTGTCGTGTGAAGACAGATTAGTCCCCCCCCCCAACACCCCTTTCGGGAGAAGGGTAAACTGTAGCAGGCCGTGGAAAGAGAGAGAAGGGGAATGCGTGAGGGAATTATTGGGAGCCGCCAGAATGCCTGGATTCGGAATGACGCAAGCAGGGCCGGCCAGTGACGTGGGGATTGAGAGAGCCTTCTCTGCGAGCCGAGCCACAGGGTTCTGCGCTTCAAACATTCTACCTCTGCTTCCACTTTCACATCAGTATTTTTTAATCCAGCACCGTGTTTGTGAGCAATATTAAAACCAAAATATTAAAGAGTTGACATCCTGCAGATAAATGTAACCTTTTTTTGTAATTAGGATAAGGGTAAATTATTGGAGCCTGATAAGTAATCACTATTACTATTGCTCATTCTAATTCCTAACCCAAAGCATTACACTTTCTGTGTTTTTCTACAGAGAGATATCTCAAATCATGCAGCCTGTTGAAGAGAGATGTGCTATTCAATTTCTAAGTGATCAGACTTACAATTTTTGCCTTGCAGACAATAGAACTGTTAAAATAACCCTCATAGATTTATGGGTGTTTCTCAACTTTTCCAAGAGTTCATTTTTAATAAAACTAACACATTTTAAATTTTGTCTATTTGTTAAACGAAGATCACATTAAAACTTTTTACCAGGCTTTTGATCATTTATTTTGGGTGCTTATCAAATGCCTTTTATGTATACTGTAGATTTAACTGTTTTGCTTTTTCCTAGACTTTGAATATTAAACTATGAAAATCCATTACAATAATATAAAGTATTACATGTTTAAAACTATAATAATCAAAACAAAAAGTAAAATAAAGTTATATAATAATAAAACATTTTTTCCAAATGTTAGCGTATTTGTCAATTAAGTGGACAAAAGTGTCCATAAAGATCATGCTTGTGGGGAAATATGAGACTTGAGATGAAAAGTGATGTTTGAAGAAAAATAAATAAATAAAAAATCTAGGTAAATATCACTTGCAAGCAGAGTATTTTATTTATTTCCAATCAAGTTGTAATTTTACCAAATTCTGTAAAAAATCAAAGGCCGAAGCCTCTGCAGAGCCAGCAATACCACCAGTAACTCGAGACAGTTTATATGCCAACGCAGTTGAGGTACTTTTCAGGAGCACGAGACTGCGTGCCCATTGCAAATGGTGCCCCAGCCTAACTTGGAGGCGTCTGTCGTGACGACGACATGTCTGAACAATTGTTCTTAGGGACATCCCTGCCCACAGAAATGTAAGGTCCGTCCAAGGGCTGAACATAAGGTGACAGATAGGCATGATGGCCATGCAATGCGTACCACGGTGTAATGCCCATCTCGGGACTCTAGTCTGAAGCCGGTGTTGAAGCAGTCTCATATGCATCAACCAGAGCCGTGTAACTGCTGCCGAGGATGCCATATGCCCCAGGAGCCTCTGAAATAGTTTCAGTGGAACCGTTGTTCTTCCCCTGAATGACTTAAGGCAGTTCAGCACCGACTGAGTGTGCTCGTTTGTGAGGCGCGCTATCATAGTTACCGAGCCCAACCCGAGAAAAGAGATGTTCTGCACCAGAGAGAACTTGCTCTTTTACCAGTTGGCCTGAAGCCCTAATCGGCTGAGGTGTCTGAGCACCAGGTCCCTGTGTGCACACAATAGATCTCGAGAGTGAGCTAGAATCAGCCAGTCGTCAAGATATACTTCCCTTAGCTGGGCAAGGGCTGCCTCTGCGACATTCGTAAAGATGCGAGGCGACAGGGACAAACCGAAGGGGAGCACCTTGTACCAAAGAAATGTCTGTGTCGAGGCAAAACCGAGACATGAAAGTACACATCCTTCAGGTCTTGGCATGCAAATTCCACTCGCCAATTCTCATTGGTCTTTTCTCAAATATCAGAGGTTTTCCCAAGCGCGACCCCTAGTGTCACTACATCGACACAACGTCAAGTGAGTGACAGATAAGGAATCTATACTTTCAAATGATACCACATATGCCTAACTTATGTATACAGGGACTTAAACGTAAACTTTTTTCACGATATAGTGCCCCACTTTGAACCCGCTGGAGTTTGAGGGGTTTAAACACAATACAAAGTTTTAGATGCGATAGAAATGACACTGTGGTTGAAATTGTCACAACTTTCATAAAAAAATTGCAAAAATAGCATAAATCTCCAGTGATGCATGCACATAAACTGTTGGACATGGTTAGTAGACCAAAAAAATAAATATATATATATTTTTTTATTTTGAGAGTGTGAAAATTGTTTTAACTGGCTAGAATTCTGCAGTGCATTGAAGGAGAGACTTGGGAGCCAGTAAGGAATGCAGAATACCCTAGTATCGCCCTAGCAAACCACCCAGATCACCATAACAAACAACCACATTGCAATGAACTTGCAACCACCCACAACACCATAGCATCACTACAAAATGTTGTCATTACTAAAGCAGTAAAGTGTGGATGCATTGCGTGTTGCTATACAATTTTCTTGGATGTATGATGGAATATTAACAGAGGAATAAGCGTTTAAACATGAAGGAATTCCTTGACAAATGAATGTGTGTTTTTAAAGAGTCAAGTGATGTGTGCTCAAGGAAATGCTTGTTGGTTTACAAGTCGGGCGTGACATAGACACACACACACTGATGTAAGGATGCGCGCACACACATACGCACAACAGCTGTTACAGATGCATTTCCACCTTTCAGAAACGTCATTCGCTGGAGTATTTCAGTCACACTGCTGCCATAACACCCATGAATTAACAAAAGATCTGTTGTGTAGATTCTGCTGAGGTAGAAATACAGACAATATAAGAGTGGTTTTTATGTTTTTAATGTGAGAATTTATTTAACCACACTAGCACAGATATCTGTCATTTAAGAAGTAAAAATCGATGTATATTTTCGATACAATTTACTGTAATTGCGAATGTGACACAATTCTGTGACTTAAAGAAAAAGATAATGGTAACACTTTACAATAAGTTTGTATTAGTTAACATTAGTTAACTACATTACACTCACAGTGGTGGCTTGTGTGTTTACATCAACACAAAATGGTGCAAGAACTCTATGCTAGTCTCAAGCTACTGCTCATCGCTGGTGGAGTTTGTGACTGTTAGATGCAGACCATTTTATTTACCACGGGAATTCACCACTGTTATCATGACCGGAGTTTACATTCCCCCCAGCGCTAATGCTAAGGAAGCACTCTGTGAACTGTATGGGGCTATGAGCGAACTGCAGATCGCTCACCCTGACGGACTGTTTATTGTCGCCGGAGATTTCAACCATGCGAATCTCAAGACAGTGCTCCCTAAATTCCATCAGTATGTGGACTTTGCAACGAGAGGGGCGAACGTGCTTGATCTTGTTTACACAAACATCCCAGGCGCGTACCGGGCGGAGCCCCGCCCCCACCTCGGCTACTCAGACCACATCTCTGTTATGCTAATTCCAGCATACAGGCCGCTTGTCAGATGTACAAAATCGCTTCAGAAGCAGGTGAAAACCTGTCCAGCAGGAGCCATCTCTGCTCTTCAGTACTGTTTTGAGTGTACTGACTGGCATATGTTCAGGGAGACTGCAACATATGGCGACTCTACCAACTTGGAGGAATACACAGCATCAGTGACCAGCTACATCAGCAAGTGCATTGATGATGTCACTTTCTCCAAGACCATCACCAAACGCTCCAACCAGAAGCCGTGGATGACTGCGGAGGTCTCCGCGCTGCTGAGTGTCCACAGTCACTTCCAGGACAGCAGTGACACATGGTTCATGTGGCAGGGAATCCAGGCCATCACCAACTACAGGACAACATCAGTTGCTTGTGACAAAGATGCCTCCCTTCCAGATGTGCTGAACGACTTCTACGCTCGGTTTGAAGTGCAGAACGACATCCTCCCAACGACCAGGTGCTCTGTCTTACCACGGCTGATGTGAGGAAAACTCAACCCACAGAAGACTGCTGAACCAGACAACATTCCTGGCAGAGTGCTCAGAGGATGTGCAGACCAGCTGGCAGATGTTCTTACCGACATCTTCAACATCTCTCTGAGCAGCGCCGTCGTTCCAGCGTGCTTCAAAACCACCACCATAGTCCCCATGGCAAAGAAGTCTTCAGTGTCCTGCCTCAACAACTACCGTCCCGTCGCACTCACACCCATCATCATGAAGTGCTTCGAGAGGCTCATCATGAGGAACATTATGACCCAGCTGCCCCCCTCACTAGACCCACTGCAGTTTGCGTATTGTTCAAACGTTCAGCAGACGATGCCATCGCTGCCATCCACCTGCTGGGCCTGGACACCTCCCTCTCAACTGGATCCTGGACTTCCTGACTGGGAGACCTCAGTCAGTCCGGATCGGGAACAGCATCTCCACCACCACCACACTGAGCACTGGGGCCCCCAAGGGCTGTGTGCTCAGTCCACTGCTGTTCACTCTGCTGACTCACGACTGTGCAGCAATGCACAGCTCGAATCACATCATCAAGTTTGCCGATGACACGACCGTGGTGGGTCTCATCAGCAAGAACAACGAGTCAGCATACAGAGAGGAGGTGCAGCGGCTAACGGACTGGTGCAGAGCCAACAACCTGTCTCTGAATGTCGACAAAACAAAAGAGATGGTTGTTGACTTTAGTAGAGCACAGAGTGACCACTCTCTGCTGAACATCGACGGCTCCTCTGTGGAGATCGTCAAGAGCACCAAATTCCTTGGTGTTCACCTGGTATAGAACCTCACATGGTCCCTCAACACCAGCTCTATTGCCAAGAAAGCCCAGCAGCATCTCTACTTTCTTCGAAGGCTGAGGAAAGCACATCTCCCACCCCATCCTCACTACATTCTATAGAGGGACTATTGAGAGCATCCTGAGCAGCTGCATCACTGCCTGGTTTGGGACTTGCACTGTTCGGACCGCAAAGCCCTGCAGAGGATAGTGAGGACAGCTGAGAAGCTCATCGAGGTCTCTCTTCCCTTCATCAAAGACATTTACAAAAAACACTGCATCTGCAAAGCCGCCAGCATTGTTGACGACCCCACACACCTCTCACACAAACTCTTCACCCTCCTGCCGTCTGCCGAAGCATTCGGGCCCTCACGGCCAGACTGTGTAACAGCTTCTTCCCCCAAGCCATCAGACTCCTCAATACTCAGAGACTGGTTTGACACACACACACACACACACACACATATCCTGAGTTGCACTTTAATTATTGTCACTTTATTACTGGCTGCTACCTCAATAACTGCTATGTGCATAGTATGTGCTCATAGTATTTTATGTTTACATTTGGCATTTTTAGAAACTCATCTTTTTGCACTACTGTGTACTGGTCGGCGCTGCACTGTCTCTTACTGTGTCTATTCTCCTGTCCTGTTCTTTTTTGCACACATTTGCACGTGCACTTTATATAGGTATTTTATTTAGTCTGTGTAGTCTCATGTGTTTCTGTGTTTGTCCAATATTGTTTTATGTAGCATCATGGTCCTGGAGGAACGTTGTCTCGTTTCGCTGTGTACTGTACTAACTGTATATGGTTGAAACGACAATAAAAACCACTTGACTTGAATTGACTTGATTATGTAATGTGAACTTACAATGAACAATATTTTTTTTTTGCACACTTGGTACTTGGTACATTTTAAATCGACTCATACTAATAAATTTTTACAATTAAAAGTTGTATATGTTGACATTAATAATTAAAGCATTATGAACTAACAATAATTGTTTTAAATAAATTAACATTACCTAAAATTAAATGCTGTAAAAAATATTGTTTATTGTTAGTTCATGACACCTAATGCATTTACTAATATTAACAAATAGAAACTTGTTGTAAAGTGTACCAAACCATGACAATTTTATATTATTTAAATTGTCATGTAATTAAACATCATTGCAGTACTCACATGGTACTACCTTGCATCTTCATATTAATTAAAAAACGTACAATCTTTTTTTTTTACCGATTTTCTGTTGCTGTAATGAGAAAAAATGGGAATATTTGAAGTAAAATGTCTCGACATGTTACGGGGGGTGGTATAATGTGCTTAAGTGTCGTAAAAATGCAAAAAAAGTAATGGTCCTAAATATATGATTAATTTTCTTTATGCAAATTATAAAAATATGTTTTTTTTTTCATTGATTTGATGTTAAATATGACTAAAACATTTTCTTGACAGGCTTTGTGAGAATCACTCAATAAATCAATTTTAAACAAAAAGAGATTTTTTTTTCAGAGACATCCAAAGCAGGAAACATTTGCTTTATGCATGGTAGTACAAGAGTTTGAGAGCACTTCTTGATGAGTGAAGTAGATGGTATGACAGTAATTAAAGGCTGTGTAAATCCACAGGCTTTACTGTGTTGGCGCCATGCGTGTTTAATTGAGGGGACATGCGTGACACTCTGGTGTCTCTGGCCCCTTTGTTCACACAACACAAGAGGCTCCGTACATTCCGTCAGCTGCACTCATGTGTAAACACAAAGCCTCTCCACCGCACTGTAAACATCCAAATGATTATTTACCTAATTGTCTGTCACACAAACGCTCAGGCAAATGGTGTGTGAAGCCTAGGAAGCACTTAGGATGAAACAAGAACAGAAGAAACACAAGTACATCCAGGTGTTAACAACTTTAGGATATTGCGACAATGTGTTATCATCACCGATGATGCTGATTCTTGCATATTTTATAAAATGTTACGTTTATTTGTTAAATGTGCAACAAAAGAGCAGCAGCAGTACACTTGTTAACCAGTATTGGGTGTAATCTGATTTCTATGTAGCTAGTTACTTCATCAAATTATTTTTTAGTCAAAACGTTGTGTAATGCATTATATTTTAAATTCTTGTAATCAGATTACAGTTACTGACTTCCAATTAAGTTAATTACTTTTAGGTACATTATTTGGGTTACACATATTTCTAAAATGAATCACATATTAATTATGTAGAATATATAGAAAATTTGAATTACGTTCATAGTCTGTGTTACTGTGAAAGCTAAATGGTTTTCCTCCACTTTAACAAATTTTTGAATTTGGAAAGGGTGAAACGTGTGGCACTGACTCATTTGGTGGAAAGCAAAAACAACAGTGTTTTAAAAAGTAATGTAAAAGTAAAATAATTAGTAATATGATTTCTTTTTGTGATGAGGTATTCAGTAATGTAATCTGATTGCAATTTTAGAAGAGTAATTAGTAATTTGCTGAGGATTACTTTTTTGAGTAATTTACCCAGAATTGTTGTTCGTTGACATATATGTATATTATCTATTATTATTATTATTATTAAATATTATATGTGTATTTATTTATATTTATATATATATTTGAGGTAGACATCGGATTTATATCGGGATATATCGGTTTTACCGGTTTTATCAGTAATCGGCAAATTGTAAAAAAATAAATAAATTTTTTATGAATAACCAAAACTCTTTATCTGTTGCATATACAGTATATAGGTTATAAAAAGCTTAATTTGTTAAATACATATTGAGAATTGTAAAAGGCAAGTCTCTGTCATTTCTAAATAAGAGTCCCTAGTGTATGTGGGCTGGTTTATAGTTAAAAGTCCCACGTTGTACACCAAATAAAAATTGTTTGGGTTATTATTGGGATTTTGTTTGCACAATAAACTGCTTTTGGGATTTTATTCATTTTGGAGCCTCAGTGTCTGTGCTCTTCATAGAAAGGAAATACCATACCAAAAAATAATTTTTTTTATCATTTTATACATTTTAAAAACTATCGGGTCAATTATTTGGCTATCAGCCTTTTGCACCACCTTAGTTATGGACCTTGCATATATATAATGTATAACAGCAAATTTGTACTGTAATATTGTGTTTATATTTCTAACACTTATGCTTATATACAGTGTGTGTGTATGTATGTATGTGTATATGTATGTGTATATGTACGTGTAATATATATATATATATATATATATATATATATATACACACACACTCACACACACACACTGATCAGCCACAACATTAAAACTACCTGCCTAATATTGTGTTGGTCCCCCTCGTGCCACCAAAACAGCGCCAACCCGCATCTCAGTATAGCATTCAGACACGCTATTCTTCTCACCACAATTGTACAGAGTGGTTATCTGAGTTTCCGTAGACTTTGTCGGTTCAAAACAATCTGGCCATTCTCTGATGAACTCTCTCATCAACAAGGCATTTCCAACCACAGATCTGCCGCTCACTGGATGTTTTTTGTTTTTGGTACCATTCTCAGTAAATTCTAGAGACTGTTGTGCGTGAAAATCCCAGGAGATCAGCAGTTACAGAAATACTCAAGTCTGCCCATCTGGCAACCAAACTTCACTCAGGTAACTAAAACAAAGAAACAGATTTTTTTTTTTCTGAGATCTTTAAATCTGAGATTCTTTAAAAGATACAAATAATTATTGAAAAGATCTGGAAAACCACTGCCAGAATACCTCCATGGACGTTTTAATTCAATTCTTATCCATACACTCACAGATCACTCCCACAAACAAGCATGAGATTACCTTCTATTATGTAATACGAATTGCAAATGATAGTTATGTAAGAAATGTTAAGTAGAAAGACAAAGAGGCTTCTCATATCACTTTTGTTTTGGGAGTGTGTGAATTATGCAACACCATCCACCTAGATTCCTTCAAACACTGTAATAAAATGTGGGATTTTTAAAACATAACCTCTGTCCAATTAATGTATTTGATTTTGTTTGCTGTAAAATAAATCTATGGGACCTCAATAGGAACTGTTGCCAGATTGTGTGAAGCAAAAGCTGTCTTCACATAGGGCAGATGGGCACCTTTCAGTCCTCAATAAAATTACTTTTTACAGCACTACAATGCATTATTTAAGAGAGGCATCTATAGTGCTTTCCCCAAGATGTACTGCTTTTTTGTTATTAATGTACTTCCATATGCTTGAGTGTAAACGTTTGAATAAGTGAACACGAGATCAGGCTCCTAAGGACATCAAGGCTATGTACATATTGCAGCTAAATACGGTTGTCAGTTCACCTTTGAATGCTTAAACTTGTTCTGTACACACACAGTTTGGTAACATTTAGGAGTGACAACTGCATTCTACAACTGAAATATTAAGGTAGTGTTACCCTCAATTTCTTAAATTCCATGTAGTGTGTAAGGAACCCAATTGAAAAACTAGTTGTTAATTACAGAAGCCCCGAGCCCTGCATTGAAAAAAAATATATAATTTCACTATGTCCTACATATATTTATTTTGTCTCAAAATAGTTTTTTCTCTTAAATTTTTCTTTCTCTTAAAATTGTTAGACATTTTGTTTTTTTGTAGAAAAAAAAAAGATATTTTAGACAGAAAATTTTTTGAGAGATTTTTTTTAAAATTTTTTATAAAAAGACATCGTTCCCTTTCTGCTGTGCATCAAAGCAGACAAAGAGCTGCTCAGAGTGTCTAAATCTCTGCATGCATTCCAAGTAGATGCACAAAGCACGCACCGGACAGAGCAACGGCAAGGCTGGGTCTGCCTCCTCCCGGGGCAGTGCTTGCAGGCTCACCACATGATCCCTAAAAGGGGTTGTGGGAACCTTGGTCACATAGCTCGGTCGGGGTCTCAAGACCACATGAGAGTACTCCGGACCGAACTCCAGGTAGGTGTCGCTGACAGAGAACCCTGCAGATGTGAACACAGTCAGGAGGGCAGTCTTCAATAAGAGAGCCTTTTGCTCAACTGAATCTTGGGGCTCAAACGGTGCTCTCTGCAGGCCCAGCAGGACCACAGAGAGATCCCACAAGGGAATGAGGAGCGGCCTAGGAGGAGCACCACTAAGGAACCTGATGATCAGATCATGCTTCTCCAGGGACTTACTGTCCACCGTGTTGTGGTGCGCAGTTATAGTGGCCACATACACGTTCAAGGTGGAGGGGGACAGCCACCCCTCCAGCCTCTCCTGCAGGAAGACCCGACTGCACATCTCTGGGGGTCTTCACCTCAGGACGAACACCAATTTCACTTCACTTATGTGCTTCAAGGCATACAGGCACTTCATAGAATGAGCCCTGGCCTGAGTGATCATGTCTACCACCACCGGTGGTAGGCCACTTAGAACCTCTGCATCCCGTCCAGGGGCCAGACATGAAGATTCCAGAGGTCTGGTCGTGGGTGCCAGATGAAGCCCCATACCTGAGAGAGGAGGTCTTCCCACAGTGGATCTTGCCAGGGAGGGACTTTCATGAGGAGCGTGAGTTCCGAGAACCAAGTCTGAGTGGGCCAGTACGGTGCCACCAGGATGACCTGTTCCTCATCCTCCCTGACCTTGCACAAGGTCTGTGCAAGCAGGCTCACTGGGGGGAACGCATACTTGCACAGCCATCAGGGCCTGCTATTTGCCAGCGTGTCTGTGCCGAGGGGAGCCTCGGTCAGAGAGTGGGAGGATACCCGGGAGTCAAACAGGTCTACCTGTGCTTTGCCGAATCATCCACTCTCTTTTGATTCCACTCCAGCCTGAGACTCACGGTGGCCCAGGCAAATGTGGCCATCAGCTTCGTGTCGGCCTTAGACTGGGCGGCCACACCCGAATGTGGGAGCCCAGTCGAGTCCTCCGCATCTGACTGTTCCAACCTGCTCTCCGATGCTGCGATCGAGAGCTCATCCTGCTCTCAAGCCCCAAACGAGACACTAAACCTCTCATCCCAGAACTCGACCGGGGCAAACGAGCGTACTGAGGAATGGGAGGTCCATAGGGGATTAACCGGTGGAACCACTCCCATTGGGTTCCCCAAATTGCCCCAAGCACTATCCGTCCTGGCCTCATACCTGTAAGTATAAGGACCGGGGCGCGGAGTGGCTGGAGTGGCTTCCCCCCGGAAGAAGGAAAGCCGCGACTGCAACATTGCCATGGTCATGTTCTCGCAGTGAGAAAATTAACCATCCACGAACGCTGCATCAACGTGACTACGGCCCAGACACGTGAGACAGGGATCATGGCCGTCAGAGGCTGAGAGATAGCAACCGCATCCAGGAACTACACACAGACGGAAAGACATCTTTAAAAAGACTATCCATCAGTGCGCACTCTTTTAGAGACAAATATACTCATTTGTAAGAATATACACTCTTTTAGCTGTCGAAGCGTCCAGAGGCATACTTTGCACTAGTCGTGACACTACAATAATGCAATAAACAATAACTAAACAACATAAAATGTAACATAAAACCCCCCTAATATACATAACTGATATCAAACATAAAAATAAACTTAAATATTTCAATGAAATATAATCAAATTTGATGAGTATGCATGTACTTCTGGGAATACCCAGTTATTGTAACTTTAACGACTGTTTACCATAAAATTATACATATTGTCTTGTTAAAAAAAAAAAAAAAAAATTCACCTTACATGGGAAGGTAACTACCAGTAACCATTTTTTTTTTTTTTTTTACAGTGTAATTTTTACATTCTTTTTCTGTTAATTATTATTATTACTGTCACTGTGTACAGTACAGCTGAACAGGCTTGTAGTCCACAAACCCTGAAGAGAATTTGCCGTGGCGTCCCTCTGGATTTTCCTACGGGTTTTAATTATGGGGCTTTTTGAATTTATGAGTAAAGTAAGGTCAACATTATCTAATGATACGTGGACGTTTTGTTCTACAACATAAATTACACACAGTCATACCTCAAAGGTGAATTTTTAAGCCGTATTGAAATACATCCAAATTCATGATTGAGGTATGAGTAATTTATGTTGTAGGACAAAACATCCATGTTTTAACAAGTAATGTTTACCACAGACTTTTTTTTACTCAGAAGTTCAAAAACATTATTATAAAATCCCATCGGAAAATCCACAGAGAACCCATGGCGAATTAGACTTCCGGGTTCATCTACATATTGACGTTATGACTAAAAAGCTCTATTAAAAAATATATCAACTGAAAACAGTTTTGTACCCATTTTGTATTTGAAAGTTGGTGTCTGGCATCATTAATATTTATCTTTTGAGCAATAACAGTTGTGTGCCTTTCCCTCTCAAGTCCCTCTATCAAGCATTATTGGGTCATTGCACTAATTCTGTATCCTGCTGTGTGTGTGTTTTACTGTATGTGAATATTTAGACATTCACTCCAATTATTCACTCTCTTCCCTCTCTCTCTTTTTCTTTTAGGTAAGTAAAACTGGTTAAGATGCATACTGTCACTGCTGTGGGTGCTGGTAAGATAACATTTTCCCAGTGACACATGATTAGAGCTGTTTCAATGCAGCACCAACGAGCCTGTCTTATTCCAGATATTAGGGATGCACCGATACCACTTTTTCACTTCCAATTCCGATATCGGAAATCTCAGTATTGGCCGATACCGATCACAAGCTGATACCAGTGTTGTTTTTTTGCATAGTCAGTTTAGAATATCTTTACATTATTGTGTGGAACTAATTGGGAGTTCTCTTTAATATGTAAAGAAACACAAACCTCTACACATTATTTCAATATAAATGTATAGCTTATTAAGAAACACTTTTATTATTAACTAGTATACTGGATAATGTAGCAGCAAAATTAACAGTAATTCCAGTCTTCAAGTCTTCAGTAGGAAAGAAACCAGTGTTTTATTTGTGCCTTTATTTTAAAATAAATTTTCCCAAAAATGTTTCAACTTGCATCTGGACTTTAAATGATTATTTTTTGTTAAATTTTTTTGTACAGTTTTTTTTTAACCCATTCAACTTAAATAATGTTATAAATTGTAAACGAATACTAACAATGACAATAATAATAATGATAATAATAAATTGTTATTAATATTATTATTATTGACTTTTAATTTTAAATACAACAGTAATATATTTAATTCATGCACTTTTTAAACCCTCATGCTTTTATTTTGACATTCTAAACTCTCCAGGACGTCCTGTATGTGTCTTTTTGTAGGCAAGTTCACAATAGTTTAATTCACGTCTTTTTCAAATTCTGGTAAAATGCACCTCTGGTGCTGTTCCAAATGCATATTATAAGTGAACCGAACTATTGAGCATCTACATCTGAGGTGCTGTTCTTGAGTACGGCTCAAATATTTGCACCACTGTGAAGGCTAAAAATAGACGCAAGTGTGTTTGTAAACAGCAGCACCATACACTAACACACTGGCGCTGTGCATGCTATATATTTACTTATTAAACACAGCCTTTTGTGATTCACGGTGCAATCGCACGTCTTCAAGTAGTTTTGAATAAAATGCACGAGTCATATGAACTGCTTTAATGGTGTTTTATGATTCTTTTATGTCATTTTTGGAGCTTGACAGTAACAAATATGATTAACGTACAATATTGGATTTGGATCGGTCTCAATGGACCGATACTCAATCCATCTAAAAGATTCAGTATCGGAGCCGATACCGATCCAAGTATCAGATCGGTGCATCCCTACCAGATGTTGCTGAGTACACAGAACAGTGCATTCAGGATGATTATTACTGTATAGCAGTCGTCAAGTCTGAATCAGGGTAATTATAGTTTTGAAAAATTTTGTTAATATATTAGTTTTAAAAAGATTAATTTTTAGTTTTATTTGTAATAGGTTTTATATTGGTTTTATTTAGTTTCCCTTGAAGCAATGCACCACAAATTGTTCCAGCAACTTAACAAGTGCAGTTTTAGTTTGTATTGTACATCGAAAATAGAAAATTATTTTGTGCTTTTATTAATTTAATTTATGC
The DNA here is from genome assembly GCA_032164185.1 of Moxostoma hubbsi. Classification (NCBI taxonomy): domain Eukaryota; kingdom Metazoa; phylum Chordata; class Actinopteri; order Cypriniformes; family Catostomidae; genus Moxostoma; species Moxostoma hubbsi. The sequence goes on along the minus strand of JAVLUX010000038.1, from coordinate 5,377,256 downwards.
TTTTATTTCACACACAAAAAAATAGCACATTGTTTTTAATGTTTTATTTGTGTTTTGAATGAACTTTAAAGTCAATCAGAAAAATATTGAGTTGTTTCGTATTTAATTATGTAGGTTCTGGAAAGGTGAGAAGGCTTGTTTGGACCACAAATAGTTGTTGTTGGTAATTCATAAGGGTTGTAAATTAGAAGGTGAGCCTTTTTCTAAACAGTATAATTATCACATATAAACATCTGTAGCAGGGCTGGACTGGTAATCTGGCATACTGGGCATTTTCCCGGTGAGCCGATGCACTTTGGGGCCGATCAGGGGCGGACTGACTGGCCATCGGGAGAACCGAGCAGGCCGGTGGGTCGGCTGCAAAACGTGCCGAATGGGCCGCGATAAGCAAAAATGAGCCGCCGCATTATGCAGAACAGACCGCAAAATGGCGCCGCTCCACCCCCCCCCCCCCCCCCCCCCCCCCACCCCCACACTCAACAGCTTTTGATCAACCAAAATCATATGGATTCATTTGGATCATATTTTTTGTTTTTGCAATTTGTGAGTTTGTTATTGATACTACTGAACATTATTTTAAAGCATAATCCTCACTTCTTACACTGTATCTGCAGTTACATGTAATTCTTTCATAAACACACACACACACACACACACACACTGTTTAATAATGTGTGCACAGTCTCTGCGCAAATAATTGATGAATGGTAAATACTGCAAATTACTATATGTCATATTTCATCTCTCAGATCAGTGCTACACAAACAGAATGAAATGCCACAGAATAGGGTTTACATTAAGGTTACTGGTAAAATGAGACATGTTTTGGACATTTTCAACCCCTCAGCATAAGCCAGTACCTGGGAGACGGATTATTGATGTTTGAACAGCGGCCTAAGGCTAACCATTCAGAATGAGGGAGGAATAGATTGTAGATAGAGTAGACATTTATTTCATTTAACCAGAGGAAAATAGAAATACAGTAAATTCAATAATGCCATACCATTTTAAGATTTTAATTTCATAACCCATACTTTATAGAATTTCTTGTCCAATGCATTTTCAATGTTTTGTCAGCTGAACGATCATCAGCCAGGCACAAAACAGTATGACAAACTGTACTTCTGCCCATCACGGTTTAATTTTTATTTACATCAAATTAAAAAAATATTATAGTAAACAAAAGGTTGATTGTCAGAACGTTTTTTCATATTCCAGGTATTGTTTAAGATAAACAAAACATAAATGACTGTTATTATAGCTAAAAAAAAATTATGTGAAAAACGAGGCCTGCGCAATATGCCTAAAACAATTATATATAGTTGTTTTTTAGTCTTTGACAATATTTTATGTATATCTTGATATATTTATTTGCTCTGAAACTGATGAAAATGTATTTATTTACTTAAATATTTTTAGGGGAACCATAATTTCAACCAAATAGCCATTGTTGTTGTTAATTTAAAAAAACAAATTTTCAATGTATATTTTATCTATCTATCTTAATTTTTTTTTTTTTTTTTTTTACAAAACATTTTAAAATGTAGAAAAATCCATATGGGGACTTCATTGAGAATTTTGACTGATGACACAAACCAATAATTTAATTTGAGTTTTCAATAGATTAATTGAAACTGACAGTTTGAACTTATGCATCGCTTAGCCCTAGTGAAAAACAGTCATTTTATATATATTTATATAGATATAATTTTTTTTTGTAACCAACCCACTGCTTGATGATTTGGAGACAACCAGTAGTTTTGATATATATGTATAGCGGCCTTCCTCTTTTACTGTGTTTACAGGTCTCTAAAAGCTTTTAAACTTTTGTTTTGAGATGGCAAATGAATTATGTTGGCTAAAGATGATAAAATGCATCAGGGTCACTCATCTAAAGGGGAGAGAGAGAGTCTTAGATTTTAAAGGAATTTATCATATGTACTATTTTGAGTTTATTAGTATGCTGGAAATGTAATGTAATGAGTATGAGTCATTTCATAAAACAGGGAGTACCATGGCCTGATTTGATCTGAACCTATTAATATTAATAAACACATCAAGTAGACTCCTCAATCACTCAACCGTCCTTTATATTTCTTTAGCGGTCTAGTTACTCTCTTTTTTTGTTAAAACAGTCCCTGTATAATTGTTTTAGGTATATTGTGCAGGCCTCGTTTTTCAGCATTTTTGTTTCAGCATAGGATTTTCCTGTTGGATTGTATGGATTTATGTGTGTGGGAAAGAGATGTGTTTTCCCATGGAACTGACCAAACCACAGCAAAAATGTTTTAGCCCCACCCGTTGCACAAATGGTGAAGATGTTCATAAGTAAACATAAGTGGGATGCCCAAGTAAGGATTGATTTTTCCTATATTGAGCATCTTAAACTTTGCACTTTGCTCACATCACATTAACCCTTGTTCACAGTAAAGCTCATCAGTAGGTTGCAAAATAGATTTATAGTGATAACATGTAAACCAAAGTAAACTTCAGTTTTGTGCGTGTCATGCATAGTGCTAATGCTGCAAACTGTGTCATCAGTAGAGAACTTGCAGGCTGTCCACGTGCAACGTAGTTTTTCTAGACACACGGACAGTCCCTATCTATGCGCATCTTCTGCATATGCACCTGCCATTGGCTGTGCTAAAAGAAGCTCGCAGTCCTAAGAGTATACTTTGAAGGCTCATCCCTCGACAGTGCACTAGACGGAACGACACACAGAAAAACGAAGTACACCCTAGCCTTTAATGCATTGTTTTTTTGTCTTTTTCTGATTTTTAAATACTTCTTTTGGTTCTAATCAAATGTAATAATGTGATTCTTTTTGGAGCTGGTTGGTTTGAGACTGTCTACACTGGACACATCGAAGAGAATGTTAAAAAAAGTTGACATGCACGGACAATCAGCTGTGAGCTCGAGAAGACTTCAGCAACATCGGCAAAAATAGAACAAGGTGTTCATAAACTGTCGGCGCAATGCGACACGATAGATGCATCCTGTGTGGACAACATAGCTATGTTTCCATCAATGATTTTTTTTATGCACATTTTGAGATATCGTTTAAAAACTGCTGGATGGAAACACCAAAATGCAAATAAATCTTCAAAATGTGCATAAAAAGTTATATGCTCACTTGAGGTGGATACATTTTATATTCGATAAGAAGTGCACATAAACTATGATGGAAACACATTTACTGAATAAACTCCTATTGAATTTGTTAGGAATAAAGATGTGCATCAAAAAGGTCATGTGACTGAAAAACTTGTTCATTACTGGACTAACCAGCGGGCTAATCTTTGCACCTGTAATGGTGCTCTGGTCATCCTAAAATAACAATGTCTAGAAAATCCAAAGCCTACAAAGAGATTGCAGAACAAATAGCACCCTTGGATGGAAAAGTGGCTTTATTCGCACATTGTTTTTGCGATAATGTGGTTTTTCGCAAGAATAAAATGCACAGTTTGGATGGAAACATAGCTATTATTTATAAGGTGAGCCATTTAGCTTTTTGCAGGGTGTAGAAAGTGACTTTGGCGACATTTGGGTGACTTTGGCGACATTTTTTACTGCATTTTGTTATGTGGTTCCTTACGCGTATCATGGCAGTTCCAAGGTGTGGTGTCAACTGTGTGGTGCTAAAAGAGAGAACGTTTTCTCCCAAACAGATGAGGTTTTAAAGTTAATGCTCTATTGAGTTTTAAATAAACAAAACAGTCTTCTTGAAAAACACAATTGCTGAGGCAACCACATCATTTTGTGGTGCTTCTATGACACTTTCAGCTCACGTGTCGACTTGCCTGCTCTTTAGGACTTGTACCCTGGTCCTCTGCATCACAAATGCAACGCTTTATCACTTGATTTATTACAATTTGATTATATTCGAACAAGCTTGCAAATGTAGTTTATGGGATGCAGACGTTAAAACGTATCACCTTACAAGTCATGCGCTAGAGTAAAAGTCATATCATAAGATCTCATAAGGTGGCATTGTGTGAGAAAACGCCAAAGCATGTTTTTATTAATCTGCCGTAGTTGAAGGCGATCTATCTTTAAAGGAGGCAGTTCGGAGCGGCACAAAGATTTCTATGAAGTAAAGTGCAGTGTGGGCTGTAAACGAGCAGGTGGAGGTTTTCCATCTCCTGTTCTGTAGGAGATGTGCGAGGGTTCAGAGGGAAAGTGCTGGGATCAGTCTTGAATGATTCATGTTTACAAAGTGCTGCTCTTTTCAGATGCTGGAGGTGGTGATGTGTTAAACAGAACTGCAACTCTGCAGGACCATGTCAAGCTTCTTGGGTTTTCCAGTTCACCTGATGTTGCACCCCTTTAATAGCAGCGCATCGTGGGTTGCGGGCCAGTGCAGAATCTTTTATGTCCCCTGAGTCTTAATGTACACTTAATGCATGAGTAAAGCCACATTCAGATCCCCCAAATGGTGGGTCTTTGCATGTTATAGGCCTACATCTGCAAAGATGCTCTTAGCAAAGCTCACATGACATCTCATACAAGCATTAAGTTATAATATTTTCTTAATGGTTGTAAGGTTGTATTGGGACTCGTTATGGACATTTTCATTATACTGTATTTCCTTATATTGTAGTTATCTCTACATATTAAGATGGAACCAGAAAAAGTATTTTAGCATAAAGAAAATGTTATCATCATCTTTAATACACATTTGAAGCCTCCCTTGACAATTGTTTATGCCTTGAAATCTGACTATTCACTTGTGTGATGGAGTCGTGGATAATCTCCATTTGATTACTACTTTTTTCCCAGTAGTTTCACAGGTGTTGCCTGCAGGTCAGATTGTAAATGGTGAGTCTGAAAATAGAGTTTTCTTTTCCTTTCCTCCTCTTCTTCATGCAGCAGAGCACTGTTGAACCAGATGTGTCATTAAACACTCTTGAGAGAATTTCACCCTTTTGGTAACTTAAGATAATAGACTCAAGACTCTTGAAATGTGCCACCAAAGACACATTAAACATTATTTGCTGTAAAAATGTGTTTGTCCTTTTGCAGTAATTTGCTTGAGGTAGAGGATGTGCATTTGTTTCCAACAGAACTCCAACATGTGTATTCTTGTTTGTGAACTTTATAATATGGCTTAAGGCTATTTTCCCATGCCGGTTTCATCACATGTCTGGTTTCCCCATGGCTGTTTTTGTTTTGCCAAAGGCAACTCTTATCATGAATAGACTCACACATAATATGCACACCTTTTTCACATTTTGTTAATTATATGGAGGAAAATCTGTAAAATTCTCCAGAATGGATTAAAATATGGTAAAAAGCAGAGCAAGATACTTTCTTTTCAGTTGGCCAATTCAGGTACCTGTATTTGTTGTACCTGTACTTTAATACTAAAGGACAGTACAGTGCGACAGGCGATTTGAGGACAGTATGTTCAATATTTTCTGTTCACACCAAATTCGCCCTTGCGCTAATAAAAAAATAGACTCAGCGCTATGAATGGAATAGAACGCAGGTGTCTCGAGACACATTTTTAACAGTTGAATTTAGGGCATGGTATTGATACAGATTTCCTTATTCAATTATTAACCTCTGGATTCAATTCAGATTTCGGTTTGATCCCGATTCATACGGGTATATTTCAGTTAAAATATAATTTTGCTTACGTGTGAAAGAAATCTCTCTCATCTAATGCTGTTAATTATTCATGGAACCTTCTAACTAGGTACATTTAAAAAATATATAACTTTTACACATTTTATTTAATTATTAGTTTTCAAATGTTTTTGTTACATTTAAGCTTTTTAAAAAAAAAAGGCTTGATTAGCCTGATACGGGACCGGGTGTGTATAATCACGACCCGGCCCCGCCCTCCACCCTGCCACAGCAACAAATTACCATCTTTTGTGTTAGGAGAGAATCTGTTGTCTATCAGCGGGCGGATTTACTCAATCAGAACATCTGCATTGTCTTTTGTGGTCTTCACATACTATCGGAACTATATATACACACCCCATCAAGTCATAATTAGGAATGGGAAATCCAGTGATTATTTCGATACCTGATTTTGCAAGTTGTGAGGAGACATAAACTTTCAACATGGAAGAGAGAAAGTTTTCTGTGTCTTTGTCAGAATAAGAGTTCCCCAAGATATATGCAAGAATTTAACTGGCGTCCTCCATATTTTCTCTCTGACAACAAAACACTTAAATGTGACATACTTATTATTGAGAATTGAGAAGTGGGATAATTCGATGGCAGCTTCACTTCACCATCACTCGGAGCAGCTTACTACCACACCACAGCTGAGGAATAGAGTTAAGATCACAGCGCCAGCATTACTGTTCACTACTACAGACACAAGTATTCACAATTGCTCAAACAACAACTGACTGTAAAGAACAGAAAGGATATAAAGAGGCATTATTCAATGACAAATGGACTGCATGGGTCTCGTCTTTGGACACACAGAACAGGTCAAACCAAACTTTTAATATATACAAGCACTGAAAGTATCTTGGTGCTGAACTTCTCCTCCAATATACTTCTCAATCACTGTGAGTGAAATCTGAACATTTACCAGCCAGTGGCCAATCACAGACATTTTTAGTCGCATAGCGTGAAATTTGATCGCATATGCGAGTGATTTACTCGCGTTGTAGAGGGTGGTCTCATTGAGTAATAGACTGATCTTGTGACCGATCTATTACATGTAGTTCATTTACACTACCAACTTCTTATGAATGTGCTGTCTTTGTATTCTATCTCTGGTGCTTGAGGGAATGGACTATATAATAGGATGTAGATGCAGCAATAGTTGGAGAGGAGCCTCCGAATTAAATTGCACTTGACATGATTAGCACATGCAAGGTAAAATCCGTAAAATCCCTGGAGATCTTCGCTAAACCCACTTGCGCCTAGACTTAGCGCATGCTTGCACGAAAATGCCCATTGACTTTCTGCTAATTACTTATGGCATAGGGCATTGTTTAGTGCTAAAATTCCTGGAGATCTGCAGTTACAGAAATACTCAGACCAGGCCGTCTGGCACAAACAATCATCCATGTGATTATCTAATCAGCCAGTAGTGTGGCGGCAGTGCACAAAATCATAGAGATATGGGTCAGAAGCTTCAGTTAATGTTCACATCAACCATCAGAATGGAAGAAAAATTTGATCTCAGTGATTTGGTCCGTGGCATGATTGTTGGTGCCAGGTGGGCTGGTTTGAGTATTTCTGTAACTGCTGATCTCCTGGGATTTTCATGCACAACAGTCTCTAGAATTTACTCATAATGGTGCCAGATACAAAAAACATCCAGTGAGCGGCAGTTCTGTGGACGGAAACACCTTGTTGATGAGAGAGGTCAACAGACTGGTTTAGCTAAAATCTGACAGAGTCTACGGTAACTCAGATAACTGCTCTGTACGATAGTGGTGAGAAGAATAACATCTCAGAATGCTATACTGTGATGCGGGTTGGTGCTGTTTTGGCGGCACATGGCACAATATTACACAATATTACCTACACAATATTAGGCAGGTGGTTTTAATATTGTGGCTGATTGGTGTATGTCAAACACATAAACCTTGACGGGCTTCTTCGCTGTCGCAGACGGATTCTGGGGGTGGAGTACAGGGTTATTTATCATCTTAATTGCTGGAAGGTCTCTCCAAAGTTCATTGTTCCAAACTACCATCACTAGGTGCCAGCAGAAGTGAGATGATGCGAAATGAGTCACAGTAAAGCGATCACCATGAATAAATATCACCCTCTGTGCTTACATGCGCAGCTGACGTCATCGGGTGCAACACGTGCCTTTGTGGTTATGAGAGACATGCTGGTTGCTCAGGGTCTCTGGTTCGACTGATACTGAAGTTATAATTGCTGTCTGTGACTTGTATTTGAGGACCTATGTTCCACATGTAACAACTTGCACTATCCTACTTTAATTAAGCATTGCATTTTATGTGTTTGGTATCGTAAAACCAGTGATCTGAAAATGTAAAATAAAATACTTTGTTTCATTATATGTGTATAGAGGTGGCATAAGTATTGATGCTTTGCTCCTGCATAAATTATAGAGCGCATCAGTCTGGTTCCGGAAGTAAAAATCCCATTCCTTTATCCAATAGATGAATTGATTTTCAATGATAAAATATAAACCTTTAAAGACAGAACTACCGTGAGCTACGAGGTTGTTCATTGGTGGTAAATGTAAATAAGTGTTTTCAACTTCATTGTTTAAAAATAGAGTTTGATAGCATAATTCATGGTAATTACCTGTGGTACAGCAGAGTAAGATCCACCAATCAGAGAACCGCATCCAACGAAACGTGTGAGAGTGGCTCGGAGAGACCACGCGTTCTTATGAAGCACTGTAAATTACATAATCATATTTGAACCAAACCAGACAGTTATAGATGTGCACAGGACAGACTCAATGTCGGCTGAGTTGAACTAAGTTAGCAGCTCCAGTGTCAGGTTAAACTTCCTCAGCTGGCGAAGGAAGTACAACCTCTGCTGAGCCTTCTTCACAATGGAGTTTATGTGGGTGTCCCACTTCAGGTCCTGAGAGATGGTAGAGCCCAGGAACCTGAATGTTTCCACTGCTACCACAGTGCTGTTCAGGATGGTGTACCTGAAGTCCACTATCATCTCCACTGTTTTGAGCATGTTTAGCTCAAGGTTGTTGTGACCACACCAGACAGCCAGCTGTTCAACCTCCCATCTGTATGCACTCGTTACCATCACGGATGAGGCCGATGACCATGGTGTCGTCTGCAAACTTCAGTAGCTTGACTGTGGGGTCCTTAGCAGTGCAGTCATTCGTGTACAGGGAGAAGAGCAGTGGAGAGAGAAAGCATCCCTGAGGAGCACCAGTGCTAATTGTGAGGTTCCCGGATGTGATTTTCCCCAGACTCACTAGCTGCCGCCTATCTGTCAGAAAGCTGTATTGTTTCTATACTTGTAATCAACAACCTAAAATTATGCATTATCAGTTAAGAAAGCTGTAGAGTTGAAAAAAGCATTGAGAAAACATTTACGAACTACCACATCTGCGAATCAGTAAGTTATTGTCGTTCATCACCAAAACAATGGAAGTGAACAAGAATGACCTTTTCACTTAAAAGATTTTTTTGAAAATACTGATTCGTTTACAAATGAAACACTTTTTGAACCATTTTCGCTGGCGGAGAAGAAATGCACAAACTAATTTGCCCATTTTTGTATGAAATGTAAGGTATTTGATATTAGCTGCCTGCGGCTTCGTGGCTATGGCCTAATCCAACATAGTCTCATGACAGTTCATAATAATTTGCACGAGATGGCAAAATCGTAAGATATCGTACGATTTGGTTCATGCGACAAGGTGCAACTATTTCTTCCCATGGAGACAAAACAATCAACATATTATATTTCAAATCAATACAATAAAGGAATACTTTTATCCAGCCTCTTATACAACCCAAATATGTAAGAAAGGATACATCAGTGAACAAATTTGGTTACTCATTCCATATGTGCAATACAATTGACTGATTTTTGTCAATAATCTGTAATATGCTTCCCTCATCTCATTCTAAACCCTGATGTTTTATCAAAAAAAAAAAAAACAGAACATCCAGTCCAGTTGGACCTGTTTTTTGACAGATGGCATTGGACTTTGCCTGCGGTTGTTCACCATGTATATGCTATTGCTCCATCTGTTGTCAAGCTGCAGAAAAGAAACCATTCATCTCTATGGATCATTCATTGACTCCTGATTCATATGGCCTTAGCTCATAGGTCATGGAGATGACACTTAAGCACATGTTTGTTTTAAGAGTATAATCATCTCATTCAAAAACACATGTCTGAAGCAGTTGCGTGCATTGTGACACTTGTGCTGGAGCATTTTACACACCTCTCATGTGCATGGAAAACACCTGTAGGCGAGAGTGGCAGCAAGATTGCAAGCAAAGTCTGCCTCCTATCGCATACAGTGTTAAACACCCCTTACAGAACACACAATAGTGTGAGACGTGTTAACGAGGAGAAAATAGAATTGACTTCAGCCGAGTGCCGTGAAAAGCAGGGAGTTGCTGATGGCAGACTTATAGCTTGCCAACTGTTTTTCCAAGAGAAATTTCCCACGCTCGCACAGTCCGTGTGAAACATTGAATAAACATTTACATCTGCGAAGATGGGGTGACGTTTAAAATAATCAAATTCTATACCTGCTTGGATGCTTTCAGAGGCATGTAAACATCAGAAGTCTATTCGTCATGCAATTGATATGCTGGCGAGTTCGCTCAGCTGGGGTCGGGACGTGACCTTGCACACCACTGTACCTATACCTGCCCTGGCTGTGTTTGACATTTCTCTTTTTAGCCAGCTAGGCAGCCCAGAAAAGCCAGTGACCACCCCTCGCTGCAGAAACACACAAACAGACAAACTTTGTTGACCTTTCCAGCCTTTCCAACTTACATATCCAACTTAATGGAAGTTGTTTTGAATCGGCTAGTGTCACCCAGGCTTGAATGTACTGTTATGAGAAGGATTTTAGACCCATTTTCGTCTGGGCTGCCCAGCGTGCAATAGCAGAAAATGGAAACATTACAAAACTAGAATGCCCTGTTGTGGCTGGTTAGGACAGAAACTCTGATTAATGTGGAAAAGATACCTTTTACCATGTGTGCTATGGTGTGACATTGGGAATTAGTTTTCTTTCACGGTTTCTTTTCATCAGTCTCTTGATGATTAAAATACACTCATCTGAATATAAACAAAGCCTTTTTCTACACACAAGAGGGCATTAGAAAATGTTTTTACACATACGTAAAGTTCCGTTGCATCCATAGTTTTAACTAACTAGTTTTAAGATCATTGTAACCAAAGGTAAAAGTAAAACTATGATTACATGTACAGTAACCATAAAACAAATTATGCCGTTTTGTCATTGTATTCCCTCACTACCCTGATCAGAGACTTTTAGTATCTGTGATGTGTGGATTGAAAGCCATACAATTTCAGTTTGTTCATGGTACAGAGTTCTTCTTTTTTCCTTTTCAATGCTGTTTAGAATGTTGGGGCCATTTAATACAATTTTAAACTAGTTTAGTCATCAACATATTATGGGCTTTCATAGAGGTTTTAAACAAATAATCAATGCAGAATCCGTGACCCAAACCACACTTCTCGCAGCGCTGTTTATGATGATTCACATGTAAATGCACGTCTCTGCACTGATCTGTCCATTGAGCCTTGAGCCGCGCTGACTGATCCGTTTATTTCTGTTTCCCTTTGCTTTTACATTTGCTATTTGACATTTCTCATGTGCAACAAAAAATGACAGCACACAATCAGAGAATCGCGTGTATCGCAGTGCGATATCTTGCAAAGTTTAATCTTACTGTTAGGAAAAATGGTCGCAAAATGTGACCATTTAGTCGCTGTCTGGAGCCCTGACCGCATTAATGTAAAATAAAGCTGATTTACATCCGTTTGCCTTTTCTTTTCCTCTTTAACGATACAGCAATACTGAGAAGTACCGTAAATGCTCTAGAAAATTGACACCATAAAATGTATTCATATCATGACAACATTACACGGCTACAAAAATATGGTTTGTGGTGTGACTGTTGAGTGTCATGGCTTGCTCAATGGCAACTGTATGAAAACTGAAAGTTAGAGAGTTTAAGAGGAATTGTGGAGTAGTTTAGCTCATGGGTGTGTGTGTGTGGTTTTGTTATCAGTTAGTGTTCCTGCAGGCAGAGGACGGCTGATAGGCAGAGGCCCTACTGAGGGTTGTAGATTGTAGACGTTCTACAGTCCTGAGGACCTTCAAGAGGAAATATTTTCTTCGTTATCTCGAGTCCTACCACACAGGGGGGGTGGGGGGCGGCGGCGGTTCTCGTGTCCCTGAGGAAGAGCTGGATACGGTCTATTCCAACTAGTGTTTTTACTGCAAGCCATACAAAGTTCCTTGCACTGTGGCAATCCAGACGATTTGAGCAATTCTTCAAGTATTTCCTGTGCACTTATATTCAACAAAATTAGCTTTGTACAGAAATAGAAAATTGGATGTCTATCGATACTGTTTTGCCTAAAGAATAAAGCAGCGTTTACATTAAATCTCTAATTAAATGCATCAGTGAAAAAAAAACATTAATTTGAACATTAAACTGAACCGGAATCCTTCTGCTTACACGTTCTTTGCTTTAGCCCACTACACCACCACCACTCCATGTAATAATAAAAAAAGAATTGTATTATATTACGCAATAACTCACATCTGTGATGCTCTGTTGTGCAGCTCTTAATTGAGAGTTGTATTTTTGTTGTATTATCTGTAAAAAAAAATACTTCATATAATAAAATAATGCAATGGTATGTTGAAAATGACTGATAATTGTTCTGTTTTCATTTAATGAATGTTTCGTTGAATTAATTGGTTTAGACACCCTTTAATGAAAACATTGAATTTAACTGTTAAATATGGAATTTCAAAAGAAATAAAAATCAATTCATAGTAAAAAAATAAATAAATTGGGATTTCATAGTGCCATACATGATAGCATTCATAGATGCTTCTTGTCCGTTAATATGTAAAATAATTCTTAGACAGTCTTTACATCTTATTTGAGTTACAATAGCTGAAACCAATAAAGTTAACAGGTCATCTCTCTTGGTTTTCTTTAGTTATTATTTTATCTAGATTTTTTTCCCTGTAACAGAAAAAACTGGTAGCGGTATCAGCGAGTACTGAAAGGAAGTTTTGATACTCATACTCATTCTTGTTCTCCAAAAAATGGTATTGGAACATCTCTACTAATTACGATACTTTTAACTTACTTTCTAAAATACTTTTTACATAATTCTTACATTTCACTACCACAGAAATGCAAACAGATGTACAAATTAACATTAATCATGTTTAAGTGTATTTTACGTAATATTATAAAAAAAAATATGTGAAACTCAAGTAATGTGCATTAAAGTAATTTAACTGAATGCCTTTTGGGGATAGTTCACCAAAACAAATTACAATTAAATCATTGTTTATTCACACCTGTGTAGTTATTACCTTACATGACTTTCTTTTTCTTAGCAAAAAGGGAGAAATTGTGAAGCAAAGTTTAGAATGTACCGTCGCTCGTCGTGGCTGGTTAACATTTATATGTTTAGGACACAGTGTGAGTGTGGCTGCCTGTGCTCTATGTAAGCTCTATGTTTCTGTTTGATGTCCGAGTTCTCTTTGTGTTAAAAAAGAAAGAAAGTCACAACTTAGAGGTGAGTAAACAATGACAGAATTTTCATTTTTTGGTGAAAATAATCCTTGCAGTATCTTAAAGTGAGTAACTGTAATCTAATTACTACTTTTGACTGAAAAGTAGTTAGATTACAGTTACTAATTACTTTGTTACACCCAACACTGAGTATAGAATACCATTAATGAATTTACTCTTTATTAGTAACTTGCAGTGTAACTTTTTTAAAGGGTAACGTGACTATAGTTTAACTGCTTTACAATTAGTTGCATGGCAAACTTCAGTTTTAAAATAATTTTTCCAACACTATTTTCCAGAACAGAAAGGCACACTTATCATATTAGCCCAGCGGTTCTGTTTACAGGTTTGCTCATTGAAATCTAATATGAGTCTACATGAAAAATCCACAAACTGCAGCTCCACAAAATCTGTGCTTTGTGCTTTAGGAAGATGCTGGCTGGTTTCGTGCTGGGGAACAGTTAGGGTCACCGCAGCTCTCCGAGCGATTCTGTGTGTTCATGTTGATCTGAAGTGACTGTGGGCATCAGGCTCTCGCATGGCTGCGGCAAAGACAAAGTGACATTTACGCCCAGCTCTGAACTACACTGGGGTTTTAATCAGTAAATAGACATTTTCTTCTGTATTTAATATAAGGCAGCTTGGATAAAAAAACTAAACAAAACAAAAAAAAACACACGCACAGAAGTGAACGGATCTTATGTAACAAAAGGCAGTGTCAGTGAAAATAAATGCTGATGCCATCTACATGACGGGGTTGATGCTTTGTATATTTTTTAGTGGCGCTTGCTTAGGCTAACATCACTATTTTTTAGCTAGAGTTAGAAATTAAACACACCCTTAACTCTATTTTGTCTAATTTTCTTGGACTATTTGTGTTACAGACATAAAGCCTCAAATTGTGGGGCTCTTTATCGAGAGGTGTGCAATTACTTTTCTAAAGTATCGGACTCAGTGGATGATATAATGGTTGAAAAATCCCATAGACTTGCATTAAAGGTGGGACTTGAACCCAGAAAACCCTAGAATTATGGTATTGATTTTTGAATGGGCAAGCACCACTCAGATATTTATAGATATTTATTTATTTTTTGCCACTCCTTTAAAGCTGAAATTCTTGAGAAAATAGTTTTTTTGGCATTACTAGTTGAGATAATATTTTATTATTTCTTTCTAAATATTTGACAAAAGTTCATGATATTCATGATATTTGAACAAGTATTTTTCACCTTCAAAACTTTTTTGTAATTAATGATTATTTGTGTAAACTCACGTGTATCCAGAGAGCAAGAAAAGTATTTTAATACCTTTTAATTGATGGTTACACTACTTGACATTTTATAGAAATATCATTCAATTTTCATAGAAAATGCTAAAAATGTTTTAAAAAAATGTATGAAACCAAAATAGTAAGAAACATTACATTTCTAATAATCTGTATCATCTCTGAACCTTATTTGTCAACGACCCAGGCAAAATAGAAAAAACAAACAGGAATATGATTGTTGATGTATCCTGAAATGTCAAAGTCTGTTAGTCAGATTAACTCTCCTGTGAACTCTAATCCAGTTACTGTAGCTGCACCTGATACTGACCATCTTAGCCGACATTCCAAACTCTATTTTCATTCAGAAGACTTGTGCATGTAACCGTAAAAGGGCCAGTGTACTCAGCGCGCTCATAAATTAACCAAACAAGACATTCAAAGGATGCTATTCACACATGCCATGAAGCATTCATTCAGTAATGTCTGCGCCAGGGGTCAGCAACCTATGGAGAGAGATGAGTAGACTATTTTATTTATAGAAATTCTGCACCTGCAATCTACATTTTATTGTAATCTTTCCATCATGCAGTGTGTTTTCATGAGCTGAATGGGAGGCTAAGCAAAAAGTTCAAATGTGACGAGACTGAAGTCACGAGCCGGCAGCGCTTCCCTTTCACCTGAGAAAATGTGCCCGTTTGCTTCGGTCAGGCTGCGTAGATGACAGCAGACATTCCGTGTTTTATTTGTTTCTTTTTGCTTTCAGAACAACATGTGATGTAATAAGGAAAACACCACTATTAATCCTTGAGATTTCCAACCCTGCATACAGACACACCCTCCTTAATCCATGGTCACATTCATTGAGCCATTGACCAGGAAAATTTAAAATGGCACTCCATGTCAAAAAGGTTGCCGATCCCTGGTCTACGCAGTCTACTTTGTAATTCCTAACATCTACGTTCTGTAATGTCAGAATTATATTTTTGATTTATGATCAGGCATTACACTGCGTTAGGCCCTGAATAATACTGTAAAACATCAGTCAGACTTAGAGGTGTAATTGAATTATGTTACATGGAATGTTCTGTCAATGGGCTCTTTATTACTCAGAGGGGAAAATTGATTAAGAAGCGAAGGTACTTATTTGGGCAAAATGCATAATTCTTTAAGACAGACAGCATTGGAAAGTTAGTCTGTTCACAATTTTCTCTGTGAATGACTAAACGAATCATCGACACAATCATCAAGTTTGTGCTTGATGTGCGTATTGTCCCAGAGAACAATTTCATTGCTCAAGAGGTTGCTTTTTAAATATAGCCCAGGAGACCTGATAAATCTAATTTATTTTTCAATGAAGAATCAACATTGTTTCTCCTAAAATTCCTTTGGAAAAATAAAAAGACACGTTAGACTATTGTTGACAAGCAGAGTTTAAAAGCAGCGATAATGCAGACACAGATTTTAACAAAAAACATGTTGGACCGATATTTTGCCACTTACTCACATTGTTAGAGGGCCAGTGGGTTCAAGCCCCAGCACCGTCAAGATACCACTGTTGGGCCCTTGAGCAAGGCCCTTGACCCTATCTGCGCCAGGGGCGCTGTTTCATAGCTGACCCCAGCTTAGTTGGGATATGCGAAAAAACTGCATTTCATTGGCTCTGTACCTGTACTCTGCACAATGACAATAAAGTTTAATCTTAATCAGATCACTGTTTTGCTTAAGAATGGACTACTATGGACTCTTGAAATGTACTCTTGACATTTTCTCAACCAACTTCTTGAGGTATCACCCTGGGATGCTTTTTAAACATTATTGAAGGAGTTCGCATCTATATGCAGGGCACTTAGAGGATGCTTTTCTTAATTATTCGGTCCAAGTCATCCATTTCAAAAACTTTGAAAATTTTCGTTTTGTCATTAAATACATTTATATTTTGGCACAATTATATTTTTTGTCTACAAAACTAATTTCAAACATTTAAGCATATGCCTTCAGATCAAAATAATTTTTAAGATCATATGAAACATTTCAGTCAAGTGACCCCAAACTTTTGAACAGTAGTGTAGGTGCACTGAACACTCTAAATGGAAATGCTTGAAGTATGCCATTATGCTTAGAATATATGCAAAAGTATTTTTTTGTATTAACAATGTATTTCCATTGAACATGTATTCGGTTTGTTGAATGCATGACAGGCCAAAATGGGAGTCAAAATGAAATATAAATATAAAAAAAGACAGAAAAGATAAAATGCTAAAACTGTTGTGTAGTTCTAAACAGTAGAACAAAATTACGCATATTTGACATGCTTTTTCGGATTTCAATTGTTTTGGTTGGGATTTCTTTATATTACACACAGAAAAAAAGATTACAAACATTATGCAGCATAATAAATTTACATAATAATAAATAAACCATCAGAATTTTCCTGCTTATGACTGACATGCATATGTTTTTGATTTAGTCAAAGCACATCCCTAGAAGGGCTGCACAATATGGAGGAAAATGCGATCAGTTGTTGGTTAATATGATTTGCAGTAAGCCAATGATGACGTCATTGAAACACACAGAACATCGGAAGTTTATTGAAAAAATAAAAGAGAGTTGCAGAGATCACAAACAGTTATATTTTGTTCCAGATTGCATATAGACTGCGTATAATATACATTCACTTGACGTGGTCTTCTGCTGTTGTAGCTTATCTGCCTCCAAGGTCGATGTGTTGTGCATTCTGACACACTATTCTTCTTACTACAATTGTACAGAGTGGTTATCTGAGTTACCGTAGCCTTCCTGTTAGCTCAAACCATTCTGGTCATTCTCTGTTGACCTCTCTCATCAACAAGGCATTTCTGTCCACAGAACTGCCGCTCACTGGATGTTTTTTGTTTTTGGCACCATTATGAGTAATCTCTAGATATGGTTGTGTGCAGATTATCAGCATTTACAGAAATACTCAAACCAGCCCATCTGGAAGCAACAATCAAGCCACGGTTCGAAATCACTGAGATCACATTGTTTCCCCATTCTGATGGTTGATGTGAACATTAACTGAAGTTTATGACCCCTATCTGCATGATTTTATGCTTTGCACTGCTGCCGCCACATGATTGGCTCATTAGATAATAGCATGAATAATTAGGTGTGTGTGTGTTCCTAATGAAGTGCTCAGTGAGTTTACACATTAGCTACACATCCACAAATGTGACGCTCTCTATCATTTTAGTCTTTTTAATTTTCAGACTAAACGAGAATTCTCCATTTGTGCTTTGATCTCATTGCTGTCTAGGAAAATCAATTGAAATATTAAATAGATCTCCTTGATGACATGAGGGTGAACTATCTCTTTGAGTCTTACATTTTTCTTGTTTGGATATCATACTTGTCATTGCTCCTGACCTTTATAAGATTGTCATCAGCTTTAATTCCCTGTTCTAGAAACAGGCTCTTTCAGCTGTCACACCGTGTGCTTTATTTAGCACTGTGCAACGTTGGCTGGTCAGAGTTTCCCTTGTGGGGCCCCTTGACGCTCGCACGCAGACATCTTGTCACACAGTTCTCTCACAAACACACACACACAAACCCTGTACAGCCCGGAGCCGGCGCTGCAGCAGAGTATGAGAGCAGATGGCCACAAGAAAAGAACTGGGAATGCTGCTGTACTGGCCGGAGAAAGAGAGTACCTTCAAGATTTAGTAGAATGACAGAGCGCAGAAGCACAGACAGTGCAGGATATGCAACAGTGACTCTGAGAGGTTTAGCACGTGCTACAAGGCTGCTTTGAATTCATTAATTGGCTTCTCACTGCACTGTGACCGCTATCGGATCGCACAATTCCCATACCATGTGATGACGGCTCACAAAGATCCCTGGATCATTCAGCCGAGACAGGGAAGGAGAAAGCAGGCAAAACTAAGATGACACTAAGTATGTTCTATTCTCTTCATCTCATCCCTTATGGCTACTCCACCCATTCCTTCAGCAAACAGCGCTGAATTAATCAGAACCGTCCACACTAAGAATATCAGTAGCTTACACGGTGCTTGACAGAGTGGAGTGCTTACTTTTTTTTAGAGAGGCGTTTTACCTTGACCACCTACAGGACTTGACTGGAATACTGAGGACAACAGCAGCCCACCAGATCGGATTGGACCTGCCATTCTTCTCTCCATGGCATCAGAACTGTCTGAGCCAGGAATTTTACGGTTTCCTGGAGGCAAACGCATGCATATCTTTCATCCAAATGAAATGTTTTCCTTGGATGAATTAGAGTAAACCCACACGAGAAACAGTTATCAATGAAAAGACTTCAATATGAGGATTTACCACAATGAGTTTCAAATTCCACATAAAAGGCAGCTGAAAGACCCTTGTGCTACAAATTGTTTGTTATTTTTACTCTACTACTATGGAATAACCCCATGACATTCTTTGTTGACATGCTCGTCGTTAAGTTGCCTTAACGTTTTATTTACGCACACTGTCTATATAGAGGTTTTACTGCATAAAGCATCTTCCATGGAATAGTAGACCAGAGAAGATGTTATTTGTGCCACTTTGGATGGACTTCTTGCTGCTGAGATGCTTGGAGCACATTTATGTAGTGAAGGTATGTAAGTAGAGGGCATAATAGCTACCCAGAGGGCCAAAAGTGCTTTTTATTTCCAAGAGAGAGAAGCCAGCCGAACCACACCTTCGCGTAAATGAAGACCGGCCGCAATTGCACAGGAAGGGAGAAAAAAATGATGCACGTCAACAACTTCCCGCTCCGAAGGCATTCTTGGATATGGTGAGTCCCCAGTTAAAAACAACACACAAGGCCTGGTCTGTGTTTGTGTATGTGTAGTTTTGAGTAATGACACTAGGGGAGACTCACAAGGTATTTCAAGTCCGTTTACACACCAAACCCACAAGGATCTACATGTTGGCTTGTAGGTTTCTAATAATCTTGATGCAAATATCAGCATAGAGCAAAGGTGATGGTGGTGAGCTGTCCTTTATGAGGTTTCGGCTCTTGTGCTGAACAAACCGTATTGTTGGTAATCTCGTCTGTAAGGCTTTTGTGGTCTCCACAAGCGTCACCAGCTGCAACAGAACTTTGGCCTGCAGGTACTGCCAGCTGCACTGTTATCACAACAAAAGCAATTTGAGCAATTCCACCATGACAGACGTGACATCTGTGGTTAAAATGTGCAATTTCACTTCTCATAGAAAGTACACATTACCAGTATATTGAACCTTTTGTACTCTATAGTATCTTAAACCCCTGAATAGCGTGTTCAGAACTCAGGAACACAGTCTCATAATATCTCGTAATGATATTATACAATTTATGAAAAGTTATAAAATTTATTCCCATACAAAGTGACCAATTAACAAGAATTTCAAATCGATACAATACAGGTATATACAATTTTATCTTGCCTCCTATCCAACAAATTTTGTTGCTCATTCCACATTTATTTATTCAATACATTTTATGCTGCATATTATTGCATTTTATGCGAAATTCATCATTTCGTGTCAGAACCGTTGTTTTCTTTCTTCAGTGAACAGTGCACAACAGGGATTTTCCTAGTAAGATCATTGTTAGGTTTTGGGTAAGGGGCTAAACTTACACTGCAAAGAATAATTCTTATGCCACATTAATAGGTGTTGGTTTGAAATGCACCTTTTATTCTACATTTTAGCCTTCCACCCACATTGAGGTGGCATGTTTGACAGTGAAAACTGAGCTTTTCGAACACGTTTTCCAAGAGGATACATTTGAAAATGCCGTCTCCGCGTTGTAGTATGGACTGGGGAAATGGAGATACGGTATCTGAAACGATGACGTATTTGTTGTCATGTGACCCAGTCATGTAATCATTCAACCCAATACAATCAAGATGGTGGCCCATGTTTTAGCGCCATTATTATGCCTCATTTTTACTTTGATAGTGTTGTTGAGAGTTTACATACGTTTGAGTGAGGACGAGCCACTTTTGGAAAATGCTTGAAAACAGCAGTGTGGACAGACGTTTTTGTACAAGCCCACTCATATGATTTCTTATGACTTTGTCATTTTGTACTAATTATTATGACTTGCCAATACACTGTTTGGAAAAATGTCAGTCTAGACAAGTTTCTTTCCAGTTTAGATCATAAAGTGAACTTATGGATGCCACAAAAATAGACATTTTTTTTTAGAGAGATTAAACTTTGCATGAAGCCACAGAATATACAAGAGTACGGTCTCCATAGAACAAATGTGACGTACTCTTTTATTTTGAGTGACTTTGTGCAAGAGACATTTTGAGTTGTACAGTATGCACTAAAGTAAGAAGGAAAGCATGTATATGATTAAATCAGCCAACATTTATATGATTATATCTCAACAATGGTTTAGAGAAGAAATATAATAATTATAATGTTAGAAAGCGAGACTTTGCTTTACTTTAGTGCATAAAACTAAAAAAAATAATTTGGGTCAAATTGACTCAAAATATGGAGAAGGTCACATATAATATTTACTTTTCGCATTAATGATGAATAGCCTGTATATACTCTATTTCTCATACAGTTTTTATGATGGTAGATCCACATTGACAGGCTCATGGGTTCTCCTGCCAGTTTGGGGTTTAACAAGACCTATTAAACAAAACTCCTGTTGACACCCGAGTATGAATAGCAGGCTCTGGTGTCATCAGCTGGATGTGGAAAGTCAGAACACTTCCATGTTTTCTTGAACATGGAAGTGTTCCACGATTTGACTGTTTTCAATTTCTGATCTACAGCGTTTTCACTCGCATCGGTGTATATTCTTAGTGGGTAATATAATGTTTAAGGTATTACATTTGTAAAAATGGTTAAAAAAAACATGCTGATACTTCACAAAGTTGAGATGTGACCGTTTTTTATAGACTGTGCCTCGACTGTGAGGATGATATGAAACGGTGGTCAGAGATCAGTTACATTGATATCATTAATTATTCTGAGTTATGACAGCCAACAGCTGTGCAATGTGAGCGTGAAATTCATTTTTAATCCAATGAACACTTAAATGGTGGATGTTCTCCTCTGAATAGCTTGTTTTGGCAGTTTTTACTTGGTGTCTCGAGACAGAAATACAAAACATGCAAAACATGCAATTAGAATCATCATGGCACCACCCAGTGGTTGCTCAGGAAGACTGTGGATAGCAGAGGCAGTGCTGCAATGAATCAGGCGTGACAGCAGAGTGCTTGGGGTTTCATGCATTACTTCTCTCATCGCTCTGACGTGCTGCTTTACAATTGTGATAAATGAGGTAACAGGAAAGTTAGCATGGCACATAAACAACTGAACAGGGGACCATATTTTTAGAAGACTGCAGAATGCAGCACATCATGCAGGGGTGCCACTATTAGGGCTGCACGATTATCAGCAAATTTATAATTGTTGATTATTTCCCTTAATATTGTAATCATGAATTTCCATTAAATTACTTATTTTGTGTTGGGTAATTGCTAGCAATATTCCTGCTGGATAACTTTATTGCTGATATATTATAATTTGTGCATTCTAGTTTTGTTGCACCTTTACTCATAGGCGTATGTACTTAATGGACATTTCTGTGATTTGTTACAATTTTCAACTGGCTAAAAAAAATGTAAATGGAAAATTTTGATGCAAACAACAGTATATCTAAATGAGATGATGTAATTTGCACTTTTCACGATTAGTTCATTTCAGGAGGCATAACTAATTGATTATTTTTCAGATTAATTTACACACAACGGTAAGTTATTTTGATCTGAGACTTAATTTAGTTTAGATTTCTATTTAATTTTAAATACTTGCTCGAACACGCTTTTACAGTTCTGACCACAAATTTTTCAAATCGTATTTGTTGTCTTTAAGCCATTTTGCCAAAAATGTGGAGGTATCAGGGCTTCAAAATAAGTACTCCCCGATGGCCCGGGGCCAGTGTGAGAAAGATTCGGGCCAGTTGCTAGAACAGTCATTTGCCCGATCGGGGCAGTGCTGTATTTATAACCTTAGTGCAAGCAAACAACAAGCGAGAGAGCACAAAAATTACACAGAGCGAACAAAGTCTTATAACCGAGGAGCGAGTGCAAGTATATTTATCTCACAAAGATGCGCAAATGCATAATATACTGGACGCGCCAAGGCACAGAGTGCATTCTCCTAGCATTGTCTTTGCTCTTTTCCAAGTGTCTACCTTGGAGACATAGCGTGTGTGGAGGCTTCACACTATTCTCCATCGCATCCAAGCACAGCTCAACACGCGCCCCACCGACAGCGAACCACATTATAGTGACCACAAGGAGGATACTCCATGTGACTCTCCCCTCCCTAGAGCCAATTTGGTTGCTTAGGAGACCTGGCTGGAGTCACTCAGCATGCCCTGGATTCAATCTCGCAAATCCAGGGTTGGTAGTCAGCGTATTTACTCGCTAAGCTACACAGGCCCCTGGGGGACATTGTATTAAGAACATAAGATATGTAAAAAATATTTATCTTCAGACATTTTTTAAAGCCATGATAATAAAAACAGCTATTTGCCATTTTTGTGTTGGGGACTGAGAAAAATTTGCCAGGGCCAGTAAAAATCTGAAGCACTGGCCCAAACGGTCCGAGAAAATATCCTTAGCATTGAGCCCTGGGTATGCTTGAGGTCATTGTCCATTTAGAAGACCCATTTGCGACCGAGCTTTAACTTCCTGGCTGATGTCTTGAGATGTTTCTTCAGTATATACTCATAATTTTCCTTCCTCAAGATGCACCCCCACAACATGATGCTGCCTCCCCCATGCTTCACAGTTGGGATGGTGTTCTTTGGCTTGCAATCCTCACCCTTTTTCCCCCAAACATAATGATAGTCATTATGGCCAAACAGTTACATTTTTGTTTCATTAGAGGACATTTCTTCAAAAACTAAGATCTTTGTCCCCATCTGCACTTGCAAACTGTTGTCTGGCTTTTATATGGTGGTTTTGGAGCAGTGGCATCTTCCTTGCTGAGCAGCCTTTCAGGTTATGTCGATATAGGGCTTGTTTTACTGTGGATATAGATACTCGTCTGCTTGTTTCCTCCAGCATCTTCACAAGGTCCTTTGCTGTTGTTCTGGAATTGATTTGCAGTTTTCGCACCAAACTACGTTCATCTCTAGGAGACAGAATGCGTCTCCTTCCTGAGCTGTATGATGGCTATGTGGTCCCATGGTGTTTATACTTGCGTACTATTGTTTGTACTGATGAATGTGGTGCCTTCAGGCATTTGGAAATTGCTCCCAAGGATGAAACAGACTTTGGAGGTCCACAATTTTTTTTCTGAGGCCTTGGCTGATTTCTTTTGATTTTCCCATGATGTCAAGCATGAGTTTGAAGGTAGGCCTTAAAATACATCCACAGGTACACTTCTAATTTAGTACACTTCCTATCAGAAGCTAATTGTCTTAAGGCTTGACATTATTTTCTGGCATTTTACAAGCTGCTTAAAGGCACAGTTAACTTAGTGTATATACATTTCTTATCCACTGGAATTGTGATATAGTGAAACAAACTGTCTGTAAACAATTGTTGGAAAAATGACTTGTGTCATGCACAAAGTAGATGTCTTAAATTAATTGCCAAAGCTATAGTTTGAGAATATTACATTTGTGGAGTACATAAAAAAATTAAAAATGTTGCAACGTTCTCTGTTACTTGGTAGGAACCTATAATGTTCACTAACACCGATCACAAATATAAGACTAAAACAGATCATTATTCTACAAAGAGTCATGCTTCAATACCACGGCCTGCTCCCATTTACGTATATTCGATAAATAGGGCCAAGGTCTGCTGATTTGAGAGATTCGATATGTCTCTAAACACAAATGTATTGAATTATGGTACAATTAAATACAGATTCTGGAGATTAATACAGAGACCACCTCATTTAGACACTTTTGATGACAAAAATCTAATTAAAACAAAACATTGAATCCAGAAAAATAAAAACACGAATTTGGAAAAAGATTAATAAAACAAATTTCTTATGACCCCAACTGTTATGTAAAGTAGTGTTTCTCATCCAACAGGCCGGAGCTCATTGGAGGGCCTCAGCAAACTTCCAAGGGGGTCTCAAGATGACTTCAATTTATTTAAAATAACTTATATTATAGTATGTTAACTTCATTTAAATTCTGAAATGAGTTAAAATCATGATGTAGGCCTATATCATATAAAATGACAGTTCCAGAAATATCTGGAATCATAAAATTAATCAGGATAAATATTTTAATCTATTGACAGTTCTAGATTCTGAGGCTCTTAAAATTGTCTTGGAAAATGAGGGGCTTCATAGTCATAACGGTTGAGAACTACTGATGTACATGACAAATCAAACGTTAAGTTTCCCTCTAAGTCACTACTCAAACAGAGATGTCATAAAAGCATTTCAGGGTCAAGGACATGACATGACATGACATTAAACAACCCTCTGACGTTTGTTTGATTGATACTCATACCAACAGCACTTCTTTTAAATATTTGTAAGGTCATTTGCATTTTTCTTGCCATGATCAAATTACAGTGATACAAAAGCATCATACATTTACCCTACTGCAAGACAGGATTGTTCTCCAAGAACTTGCAACAAACGCATACAAGTCATGCTTTGTGTGTGTGCTCGCGCGCGTGTGTGTGTGTGTGTTGAAATACCCATTGATGTTCCATGTCGGATCTAAACATTATCTGTACAATTATGCCTATGTTATTGATAAATTGCACAGTAGCTCAACTGATAAAAAAGTAAAGGACTGGGGTACGAGTCCAGAAGAACAGGCAAGTTGACATGTGAGCCAAAGTGTCAAAAAAGCACCACAAAATAGCTGGGTTTCCTTCAAAATGCTTTTAATTTTTTTAAGCACATTTCTAAAAATGTGACAAAAGAAAATACAAATTGTTGCATGTTTCCATCCACCATATCATGCACATTATCTTGAGGTAGCAGCTGAATTACCTCCTTGAATTTGGAGAGTTTATTAGCATATCAAGCATTTCCATTCAGGAATTCTTATATTCAATTTCCAAAATGTGCATCAAAATTGTTGGATGGAAACCCTGCTATTGTTGTGGTTGCTTCAGCAATTACATTTTTAAACTCAGGTTTGCTTTTATACACTAGTGGTTAGGTTTAGGTTTAAGGTTTAAGGTAGGAAGGTAAGTTCTGTTGATTTAAAACTCAAAGGAGCATTAACCTTAAAAAAACGAATCTGTTTTAGTTAAAATTTAACTAGTTTTTAGCGCCACACAGTGGACATTTCACTTCGGAATGCTGCAATGCATGTAAGAAACCACATTAAATAATAATAATTAAAAAAAAAAGAAAAATGTTGCCAAAAGTCAGGCAGTTCTTATGAAAACTGGTTGCCAGCTTCTCTACTGGGGTTTTGGGGTGGGTCTTTTTCCGGAGCACGTTTAAGGAAATGATGCATGCCAACAGCAGATGAATTGTGGGTGCTACATTGTGAAGTCAATGGAATTGATCTACTGAGATGAGCTCTGAATGGCTTAAAAAGGACAGAGTTTCTGTTTGGTTTCGCACAAATGTCCTCATCTATCCTCTGTCTTCATGGATGTACCGGGTATGCTTGTTTGAATGACCTTTGGACCTTGCCATACATCTTTGTGTTGTCAATAATTGGTTCAATCAATTACTGCGACAAAGCAATGCTGCAAAATAATGAGGGATTAACTAGCACCAGGCATAGAGTGGATATCTCTGCTCGAGTGCCTTCGCTCTAATAGCCCAGCCGATGGTAAAGGAATCTCATTGTCTCTCTGCCATCACATTTGACAGAAGTTTGTGACACCTACTGTCCTGTAGAAGTAAGCTTAAAGAGTTAGTTCACCCAAAAATTAAGTCTATGTCATCATTTACTCACTCTCATGACATTTCAAATAAAACTCATATGGCATTCTTCCATAGAACACAAAACAGGAGATGTTAATCTCAATCACCATTCACTTTCATTGCACAAAAGATGCAATGCCAGAGAACTGTAGAATAGAACCTCTGATTAGGTTCCTAACATTGTTGGACAGCAATTTCCAAAATTCTGGATTTTGACTTGTTTGTATTCACTAAATTATGTCAGACTTTACTGGCGTTGTAGTTTTGTAATGGCGTATTTCATGGTGCAATATTTACTGCTGACTGCCAAAGCTCCCCAGAGCATTTGTCACTGTATATAACAAATAGCCCAGATATAGAGGCCAGTTTACACTTCTGCTATGACTAACTTCTACTGCTTTCTCTTTAGACCTTCAATCCATAGTTTAAAAGGGGTTGATAATATATTGTATAATAATTAGTGCTGTCAGACAATTCATTTTTTTTATTGTGATTCATTGCATAATTGTTTGTAATTAATTGTGATTTTTAAAGTGCTCAAATTAGACACTATATATTTATTTTCCTGTCAAAATGCATTTATTTACATCTTAGTAAAGAAATGAAAACAATGTGTAACAATATAATGCTTTATCAACATTTTCCAAACAAAGCCTTCCACAGTATAAAGATAGAAATGCACTAAAATTGCACCAAGTAAAATTAAAATTTTCCCAAAGTTTAAGTGGGAATTTGACTAATTGAAAGAACTAGCTTCCCCCATAGGTTGCATATTTATTGCAATGGCCATTAAATCTCTTAAACTCTCATCCTCCTCAATTCTGATCTGCTGGTAGACCGTGGTGTTCCACTTTCCTACAGCAATCGTGCAGCCACGTTCATGATTCACATCAGGGTGTCAGCACCAGTGTGAAGTGCCACTTTGAACTCCACATGAAAAGCGATTGCAGACAAAAATGTCTCATTCTGCGTTTTGGTGAGAGTTAAGATCTTCACATGGTTCCATGGTAATTAAAATGCACCTTCCATAGGCTGGAAAATACTTGATTTCTATTATAAGTCCCATCTTGGTTTTGTAATTCAATAGTGTTAAGAGATCCTTTCTCCATCATTTGATCTCTGACATTGAAAAACTGTTGTATGTGTGTGTGTGTTGTGAAGTGTGCGTCTGTGTAATGAATCAGGGCAGACATAACAACACATCGCAATGGTTCCACCATTCATAAAAGTGTTATGCTGATTTATGTTGTACTAACGGTAAATGCATTTATCGTGTTTAAGAAAACTTAACGTGTTAAACCTTTTTCATTTATCGCATGTGTTAACATGTTAATTCTGACAGCTCTAATAATAATATATTTTACCATCTCTGTTTTCATATTTAAAGAGATAGTTCAGCTGAAAATGTGTATTATTCAAATCACTCATTCATTCATTCTTTCTTACGTGGAACACAAAAGGAGTTATTAGGCAGAATGTTAGCTTCAGTCAACATTCACTTTCATTGCATCTTTTTCAATACAGTAAAAGTTAATTGTGACTGAGGCTGTCATTCTGTTAAACATCTCATTTTGGTTTTGGAACAACATGAGTCTGAGTAAATGATGACAGAAATGTCTTTTTAGGTGAACTATGTTCAAATTCATAAGTATTTAGAGTTTCATAGTTTGGGAAATAGTTCAGTCTGTTTATTGTGGAATTTTTAAATGTATGTGGTATATCAATGCTGAGTTCAAGCAGTTGACATCAAGATTTGGGTGGGCTTTATTGTTGTATTTTATTTATGGCTGTAAAGGGTTTAGACGGGCAAGGAGGAGGCGAGAACCGGCTTGACAATATAAATAAGGCTTTAATAATAAACTTAAAACAAAGGACAATCACACACATGACGGACATGTCCGTAAATGATCTCTCTCATCGCACCACCGTCTGCCATCAGCCTTTATCCCTCTCGGAGGCTTGATTAGCCTGATACGGGACTGGGTGTATATCATCACGACCCGGCCCCGCCCTCCGCCCTGCCACAATGGCCTCTAAAAGCGTAATAGAGAGATGACAGGAATCACCCAGTTCCCTTTCAGTTCAGTCACTTCAGCACGACATAAGTAGCTGATGCTATGGGAAGCTTCCCCCAGTGAGAGACAATCTGCCCCTGATCCGCCCATCATCACTGGCATATAAAGTGTAGGTACTGTATCATACTGTATTAACACATTTCGAAAATGTACAGCTAGATGGTTTCATTTCACATTGTTACATCAATTTCTTACAGTTTTCACATAATTTTTCGCTTATGTTTTTCACTATTACACTGAAAAAAAAAAAGCCCTCGAGCATGACACCATATCCTGGCCATTGTGGTGTTAGAGATCATTTTGCATGCTTAAAGACTTGAGTGGCCATGGCTTTGCAGAAGGATTGGAAGTGGGGTTTGGACTTTCAGTGCCACATCGCTGCATTACCTCATTCTCCACAGTGATCTACACCAAACACCTGCAGCTTCCTGGAGTCAGGTCGAAGAGGCAGCAGCCATTATTTAATATTGCTAAGAGTGCAGACACAACCTGAATCAGCAGGTCTGAGCGGCAACAATCAGCGAGGCAGCTCGACATGCCAAATCCCCTTGGTGCAATGCATTACTTATTTAAATTACTAGAGACAGCAGTGATCATACATACTGGCTTCTAAATGCTTCTTCACTTGAACATGCCTTTAAGAAAATTAGACATGGCTTTGGGTATTTCATTGGCTTTTAAAAGCAGATAAAAATTAGGTGTATTACTTAAGTGGCTTTAGTTTGTGACTGTGTTGGGGAGTAGCTAACTTTCAGTAAAATGAGAGTAGTTCAGCTATTTTCAATATAGTGTAGCTTCTCTAGTAAATGAGTCTAATGAGACGGTCCTTTTAAAATTACACAGCAAAGCATGTATCATTACCTCCTGAATGAATGACTCTTATCAGCTGCTTATTTTTAGTGAAATAAAGACCTACTGAACTGCAAGTAATTAATTTGGTCATGTCCAATTAGAAATAAACCAAGAACAGTTTGTTGTGTGTACTTAAGGCTTGTGAGACTTAAATCAATTACATTACTAGATTGTTGTTAATATGACAATGTGTAGTAAATTTGTTGCAATTAGTGATATTTTTATTAATAAAAATACAAATTAATAAAATATCTTAACCAGACAGTGTGTAAACACAAAAATCTGTTAAAAAATAAAATCATCTCTTCATTTGGTAACAGAGGATAATCTTGTTAATCCAATAAGAATTGCATTTCTTATTTTCAAATATTTCTTCCTCAAAAGTAATAATAATAACTTACATTTATATAGTGCTTTTCTTGGCACTCAAAGCACTTTACATAGTATAAGGGGAATCTCCTTAACCAGCACCAGTGCAGCATCGACCTGGATGATGCGACGGCAGCCATAGAGCGCCAGAACGGCCACCACACACTAGCTGTTGATGGAGAGGAGCGTGCTGGAGAGATTATTAGGAGGCTATACTAAATTTACTCAAATATAAACATACTAAAATGACTAAAAGAATCATTATTGGAACTGGTAAGGAAACTTTATGAGGAATCGGAATCAGAATTTTTAAGTGATTTACAATTCCTCTCCCTAATTATTTTTTTTATTTTATTTTTATAAATATATAAAATGTAACATAAAATGCTGCCGTTCCTTACCGTTTTTGTCTGTTATATGCATTAAATAACAGTATTCTAGTATTTTATTTTTTATGTTTGATTTGTACCAGAAAAATATGGCTCTGAATATTTATAGATATATTAGTAGTTTCACTGCAGTTAGCTATTATTGTTGTAGTAAAGCCAACTTCTTTTTCAAAATGGTAGCTTGATTGCATTTTATCTACTTTATATTATGAGTAGCTTGTAGCTTGGCAAGCTACAGTTTCAAATTAGCTTCCGAAATGCTTGTTTGTGAGACTATACATTGAATATTTTCATTGATAGTATTGATTCAAACCTATTACATAATATACTTCTCAAATTACGTTTTTCATATGCTGGAAGACTCTTGGATAAGATGCAGTAATCTTATGGCAGACACGATACACTCCTCCATGCTAAGTAAAGCTCATCTAGCTTGAGAAGTCTGGAGATCTTCCCAGGCTTACCCTGAGACAGGGCATCCCTGGGACATCCCGTATGGACAGACACTTACAGCAGAAAGGATTGGTCAGTGACATCACAGTGGCTGTGTTTAATAGGATTAGCGTTAGCATCACCGTTATGCACTTCAAACGCCCAAATGACTAAACCCATTACCTCTCAGCCATGTGCTATGACCACAAACATATACGCCAGCATGATTGTGCGCTGCACTTTCAGTTCTGCAAGGAATAGATTACACAATGTTGACAGAAAGGCCCACTGAAGATTTAGTGGCAGAACTGTTTTGAAATGTACAACGCAAACAAGGGTGGCCCGAGTCTTGAGGAATCTTCAGAAGAGATTAACTGGGAGCTTTGTATAGTTCACATGGTTTAACGTGTCCTCCTGTCCGTCTTGATGGATAATATGCAAGTCCTTTTGGAAAATTGCTTGCTTGCTCGAAAGTCATGTTTAATCTGATTTCGTTCAGAAACCAGAATCTTGTCCAGGGCACAGGATTTAAATGAGTCTCACTGGCATGTAGAAAACTATGCTTGCTCTATTTGGACTTGTAGTTTATGACTAAATAGCAACAGTGCACAAACGGTTAAGCACTGCAAAAAAAATTCTGTCTTAATATCTTTGTCTTATTTTCCAGTAAAAATACCGGAACCTCCTTATAAAGCTAAATAAAATGGCATTCAATATTTGTCTTGTTTTCAGAGAAATCTGAAAAATGTTTTTTGGTGTTTATGCTTAAAACAACAAAAATATTTTTGCCAATGGGTAAAGAAAAATAAACTTGTTTCCATTTGAATCAATTCAGTTTTCTCTGAAAACAAGACTTGATATCTTATGCCATTTATCTTCTCAAGGATATACATTTATATTTTTACTGAAAAACAAGACAAAAATTATTTATACATTTTATTTTTTATTTTCTCATTGAACCTTTACCAACGAGACCCCAAGATGAGTCATGTTAATGCTTCAAAATAGAATGAAAATTTGGTTGCATTAGGATTATTCTTGTATTTAGCTGATTCCAAACTGCCAGATCTCAAATATTTGGCAAAATGTTAAACAATTAATATGTTTCTTTTTAAGAGATTAACATTTTTAGAATGGCCCACAAAGGTCGCATGACATTGGTAGGGTTTTTGCTAACCCTATCGTTGGGCTGGCTGTTATACTGGAAACTGCATACTGGATGATTGTGTGTATTGAAACACATGTTTACTACACTGTTATCTGTGCTGCACGACTGACACAGTTGAAGATATTTAAGAGGATGAGGTGGCTAACCCTTTTATTGTTCTCGTTTATTCTATTGGAGCACAGGATGTCTTCACACCAGACATAATGCCAAAGAATATACATTCTTGATGAGATCTCATTTGGACTTCAAAGAATGTTTTTCTTTTAAATATCATTCGTCTCTCTTTGTTTCATGCTTCTTGTTATTAATTTAGTCCAAAAATAGTTTGTGCCTCACAGTTCAGCTCTGTTCCCATTGTCTGTATATGGAAATGCTTTAAAAATAAACATGTGGCTTATGGACATGCCAACAAGGGAATCATATTAAAGCTGAAGTGTATTTTTGCACAACTAGTGCCACCAAACAGAATTGCAAGAATAACTAGATAAGTAAATTTTCAGAAGAAAATTTGAGTGGTGCATGCCATGGTAAAACACCTCAAGGGCCTCATTACTCTGTCAAGTCAAAGGAGCCCATCCCCATCTCTACGATGTTCTGATGCCAAGATATAGCTGGGGCCTACCACAGACCTCATTAGACTGGCATAAGTCAAACAACCTCCTCTCTATGATGTTTTGGTGCTGAGATATGGTGTACTGGGTGGTTGCTAGGGCATTGCTAGGTGGTTGCTAGGGTGTATGGGTGGTTTCTATGGTGTCAATAAATTTGCCTTACTGTTCCAAAACAGGCCACCACATGTCTCTTTTGTTGGAAAGATATGGTGTTCTAAGTAGTTTCTAGGGTTGTTGTGGGTGGTTGCTATGGTGTTCTGGGTGATTTCTATGGTGTTGTGGGTGGTTGTTAGGTTGTTGTGAGTGGGTGCTAGGGTGTTACTAAACTTGCCTTACTGTTCTAAGTGAAAACAGGCCACCCCCATGTCTCTGTAATGTTTTGGTGCTGATATATGTTGTTCAGGGTGGTTGCCAAGGTGTTGCTAGGGGGTTGGTAAGGGGTTGTGTGTGGTTTCTAGGGTGTCCTGAATGGTCCCAAGTGAAATGAGGCCACCCCCATGTCTCTACGTTTTTCTTTTCCAGAGAAATGAGCCCTCTTCCTCTTCTAAAATTTTAAAGGGATACTTCACCCAAAAATGAAAATTCAGTCATTGTTTACTGACACATGTGTTGTTATAACTCTATTTGACTTTCTTTCTTTTTCTTAACACAAAGGGAGAAATTGTGAAAAAAAAAAAATTGTGCTCAGTGATGTCATGCAATGGCAGTTTATCGTAGGGTTGCCATGGTGTACTATGTTTTTGTGTACTGGTTTTACTCAGTACAAGGGACACATCGGTGTGAAGTTTTATACCAATAGAATAGCCTTAAATAAAGAATAGTTGCCTAATGAAGAGTTTGTGACCCATGATTAATGACCAAAATAAAACATTGCAAGCCAGATGTTCTTTACCAACGTATCAAATTACACAGGCAGCAAATTATGCACACTGACAGAAGATGTTTAATTGCAGGTTGCGAATATAATGTGCACGGTGGGTAACTGTAAGACGTCTCGGATTTGGAATGACACAAGAAATACTGTTAAGTAAATACAAAAAGATAGTCCTGCCCCAAACTCACATCACTGCTGTCTTGGGCTAGTTTGGATGCTCAAACCAACATAGCGCCACAGTGTTTATGCATCTTATAGAAATTATCTTACAAATGGCTAACTAATTCACATACTAAGCTGGGATTTGAGTGTTTTAACATTGCAAAAATCATACACTTCATCTTTAAACAAAAAATGGCTACTAATAATCTACTTATACTAATAATTAGAGAATCTTGAGTCTGTCAAGTCTACCTGAAAAGCTCTTAAAAGCGCATTGTGTCGCATTGTCTGTGACAAAAATTAGCCAAATGGCAACTTCAGTGTGAAGACTCTAAGCTTTCTATGGTGTGCTTGCCAAGTGGGCTTGTGATAGGGATGTGAATGAGTAGTCGAATACTCAAGTATTCGTTCTGCATTAAATATTCAAATATTAAAAATACTATTAAATACTACAAAGTTTT
Source organism: Moxostoma hubbsi (assembly GCA_032164185.1). Lineage (NCBI taxonomy): Eukaryota > Metazoa > Chordata > Actinopteri > Cypriniformes > Catostomidae > Moxostoma > Moxostoma hubbsi. The sequence continues at coordinate 5,343,466 of JAVLUX010000038.1, read as the reverse complement.
GCTTTGCTGGCCATATATACAGTGAGATGCATGTTAAATCCTGTACGGACAAACTAAAGTTTACAGTTATAACAGGATGCACTGGGTGGCAATGTTGAGTGTGGACACAAGTTGATCACATTTGATGAGCAAACAGTTCTGTCAGTACATTTAGATGGACACCAGAAAGCGGGTTATATGAGAATGTGTCATACTACGAGAAAGCTAGGTGCCTGTTTAAATGCACTGTATAAGTGGTGTACTCTTTATTCCAATATATGTGCAGCTCATCAGAAAGCAGCATTCCCGTAGCAATGTAACCCCCATGACACTTCTGTAAACAACAAGCATGTCATCCAAGAAAGACTTTGCTATTTTACTTTCCATTGTTTAGCTTTATTTATATATATTCCACAGTTGTTGCTGTGTTTGTTTTCTTAACATTCTATTGCAACCTGCAGCGGAATTGCGCTGCAATAGTGGGGTTTCCCCGCACGTAAATCTCCAGTATTCCCCCAATGTGGCAGTAAGGGAAATCCCACCATTTAAACTGGTGGGTATAAATGAGAATAGTTTAATAAGGATGTGCATATGCTTGTTTTTTCTCAACAAAAACATGACATGAGATACAATATAAACATGATAACTATTATATGCCGAGTGTTTATATTAGCCCTGTACATTAATTGCGTCAGTCTACATTTCTGCCAGTTTCTTTTTCTTCACTTTGCGTGAGCTTAAATGCTTTCATTCTATAAATGTATTGTTTTCACACATTGTTTGTTTAATTGTTTTCAACAACAAAAAAAACTGTACATAATATAAGCATGTTTTGGATATAAATAGATGATTGTTTTTATTTTAAAATAGTGATTAATGATTAAAAAAAACTCTTTCTCAAAAAATAAGTTCATTTTAATAATATCATATTTGAGTATTCGTTTTTTTATGAGCTTAAATATTCAAATACCAAATTAATGATGAAGAGGTGGGATACAATCGCTTAATAACCTTATTTGTGTAAATTTAAATCCAATATTATGACAGATCACACTGGTTAATCACGCTGAAATTATGTTAACATGTCTTGTGTCTATATGTTTGAAACTGTTGAAACAGGTGTCCGATATGTTAAGAGATCTCCAGGATATGGAAAGCCACAACAAAGAGGAAAGGATGGGGGCCAATTTTACAGTTAGAAAGGATCATTTTCACTTCTCATGCAATTTTCTTGGTTACATCCATGCCAAACTATCTCTCTACTGTTTACCGACTTGTTTTGACAAGTGTGGCTTCATAGTATGTAAAATGGCACGCATGTAATTGTATCACTTCGGGGATGATCTTGTCTGCTACACAAGGCACAGAAAAGTGCATGGCAATGACAGCTGTGTACAATGAAAGCATGATTAGTTTATTAAGTTAAAAGCACGGATCGAGTAACTTTTGACGTCAGTAGAGATGGTCTACTTGTGTTACAGTGACAGCCAGTATGTTTTGAGACCGTAACCTTGCCTGCTCAACCAAACTTCAGGAACCTTTAGCACTGTGGACTTCTGGCAAGTAGTCTCATTAAAACATTTTTCACCCATTTTGTATTTTTATTTAATTTTTTTACATTCATCTACAAACAGTGTCCAAAATTGAATGTACATGCATCACAGAAGATTTGTCATTTTTGTAATTTTTTTCTGCAAGTTCCCAACCACAGTGTAATTTCCAGCACATCTCAAGCTCTGAGTTGTATTTAATTTGTAATGTTTTTGACATAAAACGGCCGACTCATTTTTCTTGCTGAAGCAAGAAAGCATATAAACCCGTTTATATGTGTGCTCACCGTTTCGGGTCAGTGAAGACCCCACATAATTGCAGAAAGGTTCTTCCTTATTAGGCTCTTTTATCAGCAGTCCAGCATGGGTGAGATGAGATCCGAGTTGAAACAGGCCAGTTAACTTGATCTAAGCAAAACATTCCAGCGTTGCTTCCAAAAGAATCGTGGGTCAACAGACCTAAGCCTTGAGTGAGAGGACATGCTGATCTTTCAGGATGTCCAATTCCAAAAGACACAAAAGCACTGGCATTTTTCAATTTAGCCTCCTTCAATACATCTGGATTCACTTAATTTTGTTGTCTACTATGCTAACTTTTCATTCCCTGTGGGCTGAGAAACAGCACTGTTTTGTAACATCCCCTCACCAACCCTGTGTAAGTAGTCGAGAATAACTTCATCAGTCAACTTGCTCTTATGTTGTTCAGCCGGTCATACATGACTGTTTCGCCTTCAAGACAAACATGTGTAAAAGGGCTATTGTTCACATGCCTCAGTTTAGCAGGTACTCCTATGTTAGCTCTTTTTGTTACATGGCTCTCTCTAAGAACTCCTTTATCTCCTTTTTGTACTCTTTTGTACATATCTTTTAGATCTTGCAACATACTGTAATTTATCATTTAAGCTGATACACTTAGTTTCCACTTATGTCTTTGGTGATCCAATCTCAAGTAGACAGTGTAAATACAGGTGTAAATGGGATCCAGCCAAGCGTGAGTGCGGAAAATGATTGACAGCCAAAAAAAGAAGTAGGGCATTTTTTTCTGTTTACAGAGTCCAGGGCAGTCACAGGGGTGTAATATCTTAAAGGTGCACTGAGTAAAATTTGTCTTTGTGTCATTTTGGACACACTGACACCTAGTGGCTTGGATGCAGCATCATTTAAAATCAATAGTTTTCAGTTTCAGATGCCATTGTTGAAATTTTGTATTCACAGTCAGCCATGATTACTTTAACCCATGACTGAAAGTGTCCAATAACAGGACGGCTACTGAGATTAAGCGAGTAGTATTCGACTGGTCATGTGATTCTAACATGGCCGCCCCCATGTGCGGACCCTCTCCATGTAGAATAAAACAGCTTTTATAAGGTTACTGATATGACTGGAGTCTTCATTTTAATGTGGGTGCTCATGATTTTAGACATATATTGCAAAATTGCAATTCATGTCCTAAGGAGTAAAACGTTTTAAATGAGTTAAAAATGATTGAGTGTACTTTTAAGACATCTATTTCAGCGGTATCTGTCAGGTAATAGGCACATTATGCAGTATGTACTGTATGGTATTCCAAAAAATACTTACAGCACCTTTAATGCCAGATAACAAAAAACATGATTTTTAAAGGAATATTCTAGGTTCAATACAAGTTAAGCTGAATCGACATCATTTGTGGCATAATGTTGATTACCACAAAAAATAATTTCAATTTGTCCCTCGTTTTCTTTAAAAGCAATAATCTGGGTTACAGTGAGGCACTTACAATGGAAGTCAGTGGGGCCAATATGTGTGTTAACATGATTTTAGTGTGATAAAATCACTTACTAACCTTTTCTGTGTAAAGTTATTTCCAATTTTACAACGTCGCTGCCATGAGGAAGTAATGTCAACAAACCCTAAAATGTCTGTAAAAATTATGATTTAAACAAAAAGTTTTAACAGAAGAATTCATTCAAGTGGTTTTATAGAATTATAAGATTCATATTTCTGCCTTTAAACCCTCAAAACAATTGGCCCCATTCACTTCCATTGTAAGTGCCTCACTGTAACCTTCATTTTTGCTCTTTTTTTTTTTATAAATAAAAGGACGGACTAGTCAAAAAAATTTTTTGTGCTAATCAACATTATGCCACAAATGCTATCAAGCATAACATGTATTGAACCTGGAATTTTCCTTTAAAGAAAATAAGCTTTTTTTTCTGGTCACAGATTTATTTATTTTTGTTTTGTTTTATTTAATTAAATATTGACTGAGCAACATTATTTGTGTGAAAAGAAATAGGGTCAATAGTTACAGTATAGTGCGCAATTTGTCACAATTTGTCAATTGTAGTAACAAATTAAGATAATGCTAACTCAAAATTACTACTACAGAAAAGGGTGCACAAATTTCTGTTAATTTCAAACACATTTGGCATTTTATAAAAACAAAAGTATTCTATAAACCAATTAATATACGTGTGTAAATTGTGTGACCGTAGCAACATTTTTGCTGAAAAAAAAAACACGATGTACCTACTTTAAATCCTACATTTATATCTAACCGATAGGCTCTTGAAACACTATCGTGTGAGGTGAACAAACCAGACATTTTTACCCCACACCTAAACCTAACCTAACATAATAGTGTCATAAAAGCAAATATGAGATAAAACAACCCCCACAAAAGCTGAAGCAACAACATAATTTTGCACTTCTTTGACACTTTCAGTTCACGTGTCAACTTGCACGGGTCTTCCACATTCACATTACAACACTATCACTTGCACCATAATGCAACGTAATCACGCTTGACTAAACTTGTAAATGTAGTTGGTTATATAATGTAAACGTTAAAATTTATCACCTTCCTAAGTCGTGCGCTATAGTAAAAGTGTTTAGATGTCATAAGATAGTATTGTGTGAGGAACATGGTGAAAAATAAGTGTTTGTCAATTGATAATCTGCCGTTTTACTCGTGATTTGAGTGAAAGTGAATTAAACTCATTCTTGTGGATTTTTTTTGGGGGGGGGGGGGGGGATGAATTAATTAAATACAGTTTGTTTGCTTTTTATTTAACAAATATATTAGGACCAATTATTGATTGAATTTATGCCTCTAAAAAGTCTTATCCCATAATATTGCACAAAGGTATTATTTAAGGTGAAGCACATAAGAAAAATTACTGCAGTTCTTCTTTTTTCATAACCCACTTTCCCATCAGCTTTCATAGAAATTAATCTCGAATTGTGAGGCAATTAACGTGTCATCAGATGGGACAGGTGGAAGAGAAAAGGCGCCATGGCAATACACTGGGGCACAGGTGGCAGAGTGGATCCGTGCAAAGCGAGACCTAAATAAGGGGTGGCAGAAGATGTGATAGTGTGCCTCTGGCACTCCACTGTAGACATTGATAATCAATAGAGTTGCTTGGCAGGAAAAGTTTTTACATGGGGCTTGTTGCTTCTCTAGTCCTTATTTGTTTTCCATCCCTTTATTTTTTCCAGAAATGCTCTGTCCATTTTTAGGACATCATCCTTGCCCTTGAGGGTGGCTTGAGTTATATCTATCTAATTGGGTCTGTTTTTGAAACAAAGTCTATTGTATTGTCATTCATTTGTTTGTATCTAAAGCATGCGGACCACATATGAAGATGTACTTTGTTCGCTTGTGCAATTGTGTGAATTAAATGAGAGTATTTAGTTAGAATCGTTATTAGATTTGTTATCTATTATTATGCAATTTCTCACTTTACATTTTGGAGAAATATTATGTAGTGTTGGAGACTATAAAATCATATAATGTCAGGTTGATCATTAGATTATAGATGATAGAAGCTAGAGATGTGGAAAAGCACATTGTTTTAAATTGGGATGAATTTTGATTTGTATTGTGTTGTCAAAGATTTTTAAAAAGAGTTGTTGTGTGGAACAGATATGAGAGTACAGCCCTCTAGTGGTGTCTGAGGGAAAAACTGCTAACTTTACTAACGGCAAACATCCTAGACACTATTCATTGAGTTAGGTGCGGCCTAGCACAGCTTATTAGGATGTTTTGAAACTAATCAGAGAGCAATTTTGTCTTTGTGTACTGTCTCAGATTAACTTCTCTGATGTGATTGGTTGAGGCAGCTAGCAGGGTGGGCCTATCACAATATGCTAATATTTTTGTTTGCTGTTTCGCACAACACGACTGTATCTGTAGAAGGGTTTTGTCTGCCCCTCAGGGACCATGGTTACAGTACTGATGAAAAATGCAAAGATTAGCAGCCGGAGTTTAGACTAGCTGTTTACAAAGTGACATATAACTGTGTCACTTGATCTGCATAATGCTAATCTGCTTTTTGTGGCAATGCATGCAAACACTACTGGTAGGGCCGAGATCTCATGTTAAGATTTGTCCAAATTATCCTACAGGGGTCTGCAGATTTGTATTTATTTATATGTATTAGTATTGTATTATATTAAGTATGAGTGCATTCATGTTTTATTATTTATAAATATTATTTGTTTAAATATTAAATAATAATAATAGGTTATATACAGTATACCAAAATAATAATACATTGCAAGTTATTTTATTATGATACTTATGAGTACACAAATTTAGTATTATTCATTAGTCTATTCATTAATTTATTTATCTTTATTAAATATTTGTATTATAAATATTTATTTAAATAAAACTTTATTAATATTAATATAGTCATAATAGATTATTATTATTATTATTATCATTATTATTTATCATCATCGTTATTATTATTTATGTCATTTATAACTAATAGTAAGTTATTTGAATTTGCAATATAATATACCAAAATTTGTAATCTAAGGTCAAAGCGGTTCTCCAGTTTTTATTTTATGTTATTTTACTTATGTATAGTACTTAAGAGTACACAAATTTACTTCTATTCGTAAATCTATTCAGTAATCTTTCAAAGATTTGGTTTAATTTTTATAAATAATTTTACAATAATAATTAATAGTTTATTATTATTAGATACACTGATGGCCAAAAGTTTGGTATAATGTTAAGATTTTGCTCTTATGGAAAGACATTGTTACTTTTATTGAGTGGCATTCAACTGATCACAATGTATAGTCAGGACATAAATAAAAATTACTATTTCAATGTAATTATTGTAACTTAAACTACTTCAAAGGGTTCTCATCAAAAAATCATCCATGTGCAGCAATGACAGCTTTGCAGATCTTTGGCATTCTAGCTGTTTGTCCAGATTCTCAGGTGACCTTTCACCCCACACTTCCTGTAGCACTTGCCATAGATGTGACTGACTTGTCGGGCACTTCTCACGCACCTTACAGTCTAGCTGATCCCACAAAAGCTCAATGGGGTTAAGATCACAATTTAATTGCAATTTATTTTTAATTTTTTTTAAAAGATTCATGATCCAATTGCAATTCTTCCCATAAGTCCTGCACCCCCGATCTTCTCTTAACTGTTGTACATGAAACTGGTGTTGAGCGGGTAGAATTCAATGAAGCTGTCAGCGGAGGACATGTGAGGCATCTATTTCTCAAACTAGAGACTCTGATGTACTTATGCTCTTGTTTAGTTGTACATCTGATCTTCCACATCTCTTTCTATCCTTGTTAGAGACAGTTGTAGTGACACACCTTACATTTACATTTAAATTACATTTATGCATTTGGCAGATGCTTTTATCCAAAGCGACTTACAGTGCACTTATTACAGGGACAATCCCCCCCGGAGCAACCTGCAGTTAAGTGCCTTGCTCAACGGTGGTGACTGTGGGGATCGAACCAGCAACCTTCTGATTAACAGTTATGTGCTTTAGCCCACTACACCATTACTAGAAATGGTTTTCACTTCACAGGTGTGCCTTGTCAGGGTTAAATAGTGGACTTTTTTCCCTTATTAATGGGGTTGGGACCATCATTTATTTACCATTTCAGGTGACTACCTATTGAAGCTCATCAAGAGAATGCCAAGAGTGTGCAAAGCAGTAATCAGAGCAAAGGGTGGCTACTTTGAAGAAACTAGAATATAAGACATGTTTTCAGTTATTTCACACTTTTTTGTTAGGTACATGATTCCATGTGTTCATTCATAGTTTTGATGCCTTCAGTGAGAATCTACAATGTAAATAGTCATGAAAATAAAGAAAACGCATTGAATGAGAAGGTGTGTCCAAACTTTTGGCCTGTACTGTATATATATATATATATATATATATATATATATATATATACAGGCATAAACTAATAAACCTAGATTTTTTTTTTATTTTTAGCATTATTAAGTTTTCAATTAGGCAACTTGTCTGGTCAGCTAGTAAAATTATTTTGTCTTGTCCTTGCAAAAATTCACTTGTCCCAGACAAGCATTAATATCATGCCCTGAGATGTATTGCCACTTTTCATTGTCACTGTTTTTAAACAAAGTCGACATACCAGCTTGTTCATGTTAATGGGCTCTCCTCACTCATTCGGCTTAAAGCCAAAATGTTCCCACACCTGAGCTCTGGAATGCGGCATTGAAACCAAGTCTATTTGGACTTATTCTTCCAAACATTCTGGCTGGAATTATGCAGTTGTCGGGAAAAACGGCTATTAAAACACCTATTAGCCTCGAGTAACACATAATCTTCACTTGTTGCTGTCTGCTCTGTGTGTGGAGCTGCCCGAGCCCCGCCTCCGACGCAGAATGGACGAGAGCACAGACGCAGAGCGACTGGCAAAAATGTTGTTTATGTAAACAAACATGCACAGTTGGCAATATCGAGGTCGGTAAATATTATCGAGGTCATGTCCATATAACGTACTACAAGTCAGTAATGTAATTATCGTGAAAGGTCTAATTCTGAATTCTTGCAGCACTCTGTTGTATTATCAATGCTCCAGTATTCTTCCAGGTTACCTGACCAGTGACAGCCCAATAGCAGCCCTCTACTAACTGAATCATAATTTTCAACATCACAATCCGATTAGAGCAGATGTGATCAATGAAGCCCTATTATTTTCCCTTGCTGGTGAAATGAATTAGACATCATTTTCTGTTTTGTAGAGAAATGAATAGTCAGAGGAAGAGGCTTTATGATACCCGCAAACATCTGCTGCTCTGTTTTTATCACCAGCACTGAACATGCTTATAAATCTACACAATGAATTTACCCGTCCAATTACACTCACTGTTTCCTTCAACGTGTGCTAAGTACAAAGCTTTAGAGTAGAGTTGAGTACTGGATTGCCTTATGTACAAGTACAATGGACATTTTATACATACAGAGTTTATGATGCATACACTAAACAGCAGAAACAAAAACAGTAGGGGTTGACAAATAATGACAAATCAATTACTAGTATAATGCGAAAATGATGATTAAAGTGATAAAACTGGCAGGTCTCTTGAATAAGAGCAGATTAAAGGCATAGTTCACAATACTGACAAGCGTTAAAGCTGTTCCCAGTGCAGGTACAATGTGTTGGCCAGCATCACCTCCAAAGGTTAATTGAGGTGCGTGAATATGACTATGAATGCTCAGTGTCACATTGCCCTGTGTTGTGTTCATAAAGAGAGGACAGGGAAAGACATTTGTTGATGTCCAGGATGAGTTTACCTGTTCGCACCGAGCTCCTGTCCCTGGAACTGTTAGCAAAACATCGCTGCATGTCTACCAGCGACTCACCGTTTGCTACCAACAAACCCATCGATATTAAAGTCAGGAGAAGATGGTAAAGTTTTTTATTTGCTATTTTTAACCACATCCAACTCTCTTTGTTGTGTGCTTTGACTCTAGCCAAGCAGAATTCAAGATTTTGCATTTTAGCTGTATGTTTTGCCTTGGTTTACGTCTCTAAACTTTAAGGGTCTTTGCTTCGTTAAAAGGCCGGGTGTAAACCTTTCTTTTTGTATTTCCTTTTATGCATTTACCTTCTGTGCTCAGAGAGGCATCAGTATGGGAAAGCAAAGTTAGTTATGTTTCTAGTATCACTTAATCACATTCCCTTTAATGGATTCAATAGATCTGAATCAGAAGAGAGATGCTAGTGATCACTAATTCACCTGCAAGTGATAAAAAAATGGCTTTTATGGAATCAAACAATGAGTTTTAGCGGTCTATGCATCACTATTATTGTTACGGTTAGGGATCTGATCACGTTAATGTCTTATGCATGCGTTGTATAACTGTATATTCCTACAATTTATCAAAAATAGTCTTATTAGTTAATATGTTTGTTAACCCATGCATCACCATTACTGTTGCTCGTACTTTGGTTAAGGAATTTGAACAAACTCCTAAAAACCTACAGTAAGTAGTAAACTTGTCACCTAACTTGTCCTGCACTGTTTAGTGCTCCAAACTTGAATGATATAAATTAGAAGTCAGGAAGGGAGGGAATTTTTTATTTATTTTTTCTAAAATAGTAATCCCACACAACAACTTTATCCATCCCTTACGGATGCCTTGCTTTACTGCATAGTAAAAAAAAATCTTAGTTAAAAATTTGTATTTGAAGCAAACACACAGTATTAATCAAAAAATGTATCATAATTTTACTACAGTAACTATAGTTCAGCTATGGTATTTCTAATAAAACCATAGCCACAAGAATTTACCATGGTTTTACTATAGTACAAATATTTGCATTATTAAATGCATTAAATGGTAAAACCATAGTTCAGCCATGACAACTCTTTAACATGTTAATGTGGGCATTACATATTGACAGGCTATTGATCTTGGCGGACTAGATTTACTGCTTCTGCTATAATATTCACAAGACAGGCTGCATCAAGTATGTATGACATGCTGCTGCAAAATTAGACATAAATACAATCCCCATGTATCACATCCAGACCTTTGGTGCTGAGAGGAGGATGGTTTCAGAGAAACCTCTTAAAGTATGCTGCAGTGAAACCAGTTTACTTGCAAACTGAGCTAATTTAAATGTTTGTTGAAGAGAGTGCTATCCGATTACATGTCAAAGGACCTATCAGCTTGAACAATGTGATCTGATTAGCTTGACATATCATATGTGAGTGAGCTGATTGGCTAACAGGTCGCAAGTTCAAACCTTACGCCATATAGAGTTTCATGAACTTCTGAACTTAGTCATGAATAATACAAGAAAAACTCAATTTTAATATTTTACAAAAAAAAAACATTGATAGTTTTACTATAGTAACACAATGGTTAATTTGTGGTTCTTACAAAAAACAAAAACAATGTTAATGTTACTTCAGGCTTACTATATTGAAAACATGATTCAGTTTTGTTTGGGAATGTTTTTGTTTTGTTTTTTGGTAGGTTTTAAAAACTTACTTTACCAAAAATGAACCATGGTGTTACTATTGTAAAACCTTTTTTTTGGGGCAGAATTATTTGGCTGAATTGAACCTTTATTATTAATATGGTTTTACTACGACACCCTGGTTAAAACATGGGAATGTAATAAACCCATGGTAAACTATGTGGTTATGGTTTTACTACAAATACCATAGTTGAACTATAGTTACTGTAGTAAAACTATGGTACATTTTGTTGTTTCTATGGTTTTACTACAAATTCCATAATTCAATTAGGGTTATTATAGTAAAACCATGGTTAATGTTTGTAAGGGATGAAAAAATGTATTGCAAAGGAGACCACAAAAAAAAAAAAAAAAAAAAAAAACATTCCCTTCCTGTCCTCCTAAAAGGTGTACTTTTCTTAGTCATCTTAAGATTTTAGTCTTGGTGGATGATAAAATGGGAAAAAAGCTATTTCCTATTCTTTTCCAGCTGTTTTTTCAGCATCTCTTGCAGGAGTGCTGCATTTTCTAGACACTGTGTCAGGTAAAAAAGAATGTCAACTTTTTTTAAAAGTATGTTAGACTTACATTAAAGGAGGAACATAAGGCATATATAATATTACAGAGATTTGAACCACTAAACAACGTCCTAGGAGCCACCAAAAACACTAGAAATGCACTAAAACCCACTCTGAACAACTTAGCAACTGCAAAGAAACACTCTTGCAACCACACACAACACCCTAGCGTCACAAACAGAGTTTTGTTAGAGCAAGCTCACAAATTGGTATGTTTCATACTATATCTCTTATAAAATATATGTAATTGTTAATACATATACATAATTGGTTGTGAAGGAGGAATTGGGAGCCGGGCAAACAATCCAGCGTAAACATTTCCCGATGGCTCCGCAGTATTATTAATTGGGTTATATCCTCCTTTGTCTGAGTGTCCTGCATCACTCGATACAACCGATCCTTGATAATTGAAAAATACGGGTATGAGAGTGCAATGTCTGGCCGGAGGCATTGACCATCAATCACTTACACTTGGTCAAAGGCTTAATCTTGCATCTGCTCCAGAGGGAAATCCCCAATAGGGAATCCTCTAAGGGCTGAGGAAGCAGAGTCTCCCTTACGTCATCCTGACATGGAGCTGACGTTGACGGACCCTGCCTACCCAGCCAGCGAATCGCAAACCGCACACCGAGACACTTTGTTACAGGATCCATCCACACATATTCTACTCAATAAAATAGTAAATGCCGGCCAAATGCTGGGTGTTGGGCCAGCCCCACGCTTCAGCCATCAACTCGAAGAGCTCGATGAAGGCCTCTGGATCGTCTTTTGGCCCCATCTTCGTGAGTGTGATGTGGGACTGGGCTATGGCTGGTTTACTCCCTTGGGCCATTTAGCTCTGCAATACCTGTCGATCCTTGGCCTGGACTTGGAGCAGGACCTGGAAACACTGCTATTGCTCCAATCGTAAGTCCAGGAGGGCTTGATGATGGGTCTGTTGGATGCCGGCAAGAGTCTTGATAACTTTGGCTAATAGCAAGGACTCCATTTCTTCCTCCTAAATCCGGGTTTCATCACCACTGTGACAATTCTCTTGCTTTGTTGTGAAGGAGGAAGTGGGAGCTGGGCAAACAATCCAACATAAATCTTTATTCACAACACTCTTTCAGTGTAACACACCCAAACGAATGGCTTTTTAGCACAATCAATGTCACACACAGTCAGCTTTGTGTGTCTCTCTCTAGCTCTCTCTCTCTCTCTCTTTCCTCCGGTGGTCTGGATCACCTCTTTTATCGCTCTTCAGCTCTCACTGCAACACAGAAAAACTGTTAGAGATAATTCCCACAGGTGTCAATCCTTACCGTTCTTCCTCTTCCGGCCTCGCTCTCTACAGACCTTGCTCGGCCATTATGTTAAGACTGCAAGAGTTTGCTACATCAGGATGTTTTATCAGACATTTAAACACTGCAAACGCACTGCAAAGCTTCCCATAAGATGGATCCAGCCATGATTGCTGTCTTGATGACACTTTAAGTGTGAGTGTCCTCTAAATTGCACTTTCTGCAAAGACTTGATGCCGTTTTCGGCACATCTGAGGAGGGTTACATGTTGTTTTCATTTGATTAAACTTCAAGCAGATGATAGTCAGTTAAACACAGACGCTGAACCTGCTAATGATTTGATTGACTTACAGAGAATAAACACAAAGTGCTTGGGCCACTTCCAATGGGTCCACTTTTCTGGCTTTAGCACAGTTCACTTTCAGATCCACACAGGAGTTATGCAACCTTCAAGTGAAGTCTGTAATATTGTGAGTTCAGAGCACCTTTGTGCATTCAAGTCATGTATTTATGAATGGTTTTGAAGTATATGAAGTATTTATGAATTGAGTGCACATGAATGGCACCACAAAGTTGTAATCACCAGTGGGAAACTCTGTATTTTGAGCCATGACTTTGCAAATTGGGGTTGTGTTAATTAAAAAATTAATGGCGGAAACAAATTAGTATTGGTAATAATTCTGTTTTACTTGTTAATTTTGACTCTTCAGTTTAGTTTGTATGGTTTTTATTTTGTACGGTTAATGAAAAATAGCAATAAAGCTTGTCAGAAAATATGACTATATGGTTTATAAAGTATAATATTGACGCTGACTGCCACCCCTGGAGTCGTGAGTTCAAATGCAGGGTGTGCTGAGTGACTCCAGCCAGGTCTCCTACGCAACCAAATTGGTCCAGATGCTAGGGAGGGTAGAGTCACATGGGGTAACCTCATGGTCGCGATTAGTGGTAATTTGTGCGTGGATCGCAGAGAGTAGCATGAGCCTCCACATGCTGAGTCTCCGCGATGTCATGCACAACGAACCACATAAGATGCGTGGATTGACTCTCAGAAGCGGAGGCAACTAAGTTGAGTAACGGCACCACTACGAGGACCTGCTAAGTAGTGGGAATTGGGCGTTCCAATTGGTGGAGAAAAGGGGATTAAAAATGAAAAAAATGCGACAGGCTTGTGCAACAAAACTACATTTCCCGTTATTATATGTACCCGCACAAGTATGATAAAGTAGGTAGATAAACCATGAATTACACATGCAATGTGTGAGTTTGTTCTTCATTTTTTTGCATTCACATTCAAAAAATTACTTGAGAAGCAAAATGGCATAAAATATTTTCTCTCTATTTTTTTTTAAAGAAATCTTTAAAACATTCAAACACAGGATTTTTGCTGCTTGTTCAATTTATTTAAAGCTAAAGGAACACAATAAAAAATGTCATTGCGTTCTGTCAATTTAAATTTGTAAAATGAAAGTTTATTTAATCCTTTTGAGTTGGGACTACATCTAGTTTTTGTGGTGTTAATGTAACTTTGATGTAACTGGGAAGGGAATTTCCATTTCCGAGCTTTCCATGGGACTCTATAGGGAGATTAAATATTAAAATTAAGTGTTTTTTTGTGCAAGATTGATTTATAGGAGGACACCTGTTAGTTTTCAATGTTTTTAATGTGGGATTTTTGGGGGTGACCATTATGGTGAAGAGCTTGAGCTAACGATGAGGACAGGTGGATGTCGCATGTAAAATGTATTGCTCGCTTTGTTGAGCAAATGCTGTGCTAACCATAGCATAGTTACTAAACTACACTCTGTAGTGCTTCAAACCAGCATGTATCTAGAAGACATGAATGATACGGTTATCTCTCCATTCGGTTCGATGTACGATATGAGAGTCACGATTCTATATAATCTCTATTCAGTATAATAATAACACTTCAATTACAAAATATTACAGAACATTTTTATTTTCTGAAAAATAAAATTGAGCTGTATGCTCATTATAATTCTCATCAAAATAAAGTTCTTTAATACACAATATAAAAGCTCAAATTTTAAATAATAAGAGTTGCCCATATACCTTTATCTATAAGAAAAGGTCACACAAATAAGCTTTCAAAAATAGTGGGGTACATTCAAACTGATCAGGTGCAGAGCAACAATAGGATTGAACACAACCTGCCCTGGAAAAAGTATGTGAATGTATGTGTATATATATATATATATATATATATATATATATATATATATATATATATATATATATATATATATATTTTAATTATTTTAACTTTGTAAAAATAAAAATAGAACATTATACTTTATTAATTAATATTATATCATGGAATTATATATACTGTATAATAATGATATGAGCTATCACTGTTTGAAATAATGTGAACAATTTACAAGTAAAAACAATGAGTTTAAATTCATTTGTATAAGAAACGCTAAAAAAGTACTGTCACTTTAATGTGTTTCTGCACCACAGTGATCGGGAATCTCTCAGTTTCTTTAGCGCATCCATGCTGTGTGTGATTAAAATTCATATTTATTTTTACTTTTTTATCTGACTGTAAAGAACAGAAAGGATATTAAACACATTATTCAATGAAAGTGGTCGCCTCATCTTTGAAGGACACACATTACACAGAAGAAACGACATTTTGAATCTCAATCTCTTTTCCAGTATTCCATTATTTATATTCCTAAAAGCTAAATTCAAGCACTTAAAGCACCTTGAGTGAACCCTGTGTTTGATGGGTAATTTATTTTTTTTTTTATCACATGGACAGAAAACAATGTTGCAAATTTCGAAATATCGAGTTATACCAAATATGGTTCATAATTTTTTTTGTGTGCGATATACCGAAATACAATATATCGTTCC
This sequence comes from Moxostoma hubbsi, assembly GCA_032164185.1. NCBI lineage: Eukaryota > Metazoa > Chordata > Actinopteri > Cypriniformes > Catostomidae > Moxostoma > Moxostoma hubbsi. The sequence continues at coordinate 5,327,941 of JAVLUX010000038.1, read as the reverse complement.
ATCAGCGAAATTCCAGATTGTGCGGATTCACATAAAGATTACTGTATTTTGCAATTTATTTTGCTATGCAAAGGTTAATGTGACCGCACCTGAAGGCAGTTCGTCAAATTAAACACGTTGAACCCCTATGCACGATTGGATCAAGTTCAGCAAAAGATACTTTTTTTTTGAGTGCAAGAAGCAACTATTTTGCCAATGGAGTATTTTTTTATTTTAATTTTTTTTAGAAATGTTACCACATTTGGTTAGATTTCTCCGAAAACAAGACAAAATATTCTATGTAATTTTGTTTTTCAAGCTAATTTATCCTGTTTTAATGATGCTTAGATAAATTACTGGAAACTAAGACACAAATATGAAACTTATTGTTTGCAGTGTACTTGTGTAACCCTTGTTCCCTGAAAAAAGCTTCACTTTGATGCTGCGCTGCTAAGCGCTATGGGGAAACAATCTTATTGTGAGCTGCTCTGAACATGTGTGTAACACGTCAATGAAATTGACTGGAATTTATAGCCTCGGTTGGTGAGATCATTGGATGCACCTGTGGCCAGGCTATAAATAGGAGGCGTCACCAGAGTGTCGTCAGATTATTTTTCTGAAGAGCGGTCCTGGGACGTCCCAGTGCGGCAAAAGAAGCGCAGCATCTCGTTCCGCTTTTTTCAGGGAACAAGGGTTACACAAGTAACCCGAGACGTTCCCTTTACAAAAAGCTTCACTTTGATGCTGCGCTGCTAAGCGCTGTGGGGAACGAAATGCCCACGCCGCCGCACTGGGGCTGTCCGGACCCCTGATCGTTGTGAAGTGTTTTCACAGAACGCTAGAGGTTCCAGACATGAGCTTAAGATGTCGACTCAAGGGCATAAGCCCGGAGTAGCAGAACATCTAACACCATAAAATCCGAAGAGTGTGTGCGGAAAGGACTAGCCTGCCGTATCACAAACCTGGTTAGACATGAGCTTGAGATGTCGACTCAAAGACATAAGAGTCCGGAGTAGCGGAGCATCTAGCCCACAAAGTCAAAAGATGAGTTTGAGAAGCCGATCCAAGGGCTCTAACTCAAAAGTTCGTACCATGAACTTGGATTTGGCATGAGCCTGGGATGTCGACCCAAGGACATAGTCCAGGGTAGCAAAACATCCTAGCCCATGTAGAAAATTGTAGAATGTGCGTGGAGAGGACCAACCCGCCACGTCACAAACTTGTTTCTGCATGAGTTTGAGATGTCGACTCGAGGACGTAAGAGCCCGGAGTAGCATGAACATCCAAACTATAGAATTTAATGAATGTGTGCGGAGAGGATCAACCTGCCGCATCACAAACTTGCTGCAGAGGGACCCCTCTAGCCAAGGCTTTAGAGGAAGCGACCCCTCTGGTGGAGTGAGCCCTGACACCTACTGGCGAAGCTTGAAAGCGCGCCTCATAGGCCAGGGCAATAGCATCCCTCACCCAATGTGACATAGTCTGCTTAGTAGCGGCCGCCCCCCTGTTGCGGCCCCCATAGCAAACAAACAATTGCCCTGATTTACGCCACTGGCTTGTGCGGTGGACATAAATCTGAAGGGCACGGACTGGACAGAGTCCGTGAAATCTTTCCTGCTCCGGCGTTAAAAACGGTGGGGAGCAGAAGGCTTCTAAAGTGACAGGATGTATTGTCGAAAAAGGAACTTTAGGAAGGTAATCAGGGTGAGGATGCAAAATTGCTTTGGCCATACCGGGGGCAAATTCTAAACAGGTCGGCAGAATAGACAGAGCCTGTAGATCCCCAATCCTCTTAAGAGAGGTAATAGCCATAAGGAAGACCATCTTGAGAGTCAGAAGTCTGTCAGACGCTGACTCCAGAGGTTCAAAAGGGGTCTCGACCAGAGCCTCCAGGACTATTGTTAAGTCCCACGAAGGAGTTCTGGCCCTAACGGGAGGCCTCAGTCGCCTGGCTCCACGAATGAAGCGGGCGAGTAGAGGATGTCTCCCTAAAGGCACCCCGTCAATCAAGGCGTGGCAAGCCAAATGGCGGCCACATAAACCCTGAGAGTAGCGGGGCATATGCCTGCTGACAGTTTTTCCTGCAGAAACTCCAGAACTGAAACAATTTGGCAGTTAACTGGATCTGCATCATGTGAACTGCACCACCTTTCGAAGACACCCCATTTATTGGTGTAAATTCTTCTGGTGGAGGGAGCCCTAGCACTAAGAATGGTTTCAATAACCCCAAGCGACAGCCCTGTGTCCCTCAGTTGGTACCCTTCAGGGGCCAAACGTGAAGTTTCCACAATTCGGGCCGGGGATGAAATATTGTCCCCTGTGCTTGAGACAGAAGGTCCCTCCTGTCCGGAATCGCCCAGGGCGAGCCGTCTAGGAGAGACATCATCTCTGAGAACCAAACCCTGTTCGGCCAGCGAGGCGCTATCAATAAGAGGCAAGACCCTTGCTGGCGAACTCTGGCCAGGACTCCCGGGAGCAGAGAAACCGGAGGGAACGCATACAGGCGCATTCTGGGCCATGTATGCGCCATCGCGTCCAGACCCAGGGGGGCTGGGTGACTCAGAGAGAAGTAGAGGGGACATTGCGCAGTCTCTTGAGAGGCGAAGAGATCCACTTCGGCTCTGTAAAATCTCTCCCAAATCTGTTGTACTACCTCTGGATGGAGTTTCCACTCGCCCGATGGTAAGTTTTGTCTGGACAGAAAATCTGCTCCCACATTCAGGCATCCAGGGACAGTAACTTGCCCTGGGCCCAAAGGAGAATCCGACGTGCCAGCAAATTGAGGTGGCGAGAATGTAGGCCTCCTTGATGATTTATGTAGGAGACTGCTGTTGTGTTGTCCACCCAGGGCCAGAAATACTGCCATCAGCTCGAGGCGGTTTATGTGCCAATCGAGTTGATGACTCTCCCATTCCCCTTGGGCTGGACGACCACTTAAGACCGCACCCCAACCCGTCAGGGAGGCGTCTGTCGTAAGCATCCTGCGACGACACAACGCATCAAGAGTGGGACCCAAGGTGAGAAACCGGGGTCTGAACCACATAGAAAGGGAACGAAGCACTGGGCGCGTAACCCTTATTTGCCTGAGGGGACTGGCCCTTGGATGAAACCCCTTGGCTTTTAGCCACAGCTGAAATGGTCTCATATGGAGAAGATCCAAAGGAATCACCGTGGACGCAGACGCCATGAGACCTAATATTCGTTGGAACTGAAGAACAGTGCAACCTTGACCTAGCCTGAGAATGCTCAGGGAGTTCTGAATGGAGATGACACGAGCGGGAGACAACTGTGCCTGCATCGTGATCGAATTCCATATAACCCCTAGATAGGAAATTTTCTGGGTCGGGGAAAGAACGCTCTTTTTGGCGTTGAGTCTCAGACCCAGAGAACCTAGATGAGCCAAGACGATATCCCTGTGCTGAACTGCCAGTTCTTGAGACTGGGCTAGGATCAGCCAGTCGTCTAGATAATTCAGAATGCGGATGCCCTGGAGTCGCAACGGAGCCAGTGCTGCATCCATGCATTTCGTGAATGTGCGGGGTGATAGGGCTAGGCCGAATGGAAGGACCCGATACTGGAAGGCTTCGTCCCCGAAAGCGAACCTCAGGAACTTCCTGTGCTGTGGCAGAATTCCAATATGAAAGTATGCGTCCATGAGGTCGATCGTGACCAGCCAATCGAAACGTTGGAACTGAGACACGACGGACCTGACTGTTAGCATCTTGAACTTGAGCGTCTTGACCGAGCGGTTCAAGGCACGAAGATCTAAGATGGGACGCAACCCCCCCCCCCCCCCCCCCCCCCCCTTTCTTGGGGACCAGGAAGTATCTGCTGTAATAGCCAGACCTTTTCTCTGGAAGGGGAACATGTTCTATGGCCCCTTTTTCCAAGAGATTTTGCAGTTCTACCTGAAGTAGACATGCCTGTTCCGGGCTTACAGTAGTGGAAACCACGCCGTTGAAGCTCGGAGGGCGGCAAGCGAACTGAATTCTGTAGCCTTTTTCTACTGTTTTTAGAACCCACATAGAAATACCTTGCAGAAGTTTCCACGCTGCCAGGTTCTCTGAGATGGGAACTAATTTCAAGACTTCCTGTCGAGGGGGTGTCGAATGTTCCGTGTCCTGGATTATGGCAGGGAGCAACGGTACATTCAACATTTTGTTGGAAACCCCTGTCACCCGAAACACCAAGGGTGGCGGGAGTGAAGAGGTTTCGTGAGGGTATCTGGAGGGCCGAAGTGAATGATACACGCGCCCCGTCCCGAAGGGAACTACCCTCACAGGGTTGGATACAAGACCGTCAGGGCTTCTTTCTCTTGGAGATACAAGCCCTGAGGTCTTGTTTGGGAGGTTGCTGAGGGCGACGAGCCTGTCCCCAATCTCTGCGAGGGGGAGCACGACTTGCCACGCTCTGTTTCTGAACCTCCCTCCTAACAGAATCAGGGCGAGACTGGGTGACCGACGGCCTCGCCCCCTGAGTGCGACGAGGAAGGAATTGCCCAAAGGCTTCCTCGTGGCTTTTCGCCTCCTGGAATCTGGAGATAACCGTGTTCATGACGTCTCCAAAGAGACCAGAAGGCGAAACTGGGGCATCAAGGAGGAAAACTCTGTCCTTATCCTTGATGCCGGATAGATTAAGCCATAAGTGCCTCTCAGTGCTAACCAAAGCGGACATAGACCGGCCAATAGCACGGGCTGACTGCTTGGTGGCACGGAGAGACAAATCCGTAGCTCGACGAAGTTCAGAAAAAGCTTTGTCGTCGAGGCCTCTTCCAGCACTCAAATCTTTTAGTAGGTCAGCCTGGTACGCCTGCAAGACAGCCATGGTGTGCAGCGCAGCACCAGCCTGACCCGCCGCTTGATATGCTCTCCCGACCAGCATGGAGGTTACCCTGCATGGCTTAGAAGGGAGAGCAGATTTATTAAGCGACAATGCCGAACCCGGCGAGAGATAACCCGCAAGTGTCTCTTCGACCGGTGGCATCTTTAAATACCCTCGCGCCTCAGCGCCCACGATAGTCGAATATATTGACGTCGAGGGCACGTGAATGCGCGAGGTATAAAGTTTATTCCAAGAACGAGAAAGCTCGTCATGGAGATCATCAAAGAAGGGAAGGGACTGATGAGGTGTTCCCTTCCCTTGGTCACCAGACAGAAATCTGTCCTCTAACTTAGAGCGCTTGGGGGGAACTTGGTCACGTGGCCAGTCTATTTGAAGCCTGGCCACCGCGCGAGTAACCACATCGAGCAGCTCCTCCGAAGATTTAGAATCGCGATTGGAGCGCTGAACTGAAGAGGCGCCAAAGCACGCTTCAGGATCACGCGAGGGACCAGCAGGATCTGGGGAGAGAGCGAGCGAAAGGGGCGAACCCGTCTCTCGCTCCTCAGCCAGATCCATGCGAGAGCCCCACGAATGAAGTGTGGGTGCCGGCTCTCGGAAGTAAGCAAGGCGAGCGCGAAGCATCCCGACCGAAAGTAGGCCGCAATGCGCGCACCCGCCCTGTTCCAACGCGAGAGTAGCGTGCTCTTCCCCCAAGCAAACAAAGCAAAATTGATGCGTGTCCCTGTCAGACATAGAACGCTGACAAGGAAACACGCATTGTTTGCCCTGTTTTTCCGCCATTTTCCCCTTTTTCTTTTCTTTTTATATATATATATATATATATATATATATATATATATATATATAAAGAGAGAAGGAAGGAAAAGACTTAGATTTTTAAACAATTTTCTAACAAGAGTTTTGTGAAAACACACCGAGAGAAAGCTCTGAAGAAAAATGTCTGACGACACTCTGGTGACGCCTCATATTTATAGCCTGGCCACAGGTGCGTCCAATGATCTCACCAACCGAGGCTATAAATTCCAGTCAATTTCATTGACGTGTTACACACATGTTCAGAGCAGCTCACAATAAGATTGTTTCCCCATAGCGCTTAGCAGCGCAGCATCAAAGTGAAGCTTTTTGTAAAGGGAACAAGCTTTCTATCTTTGTCAGTAAGTGAAAGAGAGAGAAGGAAAAATGATATTGCATAACAGGTCCATTCATTCAGACTAAAACCACTTGAATGCACATCACGTAGTATTTACAACTTCCAACCTGGTAAGATCTTTCCAGGAGGATTCGAACACAGCACATAAATGACATATACAGTGTGTGTATATATATATATATATATATATATATATATATATATATATATATATATATATATAGTTAGTGCAGGGTTTTCTAGAGGAAAAAAAAAGTTAAAAAAGGTTGACATTATTTGACTTAAGTACTGTTTCATTCTGAAATCATTAGATTAATCACGGTTATGTTATGATATTGAAAGCCATACTAAGAAATAAACAGAAATAAAAATAAATTGGCGTATAATTTCAGATATTATGAAAAAAAAATCTTATTTGTAAGAAATAAACGTATAAATAAACTATTCTCTGTAAAGCCGCTTTAAAACAATATTTATTGTTTATTGTTTATTGTACATATTTCTAAATGTATTTATATAGCACTTTTCATAATAAATGGGGTTTTTTTAATTATCTTTGTAATATAATGTTTACTACTATTCTCTCACAGGGGGTTCTTTGCTAGGGCATCATTAAATTTGGGGGTACTTGGCATTAAAATGTTTGAAGACCCCTGTTCTATTGGGCAACTTGGAAATTGAGTTGTCAAGTTGTGACATTGGAAGGGGCTTGTCCACATGATAATTTTACATTTGCAAAATTATTAGAAATTTCAGTGCTTTATTTTACTAATATTAATTTGCAGATCTATTATAATATAGTCAATGATTATTTACAGTTTGTTTTACACAAATGAATGTTAGATACAGTGCATTAATAAATAATATAGGTCATGTAAAAGTGGGACTCATATATATATATATATATATATACAGGTCATATATAAATATACTCACTTATCCGTATTTACTGGTAACAGAAAAAAACTTTTGTTGCCATTTATTGTGTCATTTATTGGCTTTTTTAAATTTTATTTTGGTTCCATCTTGAATGCATGACATGACGTAATAACGAATGCCCAGGAGCTTCCCAGGTGCACCTGAAGGCAGCATAATACCAATTCTCTTCCTCCCATAAATTGCATCTCAAGGTCTTACAAGAACTTGAGACTTACAACCCCCAACCTTAGATAGAGAGAGCGAGAGACTAAAATTACAGGTGTCCTGCAGCCGAACGGGAATTTGGTCATTTGAAAAGGTGAATTGGATGCCTTTTCACCACACAGAGCCCTTTGATTCAACGGATTTACCTTAAATACCTCACACAGATTTGGGCCGTTCTGTGGCGAGATGTTTACACTCAATGCGGTTTTTGGTTTGCAAGTATGCGAATGCAGTGAGACCACTTTGAAGAAGACTGTCGTCAACTGTGGGGTCTCGGCTGTTAGCATCAACTTGCAAAACGATTAGAAAACACAATGTTTGTTAGATATTAAGAAAAAAGAGAGAGGTACGAGTAGCCAAGTGCTGGACAGCGTGTCCCTAAGTACTAATGAGATTACCAGAAGAGGCGGAACTGGGGTTATCAGAGGCCAAATACAGACATCTCATCTGTAACTTCAAGCATAAGGGGTGGGGACTGTGAAACCCAGATAAGAGTCCAGGAAGCTCTTCAAACATCACAAGAAGAGGCTTCAACTTGGACGACTCAGACTCTGGAACCCCATGGATTTACACAGGGACTTTACGGGCAACTTCATAGCCCCGGGTGACGTGCTTAGCAAGGGTATGAAACGAAAACGCCTCCTCAGATCTTACAGGTACTGCCAACGCTCAGAGCAATTCTTGTCTTACATATTTGAGATTAATTTATATGATTTAAGATGACACTGTGAGATTTTATGCTCAGTTAAGTATGCTTAAAAAAACAACAACATTTTATTGTAGTTTTGAATGCCTAACATCCTAACATTTGGACGTAATTTTGCTAATTTTGTGCACATTTTAGTATTTTCTTTAACAGAATTTTTTTCTCATGAGATTTGACAGGCTGCAGATGATATAAGGATGTGGGTAATTTTTGCGATTACTCTTGAAAGAGGAAACTTGTCTTGGCCCGGTATGGTGATAAGTTGGTGTGATGTGTTTTTTTTTTTTTTTTTTTTTTTTTTTTTTTCCTTCACAAGAAAACCTCAACTGTTGCACCATGAAGGTTGCTGAGACATCAATGACTCTTTGCATTTAAAACATTACTTTCATTTACAACAGAGCTATAATTCCCAAACCTCTATTTAATCAATGAGGCACAAGAGGCCATGCTATATTTGTTAATATACAGCACTGTGCAAAAGTCATAGGCGCATAAAATGTTTCTCAAAAGCATTTGTATTAAGATGGAAAATTTAGCACCCTTATTCCACATGAATATACACTCACCTAAAGGATTATTAGGAACACCTGTTCAATTTCTCATTAATGCAATTATCTAATCAACCAATCAAATGGCAGTTGCTTCAATGCATTTAGGGGTGTGGTCCTGGTCAAGACAGTCTCCTGAACTCCAAACTGAATGTCAGAATGGGAAAGAAAGGTGATTTAAGCAATTTTGAGCGTGGCATGGTTGTTGGTGCCAGACGTGCCGGTCTGAGTATTTCACAATCTGCTCAGTTACTGGGATTTTCACACACAACCATTTCTAGGGCAACTTTGACTGAAATAACCACTCGTTACAACCGAGGTATGCAGCAAAGCATTTGTGAAGCCACAACACGCACAACCTTGAGGTGGATGGGCTACAACAGCAGAAGACCCCACCGGGTACCACTCATCTCCACTACAAATAGGAAAAAGAGGCTACAATTTGCAAGAGCTCACCAAAATTGGACAGTTGAAGACTGGAAAAATGTTGCCTGGTCTGATGAGTCTCGATTTCTGTTGAGACATTCAGATGGTAGAGTCAGAATTTGGCATAAACAGAATGAGAACATGGATCCATCATGCCTTGTTACCACTCTGCAGGCTGGTGGTGGTGGTGTAATGGTGTGGGGGATGTTTTCTTGGCACACTTTAGGCCCCTTAGTGCCAATTGGGCATCGTTTAAATGCCACGGCCTACCTGAGCATTGTTTCTGACCATGTCCATCCCTTTATGGCCACCATGTACCCATCCTCTGATGGCTACTTCCAGCAGGATAATGCACCATGTCACAAAGCTCAAATCATTTCAAATTGGTTTCTTGAACATGACAATGAGTTCACTGTACTAAAATGGCCCCCACAGTCACCAGATCTCAACCCAATAGAGCATCTTTGGGATGTGGTGGAACGGGAGCTTCGTGCCCTGGATGTGCATCCCACAAATCTCCATCAACTTCAAGATGCTATCCTATCAATATGGGCCAACATTTCTAAAGAATGCTTTCAGCACCTTGTTGAATCAATGCCACGTAGAATTAAGGCAGTTCTGAAGGCGAAAGGGGGTCAAACACAGTATTAGTATGGTGTTCCTAATAATCCTTTAGGTGAGTGTATAGTTCCTCAGATGTAAACTAATGTTTATTGTAGGGATGCTCCAATCAGGATTTCGCCGATATGATCACCGGATCTTGTCATCTGATTAGCCGATACCAATCCAGATCCCGATCATTTCACCTTTTATCAGGATCTCTGTCATAACTGCCTATATGTTGCTTTCTGCTCACTGCCACTATTCATCGAACTTTCCTCTTCCCAATAATTTCCCTTTACCTAGTTTTTGTTGACAAAACAGATTAAAAAGTTTAAAAGGCTTATTAAAAAAGTTGTTTTTTTAAAGACTAAAGAATAGGCTAACAAATTATTCTCTATATTATGACACTAAGCTTAAATAAATGAAGCTTAGTGTCAAACTGAAGACAGATTTATAACTCATAGGTGCAATTCAACTTAATGTGACATTTTTGGTTATTGATTATTCATTATTTCCTATTATTATTATCATCCCTCATTTTAATTCTATTATTTTTTGCATTATATTTAATACATTAATCAATCAATCAATCAATTTTATTTCTATAGCACATTTAAAACAACACATGTTGACCAAAGTGCTTCAAAATTCATAAATATGGAGTGGTGGTGGTGTAGTGGTCTAAAGCACTTAACTGGTAATCTGGTAATCAGAAGGTCACTGGTTTGATCCCCACAACCACCACCATTGTGTCCTTGAGCAAGGCACTTATCTCCAGGTTTCTCTGGGGGGATTGTCCCTGTAATAAGGGCTCTGTAAGTCACTTTGGATAAAAGCATCTGCCAAATGCATAAATGTAAATGTATAAAAAATATAAAAACACTTAAAATAAGCAACCCACACTGAGCACAGTTAAAAGCAAGAGAAAAAAGGTGAGACTTCAAATAAGATTTAAAAACATCAACTGATGTATAAGACCTGATATGTAGTGGAAGGCTATTCCACAGCTGTGTTGCAGCCACTGAAAAGGCCCAATCTCCCTTTGACTTAAGACGGGACTTGGGGATCGTTAAAAATAAACTCTGTGAAGACCTTAGTAGTCTAGAAGGCGTGTGTTGCTGAAGGAGATCCGTAATATAGGGAGGAGCCATTATATTATGGTATCTCAATACTGTATAAAGAAATACTATATTTATAAATTCCTTCCCTGCCTTTTATAGTTTATAATTGATTTTTCACTTGTTGCTGCTTAAACTTTAATGAGGAGAACACGCGCGCTCTCATGAGGGCAAGAGATGAAAGGTAAAAGGAGTAAGAGTGCATGTTTCTGGACTCTACAGGTGCTAGTATTGTTAATGCTGTTTAATTGGGAGATATTTAATAAAGATGTTTGACTTACACCACATCTTGTAACTCGTATTATTACTGAGATGCCCATGCCTGGCGGAGACTGGGAAGCTTCCTCCATGAACAGTAATAAGGACCGTTTAACAGCTGGCGCTGGTTTCCCTTTGCTTGTCATGTTTGAAACACCACATTAACAGTACAGTACACAAACTTTCATATTCGCCATACCTCTCCCACTGCATTGTTCTTAAAGGAATGTTCCTTTAACTGCTGAATCAAGTTTATTGTCTTACAACACTAGGCCGGTATTCCCAACATGCCATAACAGTGCTGCTAAAGTCTTTTGTGAAGTGAGGGATCGGATTTCTGCCAAATCACCGATCACCGATCGAGTCATAGGACGTGAATATAGGCTGATACCGATTGGTGGCCGATCAATCAGAGCATCCCTAGTTCTTAGTTAGTCTCTGTGGGTGCTCTGCAGTGATATACACAGTAACTAATGAACAGGTGTTTCACATCATAGCTTTTATATTTTGTGTATTATGGCATGGCCAAAACAGTTGTATCGACCAATCCAGGATCAGAACTATTTGTTATATAAAATAATTATAGTGTATGTTTAATTTGATGAATGATTTAAGGCAACATAGCAATTCAGTGCCTGCTTAATTTCCATTTATTTTATTTATTTATATTATTATTATTCCAAGAAGTTACATATTTATACCAAAGAAGATTATTAAAGATTTCCATGTATATGTTTTTATTATTAATATTATTATTATTATTATTATTATTATTTTTACTTGAGCAGTTCCATGTTTGAGGTGAAAAGCTTTCAACTTTGTCACTTTTTGTTATATATATATATGTCACGTTACAGCTGGCTTGAAAACTTTTTACCAGGCCTTAATTGTTTATTTTGGTTACTTTTAAAATGCCTTTTGTGTATAGATTTTACAATTTTATCCTTGTCCCAGACCCAGACATAATATTCAACTATGAAATTCCATTAAATTATTCCATGTCTAAAACTAAAATAATATAAAGAGTGAAATAAACAAAATATTTATTGTGTGAAAATTATTTCTGTACATTTAAAAAAAAAAAAAAAAAAAAAAATACATTACAAATATTTCACACTTGTGACATCATTTCCACCACTAGTCATTTTCAGAAGTTAGTGTACTTGATAAACAAGTGGACAAGTGTCAGTGAAGAGTATGCTTCATTTACCCAAATTATACACAAAGTCTGAAAATAGTATTCAATTACGTGTATCTTATGATACATAAAATGTTAGCTATTAAATTAACCTTAGCAAGGCAAAAGCTTTGGCCGTTCTATTTGAAAAACTTTAAAAATATAATTTCCATCAGCGTCATTTCAACCACAGAATTCTATTAAACACAAAACGGAATTTGAGATGTGCTGGAAATAACACTGTGTGTGTCATTATGACAAAAATGACATACATCTCATGTGACTCATGTACATACACTGTTGGACATGTTTAGTAGACAAATTAAATAAACTAGTGAGAGTGTGAGAAATGTTTTAAAGAGACATACTTTCTTGAAATGCACAGTGCTAAAAGTGCTAAAAGTTTAAGAAATATATTCATGCCATGTTTCACGCAACCTCTTCAAATTTACAGAAATTCCCACCACCAAAGAAAGAGTCAAATTTTGTCATTTCTTCATTCACCACCAGAGGGTCTCCTACTTTTTTCTGTAGTTCTTCATTTGCATTTTCTTGAGGTTTACAGCACATGAAATGATGTTTCTCATAGACATTTTGACTGATTACACAGTATGCATTCTGTTTTGTCTGGAATGAGTTGAATATTGTGTGAGCAACATTTTGGTGGTATGGTCAAAAGCAAAGCTTCATGACTTCAGAGGCTTGCACTCAGCACTCATTGCACATTGTAGTTCATGTGGCATGTAATATAATGCAACACTGTAAAACAATGATTCGTTGCACACCCTGCCTGTCCACCAATCTGAAGAAGTGTGCATGATCATGATACCCATGCAACAAAACAACCCACATGCCACACACCACTCAAGTGACATTTGTCGTCAGAATGTCATGAGACGTTACATTGTGCTAATTCTTCGCGCACAATTTTCCATCTGCTATTAGAGCACAATAAGTTTGCTTAATCTACTGAATATCTGAATGGGATTCTTGTATTCTGAACTTAAGTTTGATTGTTCATTTCCAGGAAAAGTGATTTTGCTCTAATCGTAGCGATGTGAAGTTGAATACATTAGAAAGTGGAAAGATTTGATCAAGAATTTGGCTCTTTAAGTATTCGTCATGCAGACTGCATTATCTTAAAAGAAGTTATAAACAGTGGAAGTTTACATTTCATTTGAGGGCTGCCTGTATATTATGTCTGTTGCTTTTTTAGTACCATTTTTCAAAAAGGTTGTATACGTTCATAATAATTATCTTGAACTAATAGATCCAATTGATTAGTTTGTTTAATCACATCATCCATTGTTGTTCAAAATATAAAGGGATACATACTTTATTAGAAACACCTGTACACCCACTTATTGATACGATTATCTAATCAGCCAATTATGTGGCAGCAGTGCAGTGCATAAAATCACACGGAAATGAGTCAGGACCTCGCCTAAAGGTTCGATGTGTTGTGCATTCTGCTGCTGAAATCCCAGGAGATCAGCCGTTACAGAAATAGTCAAATCAGCCCATCTTGCACCAATAACATGCAAAGGTTGAAAACACAGATGTCACATTTTCTTTCCCCATTCTGATGGTTGATGTGAACATTAACCTAAGCTCCTGAACTGTATTTGCATGATTGTATGCATTGCTCTGCTGCAACTGATTGGTTGTTTTTACTATGTTGTATGTCAGCCTAGCTATACTATATGTAGACCTGGTGTAATCTGGAGTAGATAGTGAATAGTTTAATTTAAAGAACAATAGACAAAGTTGTCTCCTGCCAAGTCATTTACTCATCTGTGTTAACTGAAATAGAAACAAAAATATTTACATTTACTTTTACATTTTGTAAAATGTTACACAGTTGGTAAAATAACTGAAACTAAACTAAATAAAAAAATGTTTATTGAAAACTAAATATAAATTAAAACTAAATTAAAAACCCAAAACTATTATATCTTTGCGTCTGAGAAGCAGGAAACTTAAGTAAAAGTTTCCATTTGCTCTCCATTTAATCTCATTGCTGCCTTGGAGACATAATTGAGATGTTAAAGATCTAATTTATGAATTGTCTTTAATATGTGTGTGCGTGTGTGTGTGTGTGTGTGTGTGTGTGTGTAAGTGGGCTTTGATGCTTTCACCAACTGCTTATCCACCCACCTCCACTCCCTAAAACTGCCGCTCTGGTTCCTTTAGTGAGATACAACACACACACACACACACACACACACAGGACCCTGAGGGTTTATCCCCCTGCAATGCACATACTCTCTCCCACTGCTAGGCCACTGCAGCCCAGGGAAAGTAGAGTAGAGGAGGAGAGACTAAGAAACGTGATCTTCACTCGAGAAAGCTTACTTAGCCTGCAGATACACACACACACACACACACACACACACAGACAGACGAAGAGAGACAGTCACTCCATCCGCATAGTTTTAGCAAAGTGGTGGATTATCTCACGGAAAGCATGTCTATCATGGAGCAGGACCGACTCTGAGAAAGACAAAACCAGGAGACTCGAGGGAGAAGACAGAACGTGTTTCGCCATGAGTATTGTTATGAAACCGCGCTCTCGTTCCACGAGCTCTCTCAGGAACACGGAGGGAATCTGGTTAAGTTTTTACTCTTTACTTAAGTAAAATTTCACGCATTTACTGTTCCATCTGCGCTCATAGATTTGTCCCCTGTGCGCAATGTAACACTAAAAGTGTGTATATTCGTAATTTGATGTCTATTGTAGATTTTTGCTTTGTACAAATTTCTCTGTGCACCGTTATAGAAATTTATGACCGATACAGATTTAATGTCACTATTGTGGCAATTTTTTGTTTGACATCCATTCTTAGTTTTTGCTTTGTACGAATTTCTCCGGGCAAATCTATCTGCCTATATATATATATATATATATATATATATATATATATATATATATATATATATATATATATATATATATATATATATTTAATGCCAAAATGCATAGTTTTATGACCATTGTTTGGTTTGTTTCATACGAATTTATCTGTGCACCGTTATCGAAATGTGTGGCCGATACTGATTTAATGTCACAAGAGTGTAAATACATAGTTTGACGACTATTGTAGATTTTCGTTTTGAAAGAATTTCTCTGTGCACCGTTATTGAAATTTGTGGATTATATTGATTTAATATCACAAGTGTGTAAATTCGTAGTTTGACATCTATTGAAGATTCTCGCTTTGTACGAATTTCTCTGTGCACTGTCATAGAAATTTGTGGCTGATACTGATTTAATGCCATACGTATGTCAATAAATAGTTTGACGTTGAATGTAATTTTTCACTCTTTAAGAATTTCTCTGTGCACCGTTATTGAAATTTGGGTCTGATAATGATTTAATGCCAAATTTTCGTAAATTTGGAGGTTGTGTGTATTGTAGATGTTTGCTTTGTATGCATTTCTCTGTGAACCCCTTATAGAAGTTTGTGGCCAATATTAAAACGAATTTAACAACAAAAGTGTTTAATAGTTTAACGTGTATAATAGATAATCATTTTTTATGTTCAATATCCCATTTATGATGGCAAATATTATAAATTGACATTCTTTTGTTTGTTAAAAAAGTGTTCGCACTGTGCAAATCTAGAACAATAAAGGAAAGTTTAGTACTATTAAAACCTGCTGTGAAAAATAGGATAATCTGATGTAAACAAAAATAAACCATTATACCATTTGCTTCTAATATTGACCAATTTAAACCATTAGTGATAATTTAAAGAATGCTGATGTAGGCCGATATAAAATAGATCGCACTTTTCTACTTATTTTATTTCTGACCTATATGAACAATAACTAAACAAGTTGCATGCATATATTTTTTTATGTCAATGCAAAACGCTGTTTGAAACTCATTTTACTTCTGTATCCTAAGGTATTTTCACACGAAAAGGGATACTTAAAATTTAGGCTAGGACTTGATATTGTCCACACGGGTGGTTGAAGGGGAGTGGTTGAACAAGTAGGGAATTGGGATGTCGGCTGAAAAGAAGTCCTTTCTGAGGTGGAGCAAGTTATTACATTTTGTTAAAAGATTAAGAAGACAAACTTTTTATTTATTTATTTTATTTTAAATAACATGATCTGAATAATCATGCACAATAAGACCAGGAACATGTATATTGATTTTATGTTGACTTGAATACAAAAAATGAACCTTGTGTGTGTGTGTGTGTGTGTGTGTGTGTGTGTTTGGCTAGTGTTTGTTTGTTGTTAGATGGCATAACTGCAGCATTTGTGCAGTACAAAAATATCTTTGCCCATAGAAAGAAGTGAATCTTTGGTCCTTCATAATCCCATCAGCTGGCAACTTGAGTCAAATTTCAAATGTGCCACGAGAGACCTTCAACATCACAAGAGCCATCACAGCTGTTTCCAATAGAGCGCAACAGTCTGGTTCGAGAAGTAAAAGTCCCATAATTTTAATTTTTTTTTAACGATAACTTATAAACATTTAACAGAAAGTTAAAGTTACCATTAAAGTTTTTAATAGAGGAATTCCCAGTGAAGAACTACACTACCCATGATCCTGAAGAGAAACCAATCAGAGAATAGCAGCCAACAAAGCGATCACATCATTTGCAGTGCTTCATGGGGTTGTGGTTCATTCCCTAATGAAAGACGTTAAGTACCTACACAGTCTCGTACCTTCATCTTTTTGTCATCTTTTCAAATACTTTTCCACTTCAAATCAAAATTTGTACATTTTGATTCACCTCGGAGCTGCTTGGTTTGGTTTATGTCTTAGAACTTTGTTTATGAAGAATGGGAAAAATAATTTTTTTTTTAAATGGGAAAATGAATTCTTGAACTAAGACGACTGAAAAAGTTAGCGGGCACTGTGGTGCTCTACATTATACCTCACATATCCCACCACCAAAATAAACAACTTTCAATAATCATGCCTTATCATGCACATGGTCTGTTGTATTGAAAACAAAGCCAATATTTATCCCTAAAAATGTTTAATGTCTTGTAACAATAAAGGGCTGGTGGGTGACTTCTGTATTTAGAGCTGTGTTGTTGCCGATTGAGGACCATATTTGAGAACAGATGCCCCAGCATGCTCTAGTGCTCGTCTCATTTTCCTTTCGGCTCATGCCGTCAGCCCACATGAGCCCTGCTCTGACCTGGAAACGTGTGTCGGGCCGCACTGTGCTTGCACGGAGAATGCAAGTGCATCAGCTCATGCGTGTGTGCCTTTGTTTGTTTCTCTAGCCGCTGTCTTGTGCCTGTGATCTATCCAGGGTAGGACCTCTGCCAAAATAGGCCAAGGGCATCTCTCTTGCTCTATCACATCTTTGGCATCTTTATAAATAATGTCATTTTCATCCGCCGTCGATGGCTAGGCCAACTACTGTCCAATTAGATAGGCCCCTCTAGAGCCCTGGGCCCCTGTTGTGCATCAGCCTCTCTCGACGGAGCCCCGGTGGACAGATACCTGCCAGCGCACCCCAAACTTAACTGACCTTCTTTGCCTTAAATGGAAAAGGTGCAGATGCTCCTCACGTAATGGAGCGCATGGTGTTTGATGTTGGCCACATGTGACGTTAAGACCTAGGCGTGATGTCTGGTGAGGCAGATTGGATGTGTCAGGTTCTCCCGCTGGATGAAGGAGTTTTTAAGAGTGTGTTGGTGTGTGTAGTGGTGTATGTTTGTGAGAGAGAGATCGTAAGAGCTTCTGGCTAGTATTTATGTCTCCTTGTTACATTAAATGAAGCCTTGTATGATTGTAGAACTTGGATGATGTGTACTGTTTTTTTTGGCTTGGGAAGTTGCTTTTTTAAAGGAATAGTTTATTATTTTCTCACCATCATGGCATTCTAAATTCATCTGGCTTACTTTCTTCCTTTTGTGGAACAAAAAAGGAGATGTTAGGGAGTATGTACAGACTTAGTCACCATTCACGTCAACATTCTGCCTAACATCTCATTTTGGACATTTTTTTTTTTCATAATCAGACATCAAAACGTCGCTGACACTACTTTTCTACTAACTTAACAAGCCATAACTTGACTCAAGGGATAGTTCACCCACAATTTTTTATTCTCTCTTCATTTACTCACCCTCATGCCATTCCAGGTGTGTTTGACTTTCTATCTTCTGCTGAACACAAACGGTTGATTACAAGAGTACGCAGTGAAGTAATACAGGAGATCCGTTCTGTTCCTCAAACTCCCCCCTGGAGGACGTATCACAATACACTACTCCGACAGTATCGGCTAAGTCTCAGGTATCCTCACACACCTGCGGGGTCTCACACTTGAAGTGCATTATGCCAATAACATTCTGCACAAGGCAGTGCCTCGATTTTCAATACAGTTAAATCACTAAGGGCCAAAGTATATCTGCAGTTCGTTTTGTTACGTTATGAACACAGTCAACAGCATGCACTAGGAACATAAGCACAATAGGTCAAATTCAGCAAAAGCATAAAACATGTCCCACTTTGGGAAACATTCCATGGTGAACTGAAAGCAAACGGCTTTCCAGTCTCCCAAATGTCTCGTTTGCTGGTCGTCAGTAGACATCAAGGGGTTTACTTGGTGAGTCCCTGATCTCACTATAATATTTGTCATAATAAATGAGCAAATGTTCTCATCATAAAATGACCAGACTTGTAATTTTATAGCAAAACAAGACTTTATAAAGCAGCGTCTTGGCAGAGAACCCGTTTAGCACATTTCTGGGCATGTCACTAAAAGATCTGGCTGCAGAACAAGAGGTCATCAATTTCTACATATTTCTTCTATAACCATTCTCTTCAAGGTCAATCGCCTTCACTGAGTTGTAGCTCTCAACTACAGTAATGCAAAAGTGGCCTAGGTGTAAAGCAGGAAGTAAAAGATGTATCTTGCTTGGTGACCTCAAAATAAGTCAAATTAGCGGGCAAAATCAGACTTCAAATGAAGTTTGTGTTATTTAGCAAGTTGCTTTACATCAAGTTATGTAATACAGTATGTTTTAATAATATGATATTTAAGCAAAATCATGAGTAAAAGTGCTGTTGAAAAAAATGTTAGAACAAAAACGAACAGTTTTATAAACAGCAAGTTAACAGCCTATTAAGTAATGAAAATTTCAGGTTCTGACGTAATCATTTTCAAAAAAATTTGGTGGAGGAAAACACTGTTCCAATGTGGATGAGAGGCTTAAATGTAGCAAATTCAATAAAAAATTTTTTTCCCCTTTTATCCCCAATTTGGATTGCCCAATTGCTATCAAAGTGAGCATCAAGCACAACAGCGCCACTATAACACAGACCGCCATCTTGATTGTTTGTGTTGGATAGAGCACATGACTAAAAATGCGTCATCGTTGCATCAGCACGAAAACAGCGTTTTCAAATGTATCCACTTTGGAGTGCGTTTTCAAAAAGCTCAGTTTGAACGGAAGGCCAAAACAGACAGAAAAAGATGCGTTTTCAAATGAAAACTCGCGATTCGAACTCGCGACTCCAGGGCTGGTAGTCAGCATCAATACTCACTGAGATACCCTGGTCCCACAATTCAATGCATTTTTAAATGGAAACGGATTAGTGTGACCTGGCCTCAGGCACAGTATGTCCACGTTTGAAGGCTTGTAAACTTCACTACGTTTATGTCTCTCATCCATTTCAGAACCACGGTTTCCTCCACCAAAAAAGGAGCACTCCAAAAACGCTCTCCATTTCCCATGTTCCATATTTTGGAGAACAATGACATTGGGAAAACACATTAGTGTGGGTATGGCCTCATGGTATGTTGACATCATTTTGGAATTACCAAAATAACCAAATTCCGACTTGTAAAAGGAATTCACTTTATTGTAGAACATTTGATTACAAGTTGTAAACTTTACAATTCTACGAAAGTGCCGACTTGACAGTCATGACGTCATCTAAACTAATAAGACAGTAGCTCAATGGTTAAAAGTAGTTAAACATTTCTCTTTCATATGTCATTTTATTATGTGTACAGTTTCCAGGAGTGCGTTTTGATTTCATAAACATTTTACAAGAACATATAGAGGGGAATTAATAAATGAATGTATTCATTAAATATTTTGCTATCATCAACAACAAAGCCACACAAGGATCTGTTTTGCCGTTATGAGCGTTGCGTGAACAGTTACGAGTAGAACCTTCAAATTGTCTCCCGTAATAACAGTAATTCCAACACAAGCAGAACGATACAAACAGTGAAATGTTTTTATACAAAATATCAGCTATTTCTTTGTCTAGTCAGATGGGACAGTAACTAACTTAAACTGTTTACAACAGTCTCACTATTTTGAAGAAGCAGAAAAGATAAAGTGAAGCCTGCAGTTTTTCGTTAAATAGAAGTAATATAAACAAAATGATCTGGATTGTATCTTTACGCCTAGGTGCGTTTAGATTGCTGTTATCCTTTTTAGGAGAAGAATTTAAACATGTTCCCTACAATTAAAGACAGTCGTTTATCATTGTCAGAACACTGTATTCTGAACACTTTGCACATCTCATTTTGCTTGGAAAAGACCTCAGAAGGTTTTGAGACTCGTGTTGTATGTGCACGACTACACGTCTGTCTTTGTGTGCCTAGCAGACCTGCTCTTTGTAAATTGAAAGCAACCCAACATTTCAGATCAACGTGGTACTGCTTTGCACTTTCTGAATAAAATGCCACTTTTCTTTAAACGGAGTCATGTTCAGTGGGTCATTAGAGATTTGTCTTGGTTACGGATGCGTTACTTGGGGACGCTTATAGGAAATCTTGGTCACCAGATGAATCACAAAGGTTTCATAGCCAGTGACGTCACAAGCACCTTGTCATGGCGATTAGCTTCTGCATAGACTCTTAACACAATAGACCTTAGAGTGACACAAGGGCGGGATTATGACAGCTAAACTTGGTTACAATGTGCGCCTTCTGTGCACTTGACGTCACCATGGGGGAAACTCCTGTGTTTCTGTGAGGCGGAACTGATAGCTGAATTTAATTAGGATGAGCAGCTTTAAGGTTTAGGTAAGGCTATCCCCATGTGTGCAGAAATATAGTCCCTTTGGTGCACCTTCGTTTACGCTGTGGTCTGTGAGACAGTGAATGCACCCTGCAGGCCATTTCGGGGTGAGTTTTGTGTTTGCTGGGTTGTTTTTAATTTTTAGGTGCAAAATTGCAGAAGTAAACAATGTATTTTTTTTTTTTTTTTTTTTTTTTTTTTTTTTTTAGATTTTAATGCTAATAAAGGCATTTTTTCCTGGCATTTTTCTTTGCTTTACTCTATTACTATTTAGTTTTATTAAGTTATTCTTAAGAAGGTAAAATATATGTAAACAGGTCGGACAAAGAAATTATATTCGTAGTTCTTAGGCCTTGCCGTACATGGAGCTAATAGAACTGCCACTGTCGGGTATGTAAAATAGCTTTTAATTTGGTTTGTTTTCTTTATTTCTGGCTGTTTACATTAATAATTACATGAAAACCTAAAGCAATGTTTACTTTATTTAGAGATTACACCTCATGTATTAATTTGATAGTTAAACTGTTTCATATTTATATGGTTAGAATTAGAGATTGACTGATATATTAATTTTACTGATTAATTGGTGCCGATAGTTGCATTTTGGTACCTATACTGATAGTTGCCGATAGTTTTTTCTCTCTCTCTTTGGCCAGTGCTGGAAGATTCGACCGTTAGAATGGCTTGTTTATGAAGTTTAACAGCGGCCTCTAGAGGTGAAATTAAAACAATCATCATTGACAATATTCATCCAAATAGTTATCCTCATTTTAATGCATATTTAGTTATTTTGATTAGATAAATCAATTGTGCTAAACTGAAACAAGCGCATGAAAATAAAAATGTGACTATATGGAAACGTGGCCCATCTGCACACATCGTATCACCCTTGTGAATAATAATAAATGTTATTGCTTATTAAACCACATTTGGTGAAATATACAGTATATACACAAAACCCTTCATCTGGTAAATATGTATGCTATAAAAAGCTTCATTTGATAAATACTAAAATGTACAGCATTTTAACAGAGCCAAGTCTCTGTCATTTCAAAGTAAGTGCCCCCGGTAAATTTGGGGCTTGTTTAAATGTAAAAGTCCCAGGTTATGCACCAAATCATAATATTTTCTGGTTATTATTGTCATTTTGTTTAAACAATAATCTGCGTCTGTGATTTTATTTATTTTGTAGCCTCTATGTCTGTGCCCATCTTTGTAAGGAAAAAATTATATTTTGTTTTTTAACATTCTATAGATCGATTTAAAAAGTGTATCGGCTGATTAGTCAGTTATCTACATTTTCCACCACATTAGTTGTCAGTATCAGCAAAATCCACTATTGGTTATACCTCTAGGTCAACCTCATTTGCAGGAAAATCCACTATCTGTCAACCTCTGGTTAGAATAGATACAATTCTGTCATCATTGATTTTGCTATATTTACACTTCTCATCCACACTAGAACGGCATTTTCCTCCACCGAAAATGCTCTGCATTGAGGCATACTTTGGAAAACATTGATGTTACGAAACCGTAAACTGAGTTTTTAAATGTAAATGGATCAGTATAGTTGTGGCCTTACTCACCCTCGTTTCAATCTAGTTTGACTTTCTTTCTCCTGTGGAACACAAAAGGAGATGATTGGCAGAATAGAATACTCAGTCACCATTCACTTTCATTGAATGAGTAAAAAGATGCAATCAAAGTGAATGGTGACTAAGGCTCACATACTGTCTAACATGTCTTTTTGTGTTCCACTGAAGAAAGTCATACAGCTTTGTAACAACGTGAGGATGAGTAAATGTGACAGAATTTTTATTTTTGGATGTACTGTCCCTTAAAGAGTGTGTTCAGCTGTGACATCAAAATTGGTATCTTGGTATCTATCGTGACAACCCTTGCTGTTTTCATCTTCTGAAAGACATGTATAACACACTGCCTCTCTCTTTCTCTCCCCACCTGTAGCTTTGACGTGGACAATGGCACGTCGTCAGGACGGAGTCCCCTGGATCCCATGACGAGTCCAGGTTCAGGCCTGATCCTTCAGGCCAACTTCGTGCACAGCCAGCGGAGGGAATCCTTCCTGTACCGCTCCGACAGTGACTATGACTTGTCACCAAAGTCCATGTCCCGAAACTCCTCCATCACCAGTGACATGTGAGTACACACACTGATAGATCTGGCCATGTTCTAATCTCCCATAGTCCTCTGCTTTGTACTTTGGGTCAGTCAAGTTTTCTAACTTTTGTTTTACGCACACTTTTTTTTTACTGAGCAAAACCCCACTCAAATTTTTATTTTATTTATCCATACAATTGTAAAAATACCCATATTTTGCCACACATACACACCCTGAAGTATCAAGATGGAAATTAGAGATGATTTTGAAAGAAGCTTATCAGTTTTTTTTTTTCCAGTTTGCTAATTTTCATAGTTTTCATTTCCAAAAACCAAATAAAGTTGGTCACAATTGAGAAAAGGCTTTGTGATCTTAGACAATAAATGTAAATATGTTTCAGATTATAAGGTTTTCTTTTCTTAATCACATAAATATAAAATAAAAAATGAACTTTACTGAATCAGATCCAGTTACATTCACATAGACATACAGCTGTCATACTGTCCGGCCGATGCGTTGATGACATTGATGGTTCCTTGTTGTTTAAGTGTACGTGTGTGTTTGTGTGTCTATATGTTCATATATGTGTGTGTGTGGTCTCCAGTGCTCTGCTGTTTGCCCCCAGGTCACGACGTCAAACATGACAAGTCACATGACCCTTTGTCTCACGCTGACATCAATCTCCTTCTCCATCTTTCCCCTCTCTCACACACACACACACACACACACACTCAATGACAAGAACAACATTCTTTATATTCATTTTCATAGTATGCCTCAGAAAATACTGCAAATACTGAAAATTATTGAGAAATTCCAATCTCAAAAACAGTGATGGCCACACAATAAACCCAATTAGATGCTCACTTTGTTTTCATCAACTTAGCCATTTAGTTATAATCCAAAAAAATTAGCTTGTAGACCGTGGCACTTTTTTCTACATTTAAGGTACACTGTACCCAAAAATAAAAAGCTCTGTCATTGCCTAAATTTATACAAAAAGTTTTTATACAAATTTGTAAAATATTTTTTATATGCATTTCTTGACTTAATGTATCGAAAGAACTTTGTCGGCAGATTTGTTTTTGTATTTTCTTTTTTTACATTTGCTTTTACAAATTTGTCAACTAAATTTACAAACAAATGTAGCGATTTATTTATCGCAAATTTTTGTTTGCTCCAAGAATTCTACATTCATGGAATGGTTAATGCAAAAATAAATTTCTGTCATCATAACTTGCACTTTGTTGATCCGAACTCATATTGCTATCCTTAGTTATTGCCAAATTCACAAAATATTTATGTAAAAATGTGTTAACATTTTCTTTACATATTGTCTATAACTTTAGTTGACAAATTTGTAAAAAAAAAAATAAAAATGTAGGGCCAAAATTTTGTTAGCAAAAAATTATTTTGTTCTTTGACCATTTTTTCTAAATAGAAGGAATGTTACTCCCAAAAATGTAAATTCTGTCATTGTTACTCACACTCATGTTGTTCTCAACCCATAGACTCTTTCTTCCAAGAAACGCAAATACTGTGTTAATTTTTTTCCTTCGTAATGGTAACTGTGGCTGTGAAGCTCCAAAAATGAAATTAAGGGCGTAGATTTAGCATGAAGCATTTACCCATGTTTCCATTGATCATGGTATAAATAATGGGGGGGGTTCTACTTGCTTGTTTTGATTATTGGAGGGGTCACAACCCCCCTTCCCTGTAATCAGGAAGTCATATATGACATCCTTTTTCTTTTATTTTAAAATGGCATTAAATAAACAAAAGGAAACGGCTTTTGTGTTAGACATCTCCCAGTTCACCTTGTTATGTTAATCCAGTGCCTCTTTTGTGGTTTGCTGACCTCTTTAGAAACATTGCATTTCTCAGACCACAAAGCCAGAAGAATCTGCCACCTCTGATATCCTCTTTATGTGTCTATGTGTGTGTGCGTGCGTGCGTGTGTGTGTGTGTGTGTGTGCGTGCGTGTGCGTGTGTGTGTGTGTGTGTGCAAGTGTGTGTCTGTCTGACAAACTGTGTCCTTATCGATAGGAATAACCACCTGCAGAGGCCGGGCCTGGTCTCTCGGAGATCTGAGCCGGTTATTAGTGGAAAGTAAGTTCTGGTTCTGGCTTGCCTGTCTAGAGACAGCACCTGGCCTTGCTGTTACTCAAGGAATGCTTTTGCTTGTCCAATCTGCATCACCTTGCTTCACATGTAGACGCAAGCATCACAGTTACACGTGCATTAAGAACCCCCTTCCCACACCCACACCCTCACTTATTAATGCACAGAAAGACAACCAAATCAACCTGGTATGTACACTTTAATTAGGACTGGGCATAGGGTCAGAAATTAGCAGGGCCTCAGGGCAAAAATACCCCTGAAATTCTAAATATGGAGGCAAAAAATGACCCCGCAATGAGTTTTTAGTATTTTTTTTATAAATGATATAGTTACAAATGCATACATCACAATGCCGAATCAGTCTTGGATCCTCGCACTATTGATCCGCACAGATGGGCACTCAGCTTCTCTCTCTTCACATCAGTTTGATGTCTTGCTCCTGCAGTAAATTCAGTGACTGTTTGTCTGAAAAGACTCCTCACCTGCTGGAGGCTAAAAGTGCGAGAGGGATTTATGTTATATTTTTGTTATAATAATAATAATAAAAGAGTACCACATTGGCAATATATAAGGACAAATATATAAAGGCACAACTTATTTTCAAAATGCTGATTTGTTTATTTACCAACATTTCGGCAAATATCCAGATACCTTGACAAAGTCTGTGAGGCCTATTTGTCAGTAAAATAACAAATCTTTATTTTGAAGATGTGTTTTGCCGTTATATTTTCTTCCTTGTATGTGAAATTTGTTGGGGTTGATTTTTCAGCAAAAATGACTATTCCACGATATACTGTATGTTTTTGGTCATACCGCCCAGCCCAAACCTCAAGAGGATGAAAAAAAGGAAATGCGTCCTTCATTTTTAGATAAAATTAGGTTGATTGGTTGAAGATTCTGTGCATTAAAACCTTGTGTGTCGTAAGAGCGTAGGGGTAATTTGTGGGGGATATCGCATGGAGAAGACAGTGTTTGGATGATGAAATGCCTTGGATTGCCGCTCGTAACTTAGATGTGAGTGTTTGTATGCATTTGCCAGTCTCCATCTTTGCCATGATCCTGCATCGCATGTGACACTAATAAATAGTAATTTAGAGTTGCATACGTGACTATTTTTATAATTTTTTCCAACCACCGTGAATGCATATGGTCTAGTGTGTTGCATAATTTAATGTTCTTTAATAGATTGATCTAATAAGCAAGAATGCACAACATATTATGCTACCGGGCTCGACATTAACGCTAGTCCGGGACAAGTGGATTTTTGCAAGGGCAAGTCAAAGTGAATTTTACAAGCCCAACCGGACAAGTTGCCTGACTGAAACCTTAGTAATTTCCGGGTTTGTTTGTGATTTAGGGTATGACTGTATCACTTATTAAAATAATGTATGTCCTGCTGTTGAAAATAATCTACAGTGTCTGAAATTCTGCATGGGATTCTGCGTATTGTCTTTGTATTAATTCCAGAATCTGAGCGAATTCAGGAAATCATCTTTTGCACATCCTTCTCCCTCTCTCGTGCGGCGGCGCTTGTTGAAATTGGTGTGATCGGGCGAAGTGGAGGAATTTTTTTCGACATGTGAATGTCATTGTACTTCACCTGTTTTAAGAGAACGATGCAATAAAACTATTGCACCTATTTATAAACAACGTTTATTAACTCTCATTTTAACTCATTCTTATGTATTTATTCAAAGATTTTGTGTTTAAGAATGGAGAGGTGAGGGTTAATTTTATTTAAATAATGGTTTGTTCCAATTAGCAAAGGCGGGAAAATTGTGTATTTAAACGAGCCGCCACTAGAGGGAGGGGAGGATATGGACGATGAGTGTTTGAGCACATGGACATGGTTGTAGCACTGCTTGAGAGCAAATATACTCTAGCCTCCATTGTTTAGAGAGAAGAGTAGGTACTGCACTTAGTACCAGAAACAGGGCTAGTTTTTAGACTTTTTATTTATTTATGTAACCTTGTTTTTATGAGTGCTTTTAAAACACTATTTATTTGCACATCTGCTGGATTAAACCTCTTTTTTGGAACGCTATGCCTTCTCTCTGGTGTTATTCTCCTTGTGACCGCTCCGGTCCCTATAACACAAATACTATATATTTTTATGTCAGGAATATTATGATTTGTTTTTGGTGGGTTGTTCCATCTGGCATTTGAAATCTTGCTGGGAAATGCCAAATGTCTCAGTTTTTTCAGGGATGTAAGACATGTTTCTAGAGTGATCATGTTAAGTGTAAAGGTGTGGGGTTCATTTTTTATATGTTGATAAACCTTCAATCTTGATAATAGTTCACAGTTATGTTATTTGTCAATCTTTAAGCTAAAATGCAGAAATTGACAAAACAAAAATACAGTGGATTGGAATGGAATACAAGTAATTTTGTGTAAAAATCTCACCGTTTCCAATACTGAGCATATTGCATATTATACATACTGCAGCAATGTTAGGAATATTATGTTAGTATCCCATTCAGATCATAGGCTTGCATTGCAAGTTGCAGTTATTGCTTTTAAACGGCAGCGGGAGCCGAAAGTACCCCAAAAATGATCAGGCCTGGAGTTGCACTGAGAATACAAAAGATTAGGTGTCTAATTCTAAAATATAGTAACCATAACTTTAATTATACAATAAAACAAGCACTGATAACACAATAAATGATAAAAAAGCATCAAACAGATCAAACTGCCGTGCATCAGTGGCCGCCCAGATCGTATAGCTGAAGCAAATGGAACAGAGATGGATGATATCGCAGTAAATTGTCAGATCACTGCACTTCCTCTCTCTGGTCTGATCTTTGCAAGCTCAGAGCGTTCCTCTATGTAACCCTGCACCGGCTCATGCATTATGTAGAGCCTCGAGGGATGGCGACAGACACACGTTTTCATTTCACCAGATACTACATTCGCAACCCGGAATGCTTGAAATCTCACATCAGATCCTGATATTATCACCACCACAACTGCTAGATTTTTGTTAGTTCATTACTCAATGAATCTTTATGCAGTATACTGTAGTGATTAATGTTGACAAGTGTGATTCGTTTATGCGAATCAGTTGGTTCAGAGACAGATTAACTGAGCACGTGCATATACGATTTTACTCCGATTACACGTAATAAATAGACAAATAGACAGTAAATGCCTTATAGGGCTGTCCTTTATTGGGGTAAGGTCATAAACAGTTGAAGTAAAGACTAATCAACACACATGTATCCTTGCCAATTACCACAATTTCACTTTGTATGTAAACAGCTTTACTGGCTAATCCAATGTGCAATCCAATCCAGTTTTGTGTGCATGCCTGTTTACATTTTGACGTCAAAAACAAGAATAACTAGATGATTTCAAATCTCACATTAATGCTGTTTTTTTTAAAAATATATATAAAAAAAATTTGATTCAGTTACATATAATACATTTGAGAACACGACGTTGCTAAGGCATGAATCATACGCTACCAAAGTCTTTGTAGCAAGTCAGTCCACTATCGGCCATGTTTGAAACACTCTCGGAAGGCTATTCCAAGTCATATCAGTGCAGCTTCTACTTGATCTACTTGAAATGGTTAGTCAAGATTACGATAAAAGAACATATTTCAAATCGGCAGTAAAATCTGACAATACTGGTATCATAAATTGTGTTTCTATATCTCAGATTAAGCTAAAAAAATTCAATTTTCCCGTCTTGTATAGCTAATGCGAAAGTGTTCTCGAGTTGATTGACAGGCAATGTCTATATCTAAAAGGGACTTGCTTTCTACATCCGTTGATTGCCATGGTTGATCCAATTTCTCCCATTCATTTTATAAGTGGCACGTCTCTGCTAAATAGTCTCTGACACTTCTCATGTAAGTGAACACAAATGCTTCTGCACAAGCATTCATAACATGTCATTGCATTACGAAATGTTTTAGAACACAATTTGTAATTGTGGAAGGGCGGAGGGCCGTGATTATACACACCCGGTCCCGTATCAGGCTAATCAAGCCTCAGAGAGGGATAAAGGCCAACTGCGGAAGAGAGAGATCGTTTACGGACATGTCCGTCATGTATGTGTTTGTCTTTTGTTTCAGTTTGCCATTAAACTATTATTTACATTGTCAAGCCGGTTCTCGTCTCCTCCTATCCCTTAACCCTCTTTACAGTAATGTGATGTATTCTCAGCATTTTTGCAAGGGGTGCTGTAGCAGACAATAGTGTATACTATTCGTCTTCGACGGATAGATTTTCTCTTTCAGGTAAACTTTGTCACATACAGTAGATATACCTGAATAATAACACCTGAAATGAATGGCACAGATATTTGAAGATAACTATATCGTCTGCTTAAATACTGAGGTATGTACAACAGGACATTGTGCTTGTAATGCGTTTGCATACTCTCATAGATTATGTCTCTAGGCTAAATGTGTGTTTAAAGAATGCCTTCTGTGCTGAAAGTATTCACTTTAAGGAAGCTGAATGGTATGGCTTTGATAAGGTGCCCACTGCCTCTCCTTGTAGCTCCTGTGAAAGGCCCGGCAGTCTCAGCACACTAGGCAGAGTGCTAATGAATAGTCCACTTTGCAAATAGTTAGTACTCCATTCTCTAGAAACAGAGTCAGTATCAGCCATCTGATTTCACACACACACACACACACACACACACACTCACACTCACACTCGCACAGATGCCAGGTGAGGTTCAACTGAAGTTCACACACCTCACCTGGACTCTTTTATCGTCTATTATGCAAAGAATAGTGTAAATATTGATTCTAACTCATCTACATTCATGTTTCCACCCTAATTAAGAGTACTAAACTGCACTAAATTATTCAATAATAAGATTTTTGACACATCTTACCTTTACTGCAAAAAAAAGAAAACATTTTCACTCCGTTTTTTAGTGTACCAGTAATATCTTATAAATAAACATCCAGTAACAGTGTACAATAAGGTTGTGTTTGTTAACATTAGTTCCCCGTCTGTCGCTCACTTTGACGTTGTGTCGAAGAAGCGACACAAGGGGTCTCTCTTGAGCGCCAAATATGCCTCTGATCTATGAAAAAAGGCCAATGAGATGTTAGCAGACAGTATTTGCATACCCCGCAAATTGGTTAACTTGGTTAATGTTATTTTCAACATATAATAAAAGTTGTTTACGTTAACAATAGCTTATCCATTATGAAGTAATATGAATTACAATTGTAATTTTTTTTTAATAAATTTATATTAACCAAGATAAATAAATGCTGTTAAAAAATATTGTTCAATGTTAGTTCATGATGCCTAATGCATTTACTGAATGAACCTTACTTTAAACATACTTAAAGCAAGATTAAATTTGGAGAAATCTTACAAAATGTATTTAGTGCTCAATACAAGTTAAGCTAAATCGGCATTATTTCTTTAAAAACACAAAAAGAAAGAAAAGAAAAGAAAAACTATGTTACAGTGAGGCGCTTACAATGGAAGTGAATGGTCCCAATTTTTGGAGGGTTTAAAGGCAGAAATGTGAAGCTTATCATTTTATAAAAACACTTCCATTAATTCTTCTGTTAAAACACTTCTGTGTATTATTTGAGCTGTAAAGTTGTTTAAATCATTGTTATTTTCAGTCGTTTTAGGGTTTGCGGCATTACATCATCATGGCAACAACGTTTAAAAAGTTATATAACTTTACACAGAAAAGGTTAGTGATTTTATCACACTAAAAACATGTTAACATGCATACTGTTAATGTCTTGTGGTTAAACAGTGAGTATTTTAACATTTACGGATTGGCCCCATTCACTTCCATTGTAACTGTAATTTAGATTTTTCCTTTTTTAAAAGAAAATTAGGGATAAGACAAATGCAAATACAAATACAATACAAAGCAAGAAACTATTTGTATTCTGAACAACAACAAAAACACTGGAAATATACAAAATATTTTACAAACCCGATCCAAATGGTAATTTGTAAACATTATGAAATTGAATGTAATCAATCTGTGGTTGCGTTGTGATTGTCACTTGTGAAACAGCTGCTCAATCCGTACTGCTGCAGTTGGACGGGAGCATGTGATACACTAAACTCACCTGTCGATGACCTTTTACTTGCCGACGGAGTGTGGAAATGTGGTGCTGAGTGAACCCGCAGTGCATACTTGCACGTGTACACACATGGACGTACATATACATGGCATCACGTTAAACCGCAGGAGTGTAAGCGACACCCACGTGCTGAAACAGATATGGGCAGTGCATGAAATCGTACACTTTTTCTGCCAGACAGATGACAGACGGAGAGGGTATGTTGTGTTTCGTGATGTTCTGGAGATCTCCTACTGTTAGTGAAGTGCAAAAGCACCCCCCAAACGGCTTCTCGCATCCCCCTCCCTACTCTAACCTCACCTCTTTCCCGGCATCTAACAGCACGTCTGTCTGCCCCGAGTGCATGCATGCATGCCCAGCCTACAATAAGTTCATCACTGATAGCATTTAAAACGTGCAAATGAGCCTTAAATATAAACAGTAAAGGCAGAACAGTTATAGGTCATTTTATCTGTTTTGAGGGGCATTCACTCTGACGACACGCCCACAAATTACCTTCTGATGCATATTGCACACAGAATTGAGAGAAGCTTTCTCAACTTAGTACATCCTAATCTGAATGGCTGGTTTGATGGAAGTTCTGGGAGCAAAAGCAAACAGGACTTTTTATAGGTCTACCTGCCTACATTCATGTTCACTGTAGATGAGGAAGAAATTATCTCTGGATTTGCCAAAGTTTGCAAGGCTTGTGACATCAAATATTTTAAAGATATTCAGAGTTTCATTTGAGGCATGTAGCCGCAGGTAAAGTGGATATCATCAAGCAGAATTTTATAATCTGCTTTGATAATTTAGTAATCTGTGCAAAATAGTCTGTACTGAGGTTTTGTGTGCTGTACTTGGACCGTTCAAACATTTTCCACTATTTTTCCCGCTCCATTATATAAATGAATTTATTTCTCACGATGGCCTTTTATTATGGTACAGTAAAATATATCTCCGATAACCTCACCCCTAAACAGCAAGCAATGACAAAACCCGAGTATGATTGATCACTTTACATGTCAGTTAGATGGCTCATCTTGTCTAAGTGGATGGTTCTTGCCCGACCATTGCCATTTTAGTCAAATGCAAGACTTGCAGTGACAAAGCAACCAAACGTCATGTGATTTGAGAGTTTAGCAACAGACAGTGTTGGTAATTCAATGAAGTTAAACAGAGGTCAGTGTCTCTACAGTCATGGAAAACCTGGAAGTATCAGGGAGTTTTAAAACAAGACTTGCACACATAGAGCAGCTGAATAATACAGAATGGGGTTTCCATTTCATAGCTGAACCTTGGCGCCGTGTCTTTTAAAAGTGGCATGAGATATATGACAATGGTCAAATTGCCTCTTTATTGCATGTTCAAATACAAATATAATTTTAAACAGTCCAGATGGGTCCCATTTGGTGTTCAGGAATATGCTTGTCCTGCTCTTTCTCTCTCTTTTTCCAAACTGGCGGGGCCGAGATGCACTGAAGTAAAGTGGGCGTTGATGTTGTTGCTGTAGAGGCAGTCATGAATTAATGGACCCCCTAGTGACATAAGAAAGTTGAGAACGAGATGTTGTTATGGCTTGGTATCAATAAATGCTTTTATTGCATTGGGGGATCAAGTTTTGAGGTGTGAAATGTACAGTATTTTTGTATAGTAGAATGACCTCTTGTATGTCAAAATATAAAGGAAAATTTTAATCTTCATGACATTTACCAGGCCTTTACCAGGTAGTGGAAGAAAACCGTCATGGGGATATTTTTCACCAGATTTCCAGTGAGGATAATGCATATTCTGTGAACTGGAATGGTGAGACAAGCACAAGATAACAGACAGCTTTTTGTGGGCATCATAGCCATGTTTGGAACGCTTAAATGAGCAACCAATCACAGAGATATTTGCAAATAGTCAGTGACCTGTGACAAAGACCACAAACACTCAAACGATAGGTGATTCAAGGATCCCATCAGCAGCATTTTTGTCCATCAACAGGTTGAAACAATCTACGTGAGTATGTAAGCGCAGATGCGAATGCTTGGCCACCGCATTGCAATGCGCAGCCTGGTGGAACAAGCTTAACTTGCGTACTTGCTTTACTATGGCAGGAACAAGCCGTAGTACTCAAGGGGGCGATATAATTACTTTTAAACTTCTGTGCCATTAAACTGGATGTGTCATTATTCAATAGCAGCTATAAGTATATTGACTTTAACGTACTTGCTCAGCAATATTCTCTTTAAACTGTTGCCCTGCCATGACAAAAGTTGACTCGAAAGAGAAAACTCACTGTAGAAGCGGATAGTTCACACTAATCCTGCTCTAGCACCCTTGAGGCAATGTTGAGAATGCATGTATGCAGTTGCGTTGAGTTATGAATTACGGTCTCACACATTTCAGAACACTACGATGTGTGAAATTGAGCTTGCGTTTCAAGGTGCATCTGCATTCACAAACTTGCGTAGAGTATGTTTCGGGCATTAGCAGTGTTCACACTCAGAACATGCCTATGATGGCTAAACATACCTCTGTATGTGGATGTACCTGTGATGCCTCAAAAATGTTGTCTAGGTGTGTTTAAAAACCTGTGTATTGTGAACCACAACAACTTAATTGCCATCAGTGTTTCATGGAATATGAATATATATAAATATATATATACAGTACCTTGGAAAAGTTTTAGGCACAAAAGATGTTTCACAAAAGCATTTGTCTTAAGATGGTTATTTAAATCTTCAGCTTTAGTGTGTCAATAGGAAAAATAAACATTAGATTTCCAAACATTACTTTTGCAAATAGAAGAGATTAGAATAGAAGAACAGGGAGCCCTGCAACAGATGTCATGACCCCCACAGAGCCCCCCACTGAACATCGTGTCAGTCTGAGATTACAAAGAGACAGAAGCAATTGAGACAGACTAAATTGTGACAAATTCTCCAAGAAGCTTGAACATCCTATCTGCCAATAACCAAGAAAAACTGTGTCCAAGTGAACATAGGAGAATTGGGGCTGTTTTAAAGGCAAAGGTGGCCACACCAAATATTGATTTAGCTTTTTATGTTTACTGGACTTTGTATGACATTAAGTGATAAATGAAAACTATTTCTGTCATTATATTTGAAGACATCCTCACTATGCAGCATTTTTCACAAGTGCCTAAAGCTTTTGCACAGTACTGTATATATATATACATGAATGAATATCCTGAACAATAGCCAGTAAAACAACACAGACACGTTTCAAATGTTTTTTGGGGTCTGAATTCTTCTCGTACACCATGAAACACTGTGCAATACATCTGATGATCTTGTCTTATTCAGCAATAAAATAGTCTTTCTCTCCAGACACTGGTAGATAGCATTCACTAGCATTAAAAACATTAACACAAGTGTGTCGCTGGCTTGTCTCTTGTCACACAAACAAACCATATCTTAGAAGGATTAAACATGAATATCATGGTCTCTTGGTGTTTTATGATAATACATTTTTTTTTTTTTTTTAAAAATCTGCACTTTCTTGATGATATGGTTTGTTTATTTTGACAAACGCATGCAGCATTACAAACATGCGTATCGCGTATTAAGAAACTCATAGTTTTCTTTGGTATTGTAATGTGTTGCATTGTTTGTATGTCACACTTCTGACTTCCTGTCTTTGTCCGTTCTTTTCCAGTCATGGCGATGACCTCATCGTTACACCGTTTGCACAGGTCAGTGACCCAGGAAGCAGCTCAGGGTGATCGACTGGATACGTCTCACCCACTGATTAAACTACCAGGCCTTTTTACACTGTAATATGACCAGGGTTAAAGTCAACATGAAATGGCAGATGTAATATTTTAATATATTTATAATAAGGCCAGGAACGTTAGAACGTAAATAGGATCAATTTCGATTTCATGTTGACTTTAAACTCTGTGTAGTCAAAGAGAACTGCATTGTTTCTGTATTTTAGCCATTTGTTTGTGTTTAATGCCTCAGAATTTAAAGGAAGTTCCATAAAAAGTGACGTTAGATTTTCTTAGCTTGAATATTCTGCATATGGTAAAATGTGTAAAAACCAAAACATATACTGTAGATCATACAGTTGTTTTGACATCATTTCACTTTCCTTTCGAAGGTGCTGGCTAGTTTGCGGACGGTACGGAATAACTTTGCAGCGTTAACGAACCTCCAGCAAGATCGAACGTCCAACAAGTGAGTGCAGTTGCATCAAAACTTTGGTTTGACACATGTGATGGACCGCAGTTGACCTCTGAAAAGAGCTGAAGAGGAAAATCTTTGCTCAGCTCATACTTACTAAAAAGTATTGTGTGTAAGATTGAAATGCATTATGAATCTTATGACTAAAATGTACAACACTTTCTGCTTTTTCTTATGAAGTGTTGGCAGGCGAACACCCATGTGTAATCAACCACCTGTCACAAAGGCCTCTTTTACAGGTGAGATGATTACTTTTTATATTGTTTTAAGCCTGTAATGTCAATTAGCTCTGGATTTAAACATATAAGCTAAACTGGTAGCTCTTTATTTTACAGTACTGTTCTACATTTACTTACTATGTAATTACAACAACTATAGTACACTAACCCTAAACCTAACCTCAACCCATATTAAGTACATTTAGTTACCTAATATTACTCCGTGCTTCTTGTGTAAGTACACTGAAAGTACACATACTGTAAAATAAAGTGCAACCACTAAACGAATATCAGTCTATAATGGATCTTTTACTCGTTTTTTTCTGAACTGTTGTCTTATCTGTCTTGCTTATAAAATTGCTGAGAAATGTTTGAGTTCATATATAATCTCTAACGTTTGATTGCAGACTTTGGTATTTTGGCAAATCAGAGCACAGTTTGAGACATTGTTGAGAACTCTTCTGAACCTTTAGAGGAGAAACATGAACTTACTGGTGTCTTTTTCTCAGGAGTTAAATTTGAGAAGCAGGAACTCAGAAACTCTCATTTTTCTCCTTATAGTGACATTGCTGTCTAGGATAAACATGTGATATATTAAGGAGATCTCATGATTTTTCCATCCTATGTATTGTGTCTGATTTGGTGATCTTGAACTAACCTGTCATGGCAGCAGTTAACCTCTAGAGAGAGACAGAATGCTTTTCATTTCATTTTCAATGACGCTATTTCATCTTGTAATTTCATTGGTTAACTAAATACACATTTAACTGAGTTAATTTATTTAAACACTATTGAATAAATAGTGGTTACACATATCAATAAGGTTTATTATTATGCATTAGGTGTCAAAAACAATATTTGTACACCATGGATTAGTCTTTGTCATGATTTATTACAAATATAGATGTTAGTATAAAAGTTAGTTTATGTGGATGCATTGAGTTACGTGAATATATAGAACTTTTAGTGTAAAAAAAACAAACAATTAGAATATGTATTGGTCATTGTTAGTTCATACTATTGTGTTAACATACACTACCTTATTGTAAATGTATCTCTAAACTATGTTTACACTTTTTAAAATGAAGTAAACACAACCCATAACGGCTTTGACATTTATGAATCGTTCACCCTGATCTTAAAAATTGTGCAAAGGTATTATTAATAGAAGTGTCGCAGCTGGTGTCCCACCAACTGACATGTTACTCGCGTAGCTTTCATGCTCGAGAGCACGTGCCAACGTCTTACTGTGGCTCGCGAGATGTGCATGTCAATCATGACACCCGCTGTCACTTGTCCTTCTCACACAAATGTCTTCTGGCACACACATACAGTACCAGTCGAAGGTTTAGAAACACCTAGTCATTCTGTATTCTTACATTTTCCACATTTAAGAACAATAGTAAAGGCTTCAAAAGTACTGAGAAAAATAAAAAAACTAATGGAAGTACGGGAATTGTGTAGACCAAAACATGTCACATAAAATCAAATCTATCTTATATTTGAGCTTCTTCAGTGTTGCCACCCTTTTTGCCACTCTAGGCACCCCACAATTATTCGTATGAGATGGCGGAATCATATATCATACAACTTAGCTTGCATGAAAACCTATGACCTTTATTCTCAGATACAAATTGATGAAATACTGGTTAATATTTTAGCTAGCCTCCTGTCTAACACTTTATTTTAAGAAAGGAAACATCTGTGAACAAATCTGGTTACTTCTTCCATATTTATGATGTATGTCAATAACCTGTAATATGCTTTATCTTCCGTGATATACAAAAGTTACTTTCCTATTAACATTATGTGTCCCACTTTATAGTTGCTGTCTTTAACTACTATGTACTTGTACAATGAACTTATTTTGTACATATGTGTTGTTGCATTGTACTTACATTTAAAGTACTTGCCTTTAATTATGTTTGTAGTTACACTGTTAACCTTACCTCTAACCCTAAGGCTAACCCAACCCTTACCCTAAAACTAACTCTAATCCCAACCCTAACCCTACTCCTAAACCTACCCGTACCTCAACCTCTGCAACAGCAAATGTGAATCTTGTGAGAATTTTGCAGAGCAACATGTAGTTACGCAGTACAAACATTGTATTGTATGTATTTTAATGTTAGGAAATAGTAGTCAAAGACACCTAATATAAAGTGTGACCAAATCATGGTTTAGGGTTTGGGTAAGGGGTTAGAATTTATAGTTAGTTTTAAGTGTGGATTAGTTCGTTGGTTTGTTTATTTGTCTCTATGTGAGTAAAAGTCGGACGTTTTGGTACGTACAGGTTAGGATGCTTGTTAACAGCTTTGTAACACTTATATTTGTGCCTACATATTATATTTATATTTATAAAGGTTTTTAGATCACAATAAGCATAGCCAGTTAATTGTCCAAACGTTTGACTTGTGGTGCACAAACATACACTGACATCATTGCATTCCCTATGAACCCATGCTAGCTGCGTTCAGGCATTTCTCTGCAGCTTTTGATGTGATTTGAGAATGGATGCCACTCTTTTTGATATGCATATGAAACATTTTTACATTTTCACCTCAAAATTATTGTTCCACTTTCCTCGATGGCACCTGCCGAAAAGACTGATTTGATGTAGGACTTGCACCTTGCTTTCTAATGATTTGACTGTGGTTGCCTGGCAACCGGATGCCAGATGGCACAAGCATGTGGGGATGGTGCTATCTCAGAAAGATGGAGAGAGAGTCTCACGAGAACGACCTCGTTTTAACACAATCACCTCTGCTCGATGTGGCAACTAGGTGATGTCTCAATTTCTGCAAGCGTTTGCGTCAGCCTGAGGATTCTGTTTCCCACGGCTGCTGTCCTGGTATTACTGGCGAGGTCTTGTGTATTTCAAAGGCTGTTGACCTACTGAGGGAAGACATAAACATTTTGTACAACCCCTTTTGCGTCTAACGGTGTCAGGTGGTGGCTTTAAGTGATTTATCTCAAGCATATCGCACAAGTTTGACCTGGTTGTTTTGTTGGTGATCTGTTTGGGTCAACATTTTACTTTAAAAATGCCACCCACGAGCACAGAGATGTCATTTAAATTGATTTTTAGCACAAATTAAGATTTTATAGAAGCAACATCTGGTTTGGGCATTTTGGAACTAGTGGTTGATGTGGTAAGAAGCAAATCGTAGTATACCTGGTGTTTATACGGTTTACCACAGATTATTGTCAATAATTGTATTTATTAAGTCCAAGACTCCAAAAAACAAAAGTATAAAATGAGCAATTATTTTTTGCTTAAAGACAATGATGCCTATTTTTTGACCATAATGATATTACGATTAAGATATTGATTCATTATTTTCATGACAATTAAGCACATTTCCCCCCCAAATTGTAATTAATGTAATGCAGTAAGGAAAGTCATTTCAGTTCATCAAATACTACCATGAGGTATATTTGTCATTTTTATTTACATATTTAAATACTATTATTTATTTTATTTATTATTTTGGGTAAAATATGATATTATATTATGCTATACTATATTACATCACATGTGTTTGCATGATTTACTGCTGTTTTTGCCTCAAGTTTAAAAAATAAATTAAATAAAATTCCAGGTCATGTTTCACTCCAAATTGAAATGTATAAAATAAGAATCTATATTTTTGCATAAAGTAAATTAAGCCTATTTTAGGAACATTTCATATTTTTCATGACAATTAAGCATTTTTTCCCCCCTGAACCTCTTATTACTTAAAAAAAAGAAAAGAAAAGAAAAACAAGTTCATGATTTATACTTACAATTATACTTTACAAATGTCTATTTTTGTTTTAGGCTACTGACAATGGGGGATGAGACATATTTGCCATTAAAATAACATCACAATGAAAGTGAGTGTGTGAGTGTGTGAGTGTGTGTGTGTGTGTGTGTGTGTGTGTGTGTGTGTGTAAATTTATTATTTAGATTTTTCAATGTCTTCATGCAAATCTATACAATTTATTTTAAGGGAAACTGGGGCTAGTTGTCAAACTAGAAAATTGACACCAGGACTGTATCTCAGTAATGATCAGATTTAGAGTCAAAAGTCAGATTGCGCAAATGTGTGTTTTCTCTAGCATGTTGGTTTCAAAACTGAATACATTTTTTATGAATTCTTCCCTCCAAAGTAAATTTTAACTTTAATATATTTTTGTTATAGCTCTTGGGTACACAAGCTATATTATATTATATTATATTATATTATATTATGTATTGAACTTCAAAAAATAAGCCTACCCTGGAAAATATTTACTGGAGTAAACATTGTGACCAGCTGTGGTCTCCTCCTATATACTTTTGTTTCTGGGGTGAAATATAACCAGAATTTTCTTATGAATTTCTCTTGAGATTCATCCAAGACCTTTGGAATCTTTGAATTCCTACATTTTCTATATGTATCTCGTTGTAAGTTTTTGCATCCAACGTGCAGTCAGATAGTGTGTTTGCTCTCTCTTGGGAGTTCCTCTCTTGTGGGGTCCACTCCAGATTTTGGCTTTGGCCCTGCCATGCTCTCAGTCACAGCAGCCTCTGATGGGCTGGCCACTGGTGTCGCACTGATCACGAGAAGAATGCCACTGACGTCAGAGGAGATGTTGTCAGCAAGGACAGTGGACCCCTGCTCTTGAAATCTCCTACAAGTGATTGGACAGTCTTTGAGTCGAGGGCAAAAGAAATGGGGGGTGGCGAAGGAGAGGATGCCACACATGATGTGATTCTTTTCCTCAATTATACTTCCAATTCCTTATTTAACCTTTCATCTGTCTCTTCACTGGGAATTTATTTGATTAAATTACTAGGGAATTTAATGATTCAGGTTTCAGATTTCATGAAAGTAATAATTCACCAAAAATGAAAATTATTGTATTAATTATTTCCGTCACTATTTTATTTTTAATTCAAATAAATTTTTTCTGAAGAAATAGGCACAAATTGTATTTGTGTTCAAAACTAATTTCAAGCATTTAAGCATAATCCTTCAGATCAAAAGTTTTCAAGTCATTATTTACTCACACTTATGTTGTTCCAAACCCATATTACTTTCTTCTTCCATGGAAGACAAATGAAGACTTTTTTGAAGAACATCCTGGCTGCTTTGTTCATAGTTTTGTCTCTCCACCACTAGCTGGTGTGTGGTGAGTGTACTGGTGCACTATGGCTGCCGTCGCATCATCCAAGTGGATGCTGCACACTGGTGGTGGTTGAGGAGAGTCCCGTTCACTGTGTAAAGCGCTTTGTGTGTAGTGTAAGAAAAGCATTTTATAAATGTAACGTTCATTCATTCATAGTTTTATAAATAAATATGCACACTTTTGTTTTCTTTGTACAAAAACAAATCCAAGAATTTAAGCGTCAAATATTTTAAGTCACTATTTACTCCTTTAACAATGATTTTCATGACATTTTGTTCCAGTATTTAAAAACAAAAATAAGAACTGTGCTCTTAATCCTACTCTTTATCTTTTCTGTTTCTCTGTCTGCCTTTATGTCTATTTTCTATTTGTCTTTCTTGCTTTCACACACTGGCGCTCTCGCTCATTTGTGTCATATGTCTTATGGGACTATCACCATGCTGTTTTCGTCCTGACCCTTGCATTATGATGGACAAGGCCTCTTCTGACCCTGTGCGTTCAGTGCACTCTGAGTCAGAGATTGAGTAAACACTACGACCGTCTCTGACACACACGCAGAGCTGCATGTCAAATTCACCCGACGTGTTACTCAAAAGGTTGCCCTGTAACAATTGCACCAAGATCCCATGACCACCGATGTGTGTGTTGTGATTGTGTCACCTGCAAGCGTATGTCTTGATGAATGATTTTCTTGTAGTGTAAGTTTAGACCGTCTAACGCAATACACGCATTGGGCATCACAACAATGCATTATGTCTACGTACTTTCATATGCAAGTCACCTGTGCAGTGTGAACATCTGCACATCCAAAGACGCATGTTAGGGGTTTAAAACCGCCCTGTCATAATCCAGGATTATGGCAAAAAAAAAAATTGAAATCTGGCCCTGAACAAATCCGCGAATGCATCATTTTCAATAATAATCTATGTAGATTGACTGTCACGTAATCCTCGAACACAGTGCAGTGAATTAATGTGTGCATCTCTGTTGTCTGCACTGGGACGTCCCCCTAGGAATATTCTGGGAAATGACAGAGCAGTTGCTATCTCAAGTCTGTCTGTCATAAGTAAACTCAATCTTCCTTCCTTAAATTTGATGCTAATCAGACTTGTGTAGATGTGCTCAATTGCTGTATTTGTGATGTCTACTTCCAATATTCAGAACAATACAGATAATTATAAAAAATGCTAATTATAGCAGATTCCAATATTACTTCTGATTATATTATGCATCCTTATATTTAATTTCTTTTTGATGCTCTGTATTTTTTTTAAATATACAGTATATAATCGATAAACAATAACCAATATGAAGCGGCAATTGTAAAACTTATATTTTGCATGTTTTTAATCATTCAAAATAAGCGAAGATGCAATCATAATGTACGGAAAGAGATTATTAACTATTTAGTACTTTAGAAATGTAACATATTAAAAAGATTTTTCATTTGAATTGGAAAAAAAATGTCTACCGTAATCTACCTTAAATATTCAGACCAATACAGGTCATACAAAATGCTAAACATGGCAGATACCAATACACATTAATCAAGGATATATTGTGCATCCTTAATTTTTTTTATGCTCTTTATTTAAAACAAAAATATTTATTATTGATAAACAATAACTGATATGAAGCCTCAATTGTAAAACTGTTCTATTTTGCATGTTTTTAATCATTCAAGATAAGTGAAATTGCAATCATAGTCAGAACTGCAGCATGCATTTTTAATACACATTTGTAACAGAGATCAGGCTCCTTTTTTGCTGGCAGCAATGTCTACATGAATCCGGTTCCATTGCTCCACTCCAGATCGTGCAGCTCTCACTGCGTCATGCTCTCCAGCTCTGTAGGTTTGTTCACTGGAAGCCGCTCATGTTTGTGTAAAGCAATGCCTCCCTATGTCATGTCTGTGTAGCTGAGGTTCTGCACCGCTTGTGCAAGCTCTTTTTTTAATTACTGTGGATATCGCTGACATGCAAGCTCTTCAGAAAAACTCAGCAAAGCCAGTTGCTTCATACACAAGAGTCGGGATCTCTGACTAGGGGTTTGAAAGCCGTAACGGGTGCTGGGGGTCTTTTGGATTTGCTCTCCTTTTATTTTAGAGAATGCCAGCTTAAAGACCTCTGAAGTTCATGTTTT
This sequence comes from Moxostoma hubbsi, assembly GCA_032164185.1. Taxonomy (NCBI): domain Eukaryota; kingdom Metazoa; phylum Chordata; class Actinopteri; order Cypriniformes; family Catostomidae; genus Moxostoma; species Moxostoma hubbsi. Next base: position 5,284,959 of record JAVLUX010000038.1, on the reverse strand, counting down.
TTTCTCACAACCTGTGGAGGATACAATGTAGGGACATGGAATTGGTATGGAATAGGCTGACTCCAGATTAAGAAAAGCAGATTGAGAAGGGACAGTATGTGTGTATGTGCTTTGTTTTATAGGAGCATGGGGCTCTTGTGTGTTCTACACCAGGAGCCCTGCACGGCTGGACTGCCGGTGGTGTAACTCCGTTTTATTGTCTCTTCTGGACTCCAGCGCTATTGATGACTGTTAAGGAGATACAGGAATCTTTTTTGAGGGCAAGGAGCAGCTAATATTTAATCCTTCAGCCCTGTTTTTCCTCATAGGGGAGATCTTTTCAGCACATTATGAAGAGTCACCCATGTGGACATCCCAACATGGCTGTCTACGACGTGGACGATGTCCGGGAAGCCTCGGCTAGCCCGGTCAAACGCCTCAAAACTGACCATCCCCTCCCCTGTCTCCCTCCAGAGGAGGCCTACCAGAAGCTGGCCACCGAGACCCTGGAGGAACTGGACTGGTGCCTGGACCAACTGGAGACCTTGCAGACCCGACACTCGGTCAGCGAGATGGCCTCAAACAAGGTGAGTCACCATTAAACTTATTGCCTCATGCTCCCTCTCTGGGGAGCGAGGGTTTACATCACCTTAGAACGAAGGGCTTCCCCAAGACTTAATGTCATTACTGGTGCCAGGGGGAGTTCAGGTAATTGGGGCAATTTGGCAGGGATGATGTCTCACAGACGACAGACGTTATCAGGTAGCGTCAAGCCAAGATGGCTGCTCCTTGGGGAGTGCAGTTGCAGTTTCAGGGAGAAGTATACACACTACCTATGAACGTGAGTATAACTTACTGTGTCCTTTACACTGGTAATATACATTTTTATGTGTTTATAAATGCATATATGCTGGAATTGTTGATTTAGACCTTTAGTGAGACTGATGCATGAATGTCATTTGAAATGTGGGTCTATTCTTGTGGAAGGGGGGCTTCTGTTGAGGTCAGATTGCTTGGGATTATGTTTAGCATTGCTGATGACTACATAGGAATGTGGCATTCTGTTGTGCTCAGGACTGCAGTCTCCACCAAAGCTTCCCTGTAATTCTGTTTCGGGGGGCGTGGAGGGGGATTGACAGATAAATATGGGGCAGAGGTTGTGTAGGGGGGTGCCATTGCTATTGAAGGTCATATTTTTTATACTAACATTGTGATATAACACTTGTTGTCTTTAATTGTGGGCTATCTATCTTACTTGGATTTTTGTAAATTGGATTAGTAATTCCAGAAGCTTAATATTTAAGTTTTTGTGTGTGTGAGTGGTGCTCGCCTTAGTAATAATCACTGCTTTGATGCAAGGTTGTTGTGTGTGGTTGCTAGGGGGTTCAGTGTGGTTGCTAGGTGGTTACTTGGGTGCTCTGGAAAGAGCACACCCTCAAATCTGAATGATATTCTGGTCTCTAGAATTTGTTGCTAGAGAGTTGCCAGGGTGTTCCAGGTGCTTGGTAGAGCATTGCTAGGGTGTTTTAAATACTTTCTAGAGTGTTGTTAGGGTGTTTCAGGTGCTTGCTAGAGCATTGTTAGGGTGTTACTTTCTAGAGCGTTGCTAGGGTGTTCCAGGTGCTTGCTAGATTGTTGCTAGGGTGTTCTAGATACTTTCTAGAGTGTTGCTAGGGTATTTCAGGTGCTTGCCAGAGGATTGCTAGGGTGTTCTAGATACTTTATAGATCATTGCCATCAGAAAGAATGTGAAGCCACCGGAATTGTTTGAGTGGCCATATTGGTATTCCCCTACTGCCAAAGGGACTCAATGACCATCTCCGACCTCCGTATACAACAGTCTCATTTCACCACCTGGACAATCGTTATTGACATTTAATTTGCCCATTTAATGATAATATTCAATGCAAGGGAGAAGTTAAATGCAATTGCGATGTCAGAGCATCCACCTGGCTAGGTTTGTAGTTATCAATACAGAACAATGTTCACCAAGGGATGTGACAAAACTGTCAACAAGTTGTAAAGCAAGTAGAAAAAGCTGCAATATCTGCTTGTTATGGGGTGGCAAAATGTCTTTTTAATGTCTGACCAAGATTTCTAAATTGCCTGTTTTCAAGCTGACATGCTCTCTATAGTCATAGACATGTATGTCTAAATGTCATACACTCAGTGTGTGTGTTTGTCACTTAAACCTAGTGTAACTTTATCCATCGTTTCATGGCTTATCTCATTCTCTCTGTCTGTGCACCCACTGTGTGGAAACATAAAGAGAGAGATAAAGAACAAGCTAGAATGCGCTCTCGCAAGTCACTGTGAGAAAAAGGCACTTTAAATTAAAAAATGTACACAAATATCTTTATTATCATTTGCAGAGGTCTTCAATTTGAAGACAGAAAGACAGGAGGCGCAAAAGGTTTGAAAAAGTTTGATAGTAGGGGCGGCTGTGGCTCAGGTGGTAGAGCGGGTTGGCTGCCAATCGCAGAGTTGGCGGTTCGATTCCCGGCCCACACAACTCAACATGCCAGAGTGTCCTTGGGCAAGACACTGAACCCCAAGTTGCTTCCAATGGCAGGCTAGCGCCTTGCAGTCACAGTGTAAAGCGCTTTGGTAACCTCTAAGGTTAAAAAAGCGCTATATAAGTGCAGACCATTTACCATAATAAAAGGAACAATAAATGACACCTATTAATTTAAATACATATTTAACATGAAGTTACTATACCATTGAACCCATTGATTTACTACAATAACATTGTAGTAGTAACCATGGTTAATTGTGTGGTACCTAAATACCATGGTTAAACTATACTGTATTACTGTAGTGAAATGGTACATTTTTGTAAGGGTAAACAAGTCTGTTAATTTTCTGTTGAGGCAAAAAAAATACAAATAATAATGACTTGAATAATGACTAAAATTATTATTTTAAATTACCCATTTTATCCCAAGTAATCGGGAAAAAAAAATGTAGCAGAAGAATTGGTATCGGTATTGGTATCGACGATATTGGACTTGAAAATATTGGTATCGGATCGAATAGAAAATAAGTGGTATTGCCCATCCCTTGTTTGGGTGAGCTGCTGGGAGCAGACCGTTTTATTTCAAAATAAGGATCCTCTGTTTATTTTGGGCTTGTTTATAGTCCCTCAGTATGCATGAGATATTTTTTTATGGTTTGGTCGCACAGTTAACTGAATCTGGGATTTAATTCAATTTGTATTCTTGTAGCCTCTGTCTGGACTGCCCTGTCACAGGAAGTAATGTTTAGAAAAATGTTTAACACATTACATTTTTTAACACTTATCGGATGATTAATCAGTTACTTACTTCAAACACCTTATTTTCATATCAGAAAGGTCCAATGTAAGTCGACCTCTTATTCATATGTATTGATATATTGGTACATAAACCAATTTTAATATGATATATGATTAAATATAAATCTTTCCAGAATTAATTTAGTGAAAAACTGAAGTGATGTTAAAGGCATTGATGAATGTGCCCCATACTGTTCAAGTTAAAGAATCTGTAATACGTTAATTATTTTGAGATTGTTTGGGTTTGTTCTGGTATCACATCAGGTCTTGAAAGGGGTCTTAAAACGTCTTATATATATATTTTTTTTTTAAATGTGCAGCAACCATGTATATAGTTGCTAGGCTGTCTGGGTACTTGATAACATTGCCAGGATGTTCTAGGTCCTTTATAGCGTTACTAGGGTGTTCTAGGGGGTTGCTAGGTTCAACTTTTTTTTCTCAAGTCAAAAGAGCCCACCCTCAAGTCTCTATGATATTCTGGTCTTTAGATATGACGCGAGTCCCTTTTTCAATATATGTCAATGAAGTTTGCTTACATGTTTTATCATCTAGGTGGCGAATATTATAAAATAATCACTTAGAAAAGTAATAGCACACACTGTGCCAAAGTTTAATACTTAGGGTTGTTTAAAGTGAAACATAATAAACACATTCAATTGCTTTCATTCACAACAGACAGTTAATTACATGCCTCTTCCAAGCCACAAAACCATCCGATAACACGCTTTAATTTGCATTCAATGCGTCCTGCTATGCTTTCAGGCAGCCGAGTTCATTCCTGAGAAACGCTTTGATTTGCATCACCGTTCACTGTGTAAACAAACATATATTATGATAACACATCAGGTGTATATTTAGGGGGCGATTCCTTCTGTGCTTGAGACATTTTATATATTGTCTCCCTGGACCAATCAAAACGCACCGTTCCTTCACAGCGCCTCTCTCTGTCACGCCTGTGTCAGGGTTTGTTTTTGAATGTACTGAGCATGCTCCCAAATCACCGGCATAGGCCTGCCACGCTGCATACTGATGAACGGAATACCTACACACCAACAACAAGCCCTCCCTCTCACATCACAGGCAAACAGGCTTGTGCAAGACCCCACATGCTTGTAGTCACCATGGAAACACAGACAAATTGAGCCCTGCAGTGGGCTTGGAGGCAGCTCCAATGAAACACACATACAAACTACATTCAACACAAAGACACCCTACAGAAAGTTTAATGAGGTCCACTATCAAACATTACTGCTTCTTTATAGTTCTCTGCCCTAGCAAGCTTATTTTGGATCCTAAAACTGAAACGTTTAATATTTTTTTTATAAAATTGTAAAGATACGTATTCCTCACATAATAAACAAGACCTAAAGATTATGCATTAAAAACATGAACAGACGAATTGAGAAAACTACTTTATCATCTAGACCAGTGATTCTCAACTGGTTTTGCTTCAGGACAGATTTTACATTGGACATCAAGTGGCGACCCACCATAGTAGAAAACATCACCTGTATTTAATGTATCCTGTGTCTGATTTTATTTAATTCTCTTTATATGAGCTATTATATTTATTATCCAGTTTATTTCATAATGTCAAACATTATTCAAACAGGACATATATTACACAGGAGGAAATCTTTGTCCATAATTTGTACATAAGTCTTGGAGGGCCAGTCTTTAAAGCGCTTTAGAGTGCAATAAGCACAGGTAAGACACAGGTAATGTATGGCTCCTCATTACCATGGTTATGGTACTATTAGTATTGATAATAATACTAATAACACTTTAACTACAACCGCCACTGTTGTAATAAAAATTAGGTGTAATAGAGACCTAATAGATTATTACTCGTACTACAAAAAATTGTGAAACAGTTTTGTAAGGGTGAATACAACCCCCAACTCCATGAACCACGGGTCAAAAATAATTGTGACTTTTCCCTCGTTTATTTAAAAAGATCAAAATCATGGTTACCCTAAGGCACGTACAATGGAAGTGAAAGTGCCCAGTCCATAAACATTAAAATACACAATGTAAAAATTGCAAACCATTGCAAACATTTTGTGTAAAGTTATATCCGATTTTTCAACTTTGTTGCCATGTCGGCGCTGTAAAACAGTTCACGCTCACGGGCAAGGAAGAGGCGAGAAACCGGCTTGACATACAAATAATAGTTTTAATGAAAAACTCAAAAGACAAACACACAGGACGACGGACATGTCCGTAAGGATCTCTCTCTCTCACACCACCCTCTGCGATTGGCCTTTATCCCTATCGGTGGCTTGATTAGCCTAATATGGGACCGGGCGTGTCGAGTCACGACCCGGCCCCGCCCTCCGCCGTGCCACAGACGCATTGCCGACAACCCCTGTAATCTGGTAAACGTTGTAAACCTGGTAAATCCCTGATTTGAACACACTAAAATCATGTTAACATGAGTATTGTTTATGTCTTGTGGCTATACTTTTGAAACGGTGTGTATGTTAATGTTTATGGGCTGGCACCATTCACTTCTATTGTAAGTGCCTCACTGAAACAGTGACTATTTCTCCCTTTATTTAGATAAACAAGGGACAAGTTGAAATTCTGTAGATTGATCTTAACTTGTATCGAACCCAGAAAAATAAATTCCTTTAAATTTAAATACTGCTGTTTCGGATGTATACATCATTAATTTTTATAAAATTGTTATTAATTTATTTATTATGAAATAATTTTATTATAGACTAGTTCAAGTTTTATGCAGTCACCTAAAGTGAGATCCACCATGTTTTTGTTGTTGTTGTTGTTGTTTGCTTGTTTGTTTTTTTTTTAAATATTTTCAAAAATATTGACCCCTTAAGCATCTTCAATGCCCATAACTTCTCTTTTTAGTTACTTGTAATGTAGCTATATATATAAAAATGAACCTGTAGCATGATTGTAGTTTAGCATCTTACATCATGAGTAGCTTGTAGTTTTGCAAACTACAGTTTCAAACTAACTTCCTCACCAATGGTTTTGAGTTTAAGAGACCTTTGTTGCTTACTCTCTCTAACTTTAAGCTGCCCATTAATGTGTTGTTTATTGTTGTATATGTCACTATCTTCCCATTTCTTAAATACTTCCTATTCTAGCAAATCTGGAGTTACCCAAGTGCCCAATTTCCCTTCCGTGAAGCACCACACCCAGTAGATTCTGAGGCCAGAGGCCTGTCGGTGCCAGTGCACAGAAAACCAATTGGAGTCAATACTGAAAGAGAAGGAGACATATGGGCTGTGGAGGGGGGTGAGGGGGTGGTTTGGGGTATGGGTGGGGGGGTTCTGTGGCCAGTGTTTTTTTAATGACTTGGATCCTGCACGCGCACTGTGGTAAATCTTCTGGCGTCCATTGGTCCTCTCTGCAGCGGCGACCACAAGGCACAAACGCTGTACAATGCTCAAAGAGTCTGCCGACGTCTTTAATAAAAGCCACATGAGGCCTGAGCGTGCACAACTAAAGACCTCGGACTCCGAAACAGAATTCACCAGACTACTTCACAGAAAACCACAAGGTTCTGCTCAAATCGCTAAAGAGCAACCTTCCTTCAAAATCACATTATGGCCTTTATATATGTGCAATACAGAAATTTTATATCCAAGTATGCAGCCTCAGTGTCTGTCCAATGTGCGCAGGAATGTGTCTTATGTGATGTGTGGCTTAGCCTGAAACAATATGGCATGTTCCGTTACAAGATGAATGTTTATCGGTTAACTATTTGGTGAACTCGTTTACTTGCTATAATGCTTTGATATGTTTTCTGGTAGGGTTGTTGAATCGTATTATTTTGTGCTTACCGATCACTCATGTGATTTATGTGTTTAATAGACTACATGTTCCAGTGACGTTCCAGTAACGTTTACTAATATTCATGACTTCGGAGTATTTTATAACATTGCTGCAATTTATTCCCTAAGTGTTTGTGCATCCTGTTTGTTTTTAGATTTTTACCTGCACAAGTTGTCACTTTATATTGTTTTTAAATATATAATTATAATAATTAAAAATGGATAATTAAAAATGTCATGTTAAAGTCCATCCATCCATCCATCTTCAACCGCTTATCCGAAGTCCGGTCGCAGGGGGCAGCAGCTGCAGCAGGGGGCCCCAAACTTCCCTATCCCAAGCCACATTAACCAGCTCTGACTGGGGGACCCTGAGGCGTTCCCAGGCCAGTGTGGAGATGTAATCTCTCCACCTAGTCCTGGGTCTTCCCCGAGGCCTCCTCCCAGCTCGACGTGCCTGAAACACCTCCCAAGGGAGGCGCCCAGGGGGCATCCTTACCAGATGCCCAAACCACCTCAACTGACTCCTTTCCACGCAAGAGCAGCGGCTCTACTCCGAGCTCCTCGCGGATGACTGAGCTCCTCACCCTACCTCTAAGGGAAAAGCCCACCATCCTTCTGAGGAAGCCCATTTCGGCCGCTTGTACTCGCGACCTAGTTCTTTCGGTCATGACCCAACCTTCATGACCATAGGTGAGGGTAGGAACAAAAATTGACCGGTAGATCGAGAGCTTTGCCTTCCGGCTCAGCTCTCTTTTCATGACAACGGTGCGATAGAGCGAATGCAATACCGCCCCCGCTGCCCCGATTCTCCGGCCAACCTCCCGCTCCATTGTCCCCTCACTCGTGAACAAGACCCCGAGGTACTTGAACTCCTTCACTTGGGGCAATACCTCCTTCCCTACCCGGAGTACGCACTCCATCGGTTTCCTGCTGAGTCGTTAAATAAAAATATGAAGGACACAAAAGTTAATTAAAATGTTATATTTTGTAAGTAAATCATTAAATGCCATCCTTCCACCAGAAAATATAGTCCCTGGCAGTAAACAGTAAACAGAGCATTGCTAGGCAACAAGAATATCTTGTCAGCTATGGGTGCTGCGGAGTGGTACAAATAAAAGTTCCGTGAAGAGGTCAGAGCTGTGTTTTATCATGAATAAAGCACAGCTGTTGACCAATCAGCATATAGGACTGGAACAATCAGTTTTATAATGCAGCTTTAAATAAAAATAAGAAGTGAAACCATTCTGTTTTAAAATGTGATAAATATTTGAAAAACCTGTCCACTTGTCTAAGTCAGATGGCAAATAAATAAAAAAATAATGGACCCTCAAGAATGTGTGTTTAGTTTAAAAGAATATAATATATTTTATGAAAAGGCACATTTTGTTCAGGTCATATGGAGCACCCATGTGAAAACTAATTGATACTCTTTAATCAAAAATTCATGATATGTACACTCTTATGTATTCAGGGTGCAAGGGAAGAATTTTAATACCCTTACCTGGATTGTTACACCATGTTTTTTATTTTTCTCTTTTTCTCCCCAATTTGGAATGCCCAATTCCCAAAATCCTTGTGGTGGCACAGTGACTCACCTCAATCCGTGTGGCAGAGACTGAATCTTAGTTGCCTCCGCTTCAACCCACGCATCTCATCACGTGGCTCGTTGAGCGCGTTGCTGCGGAGACATAGCGTGTGTGGAGGTCCAATCTATTCTCCGTGGCATCCACGCACATCTCACCACACGCCCCTCCGAGAGCGAACCACATAATAGTGATCATGAGGCGGTTACCCCATGTGACTCTACCCTCCCTAGCAACCGGGCCAATTTGGTTGCTTAGGAGACCTGGCTGGAGTCACTCAGCACGCCCTGGATGCAAACTCCAGGGTAGGTAGTCAACGTCTTTACTATTGAGCTACCCAGGCCCCTACCACATAAAATATATATATACACGAACCAGAATAGCAGACACTTTAGCGTGGGCTCTATAATAGGGATGGGCACGAGTACCCGAGTACTTGGAAGTGACAGCAATGATTGATCATGAACACGATACACTACATATAAATTTTTAATTGATTGTTAATTTTTAGATTGATTATGTCATTTTACGTTTATGTCACGGTACCTTGATTGTCAGAGACGGCTCATAGCAACCAAACTGATAAACGATGCTGCAATGCTTGTGTTTATTCTACAGGTTTACAATAAGTGAATCAAAAGACAGTGTTTTGAACATCTGTCTTTGCACATGCTTGCTAAACACGTTTTATTACCATATAATGTAGAAACTTTGACTCATTAATGCATATTATTTAATAAAAGTGAAGGTTTATCATTGACTGTAAATCTCTCTCGGTGATGACATGGTTGCGAGACACACCTGAATCTCAGCAAAATCAGAGCTGAAGATTTCTGCACGAGTTGTAAGTCCAACATAAAGTGGCATTCCATTGCAGTTTTCCCAGTATGATGTTTAAAATTCCAAGTTAAATGGGAGGAAGCATGAATCATCACAGCAACAAACTCCAACAGAGCACAACATGACTTTCTGTCCAGGGCAGAGACGGCACTCTACACTCTGAAGAAGAGCGCGCACACACACACACACACAAACACACACACACACACACACACACACACACACACACAAACAAGGCAAAATCTAGATGGAGCACAGCTGAATGTAATAGAACGCAGGGTCTTCATAATTATTTTCAACTTAACACTGCGTTTAAAAACATTATGGCATCATGGAAACCATGGTTAACAGATTAATGGTTTAGAAATAGTGGTGCACACTTATTAAGCATATTGCAGTAACTTGCAGAAAGAACAGAGACACATTTTCTGAGCATTGTTTTGTTGAATAGACAAGCAAGTCTTCACATAATGACAAAATGTTATTCATTATATTTTGATTATGCCCTCTTCTGTAATTATTGTAACAGACTACATTATACCAGCCTATGTTAATGAATAGATGTGAATAGACGCGTGCAGCAGCAGCCAAAGATGTATGACATACAGTATATGTCTATACATGTCTATGTGCAAGCACCATGCACAGTTTCTTCTCAAAATACAAAAAAAAAAAAAGAAATGTGTTATTGTGAGTGTGCATGCTCCCATTAAACATGAAGCTAAACTTGATATGGTGATAATTAGATCTCCAGAAATAGCATGGCATCTCTGATGACGCAGATAAAAGATCTCCCGGCAGATTTGGGGGGGGTGGGGTTTTTTTCAGAGGATTTTTTCTTGTTCCGTAATATAGCATTGCTATAGCAATAACATTTCCAACAACATGACACTGACATCAACCTGTAGTCAGACTCTACCTATAGTGCGACGACACTCCCGCTAGTTAACTCTAGTCTATAATTAATCAAGAAGTGCTTTGTGCAGGATTCTGTTCTTGCACGAACTTCTCTCTCCCCCTACTCAAATTTTAAGTGAACAAACACTACCAGTTAAAAGTTTCAACACCTACTCAGTCTTTATTATTGCAATTTTCATATTAAAATGATGAAATAACACAAAGGGTATGCTTTATCTTTTTTAAATTGAGTTATGCAGTGAAAAAAATAAATGCTAAACAAATCATAACTGGTGCTTTTAAAACAGCGTTGAACAATAATAATGCAAAACAAATAATATTTTTAAGAAATTCATATGGGTTCAAATTTTATTGGTTTATATGTCTAATTCCAGGTGTTTCAGTAGAAGTCTTGAGATCAAAATCTTTTAGAGATCATGAAAACATTGCATAATAAACATTGTATACTTTTGACTAATGTAAGTAAATGTCGTCCAACATTATGTTTTTTAATATGCACTTTACTGTATACTTTGCTATATTACACTGTGGCTGTATACGATCAGTACAGGTCTAATTATTGCACATTTTGTTCGTTCGAGTGTCTGGCAGTTGGTCTCACTCCTTGGTCATCTTTTGGTAAGAAGCAATTACGTTTCAAAATGTTTTTCTTTTGTCCTATTTAGTCATTATACTCCTCCATAATCCACTCACACTTTTATGACAATATGAAAAATAAATAGGCTTTATTTCCTTGTTTATGATGAACCACATAATGGTTTGCTTTGCATAAAGAAATGTTTTGACGCAATACACCACCACTGTGGTTTCATATGTCTCCTGAATAAATTGTATCAAGGCTGTGAGGTAAAATATTCAAATCTGCCCCAAACAAATCCAGCCAATGGCTTTTGCCTAATAAGAGAGCAACTGTCAGCCAGTTCATTTGTTTTTCAAATGCGAACATCACCAATGTCTACATGAAAGGTTTGTGTTTTGGTTGGATGCAGCTCGAGTGGGGGTCCATATCTCCATTTGAATGCTGTTGTATTGTTTATGGCATGCTCTGTTCTATTCAGATCGGTTGGCAAGTATCATCAAAGTTGCCCACTTTTGATTAGCCTTTGATTTGAGATTGGATCTTTACTGTGTAAGAAGCTTAAATAGTTCCCCTTTTGGACAGTCATTATCGAACAAAATGATTTTTTAAAGACTTAGAGTATAATTTTGAAAGTATCGTGTAGTGGTTGACCAATAATGGCTGATATGGATGCTGATATCTAGAGAACAGGGTGGCCAATGGCTGACATAAAGTTGATTAAAAGCTGATAAAGTATGGTTAAAGTAGTGTAATAAGTGAGATAATGTACAGTGAGCGACATCCTCACTGTACATCATAAGTGAGATTTTACAAAATGTTTGCCTCTCCATCGAAAACGAAAACTCTCCCCATAACTACATACCGAAAACGTTGATGTTAGGAAGCTGAAAACCTATATGAATTAGTGTAGATATGGCCTACAGACCCCCTTTATTATGTGAGAAGAAATAGACCATGGAGTCTCCAGAAACTGAGATCTGTTTGTGTTTATATTGCGAAAATGACGTCTGACTGCTTATTATTCTGCGCATTACATGACTATTTGCCCAAATAAATAAATGGGCATTAAATGTCCATGAAAGATGACTCACAATATCCAGATGACGGGTGAAATAGCAATTCATCCCCAGATGTGTGGTCATTATTCCAAAATTTCAGACCGCTGGATGGCACGACTGACCAATCAGAATCCAGTATCCCACAAAACTGTGTAAAAACAAATCAATCAATTAATTAATTTACAGTTATTCAGCATTGTTGAAATTTGCAGCTTGCTCAATATTTAAAAAGAAATATTTGAAAACCAATTTTTTTTTGTAGAGGGTTTGTTAGGAGATTTTTACCAATAATCTCAAAACACCAAATGATTTGATGAATAATTGGGCTGGTCGGTATAGCTAGGTTATAATATAATATATAGGCCTGGTTTATAGGTCGGTCACGACTTCTGTGAGAGAACACAAGTGCATAAACCTCACCAGCAGAATGTTCTCGTTCTCTGATTAGTCAACGGAGCACGCCGCGGTTCTTACGATTATACCATGTACCAGATGAGCTGTGAAAACAGGTTTGTTCTCCAAGTCCTGCTGCATCCTGATGGCGTGCTCCAGTCCTCATCTCTCACCCCCAGTAATGAGCTCTGATTGGTTGGCTGGCTGGCAGGGGCACGAGCCATACTGATTATATGAGCAGTCCCATATTTGGAAGGTGATAAGCAGAACAGCATCTTTCTCACGGCACAGAGGAGCAAAGCCAAGCCATGTCTCTCAGTCTCTATCGCAACTCCGTCTGATCTGGTGTCAACCTTGGAAATGCTGTTTTTGGACAAAGACTAAGGATTGCATCACAACATCTAAGGGATTTAGGAGTGATTAATTTCTTGCTTTTTGTTTGTTTCGCCCTGGGGCTTTGACGAAAATGCCTGAAGCAAATTATTTGCGCTCTGTCTCGTGGGGCTATATAAAGGTACAGTGTTCTGGATTCTTTGAAGTTAGCTGCATGCATCTTCAGTCTTGCGATGTTGTATGGGACCTTGTTTAGTAGCTTGGACAAGTATTTAGTTCGTAACAAATTAAACATAACAATCACATTTGGCCTCTTTTTGTTAGTTGACTTTAATAACGATGGTCAACCGGCATGGCTGTTGAAGCTGAAGATGAAATTCTTCATTTACTCAACCTCATGTCGTTCCAAATACGGATGCTGTTATTTTTTCCATGGAACACAAAAGGAGAAATCTTACAAGTCCATACAATTACAGTTCATATTGACCACATGTGTCAAGCTCAAAAAAAGAACCAAAAACACCATTAAAGTGTCCTAAATATGGCTCATGTCTTCTGAAGCCATTTTCAATTTGAATTTCAGATTTGAATTCTGGATGTGAATTTGGGCTAGACGTATGCTTCAGCTGAGGTATAGATTATCAGTAAATAAAAACGTAAATGTCAGTCTGTTTCTCATGTAAAATCGTTTGGCTACAGAGACTTGGAATATAGCACTAAACTGGACTACTTTAATGGTACATTTTTGCTACTGAAATTCTACCTTTGTGTTCCACAGACAACTAACAACATAAAGTAACCTGTCGCGATAATTAAATAATCGTGATTATTATTCACTTTAAATTCCAATGACATTTAAATGCCCAAATAAGGGAAATTGTGTCATTTATTTAAACTCTGATCATCACTGAGCCGCACCCACTGGAATTGTGATACAGTCAATTAAAAGTTAAACAATCGGGCTGTAAACAATTGTTGGAAAAATTACTCATGTCGTGCACAGTAAAAGTAAATGGTTCAAAAATGAGATTTAATCACTTCAACCTAAGTGTATGTAAACTTCTGACTTCAACTGTAAATAGTATGTAAAGTAGTACAGATGAGTAATTTATACAATGATCCAAATAGGACAGACTGTACAGTGTGTGAAAATGCCCTTTTTTCTCTGTGTATGTGTGTGTGTGTGTGTGTGTGTGTGTGTGTGTTATCTGTCTTGAAGTCCAAAGGTTAATCATTTCTAAACTGGCATACACTGAGATTTTTTATCTGTAACAGCATTTTGAGATTTTATTCTTTGTTTTATCTGACATTAAAGAGGCACAAAAGTCTTTGTAGATATGTAATTTGTGTGATTATAGAATTCACCCAGTTTTAACTTGGGCTGGGTATTAATACAGATTTTTCGATTTGGAAGCATTCAAATTGATTTTGATACAAGATTTATTGGCCGTATTTCAGTTATAATGTCCATTTTACTTACATATGAAAGAAGTACTCTCTTAGCTAACTTGGTACGTATTCATTTTAAAAGTTAACAATAGGGCCCAAATATCTGTAGTTTAAGTAAACTTGGGGTTTTAAGAATCGATATCAGGATTGTTCAAATGAAGATTGCGATTAATTGGAAAATAGGTATTTTTACTCATTCTTAGTTTGAAGTCTATATCTGAATATTGTGTGGAAAGTAATGCTAATAATTTTTTTGTTATTGTGAAATTGTGATTAAATGCATTATTTTATTATTCAATCCGGAATTGTACAAACATTGTTTGAATACATGACACATTGAATCAGAAGTTTTTATTATTTTTCAGTCTATTTTAGTAAAGCATTCAATTACTTTTATTTAAAGATTTGACCTTCAAGATTTTAGTGATCTTTTCTTTAAAAAAAAAAAAAAAAAAAAAGCATGAACCTATTTTTAAGGTACTGATTTAGTTGATTCGGACACAATTGTTTTTGAAAATGTAGTTGATTAATTTTATTCGTTGTCTTTATTGACTGATTATTATCTTTCTATCTATCTATCTATCTATCTATCATCTGTCTGTCTGTTTATCATCTATCTATCTGTCTCTCTCTCTATCTATCCAGTTCAAGCGGATGTTGAACAGGGAGTTGACGCACCTATCTGAGATGAGCAGATCTGGTAACCAGGTCTCAGAGTTCATCTCCAACACATTTTTAGGTAAATAAATCACAAAAACTCTCCAACATAAATGCCGTTGACTCGAGTTTTGTCATCAGGTTTGGGACGTCACACGTTTCTCCTCTCCCCTCCCCGTTCTTTCTCTTCCAGACAAACAGCATGACGTTGAGATGCCCTCCCCGCAGACACAGAAGGAGAAGGAAGAGAAGAAAAAGAAGCCCATGTGTCAGATCAGTGGCGTGAAAAAACTAATGCACAGCACCAGCCTCACCAACTCCAACATCCCTCGCTTTGGGGTCAAAACGGACACAGAGGACTCCTTAGCCAAGGTTAGCTGAAGGGACGTGTTTTGGAGAGCTCCTTTACTCCCTTCTGCTCTCAAAACCTCAACAATCAAAATTAAATCCTAATCTGAGCTGATCATAGACTCTTGTAGACCTTGAAGAAAGGTCATCGGGGCTTTTTGTCCCATGACGTGGACCGATGTCATGGAATTGGCAAGATGATGTACCCTGCTGAAAAGACCAGCTTGGACCAGCATGAATTTCCATGCTAGTTAATGCTGCTTGGTACCATACTGTTTTTCGTGTTTGTGTGTCATTCATTTAAACTCTGATCGTCACTGAGCCGCACCGCGGATGCCAACGAGAGCAGCCCCTGTCCGGTAGAGCACGTTAAGCGCTTCTCAAACGCTAGGCTTGTGCCAAACTCCAGCAAGTAGATAGTAAGCACAAGGCGCTCCAGTTTCACTTTAGATTAATGATCGTGTAATGGCAAATGTTTCTGGCCAAAGAAGGTTAATTCACGCATTGTTAATGACACAGTGGAGGAGATGCATTCTTACTCTATTTCTGTGCAGTGATAAAATGATTAAATGAAATCTCAAATAGAGAAAAAGGGGTTCATGAGAAATAAGGGTTCTTTGGTTTAATCAAAGAGCATTACAATGATGTGTGAAAGTGAAGAAATACGAACAGAAATATTTTACTATTGCTTAATGTAATATAATATTATATAAATATAATAAAATATATTTTGTATTATATTTTTTTTTCTTCATAAAAACAACAAAATCATCATCACAACTAAAGTTGGCCAAAAAGAGAGACTTATTTTATGCATTTAGAAATATTTTGATATTACAAATATTTGTATGTCATTCATATCGCTTTTAAATCCTTAAAAGGAAATCATAGTTTATCCCTATTTTATTATTTGACGTATAAATTTGAAGTTAAATATGTAAAAATGACTTCTTAAGGTGTATGAAGCACACATGCGCCTTAAGAATATGACAATTTATATGACAATTAATCGTGAAAGCCCTTAAAGAGACAATTAGCCACCACAATCGCAATTATGTTTTTGACAATGAATCGCCAGCCAGATTTCATAATCGTGACAGCCCTTCAATTTTCAATCAGCTTGACGAGAACATTAGCAGCTGGGCTTTTCAGCAGGGGATTCAGATTGATTTCAGATTAACTAACGATACAATCTTAGCTTTACCTCAAACTCATCTGCTTTTTGTTTTTTGTAAAAGGAGTCCTGGATCATTTTGGAACATTGTATAACGGATACGCAACCCAGACTAATGTTAGTTTTAATGTGTTTTGCATGACCTTTACTGACCCATCTAATAATGATACACTGGTCTGTTTCAGGAACTGGAGGACGTAAACAAATGGGGCCTTAATGTTTTTAAAGTCACCGAGTTTTCAGGCAACAGGCCTTTAACGGTGATGATGTACACCATATTTCAGGTGAGGCCAATCACGGACATTTACCAGAGCAATGCTGTCATACTTATAGATAACATGACTATTTACTTGACCATAAGTTCCTCGTCTTATTGTGTGCAATTCAACAATACACTTTATTATAAAGGCAAAACGTCAACGTCAATTGAATGTCAATTTTGCTTCTTTTCTGCCGATGTAACCATTAATATCACAGCCAACTTTTATAATCCAATCAAATGCCATGTAAAACGCTGTAAAACAAATCTCAGCCTGCATTATTTCTGGCTCAATGTTTAACTTGTATTTATGTTTCTGTCTCTGTTTTTTCCTTCCCACAGGAGAGAGACTTACTCAAAACATTTAAAATTCCCTTGGACACTTTTATAACGTACCTGATGACCTTAGAAGATCATTACCATGCAGATGTTGCGTATCACAATAATATTCATGCAGCTGACGTCACCCAGTCCACACACGTCCTGCTCTCCACGCCTGCTTTGGAGGTGAGAGCTGGTGCTAGCAATATTTACAGGCATTTTAAAAGGGACAAATCATAGAAAGTTGTGGGATTTTTTTTTTGTTCTTTTGAAATAAGTGTTTGAAATATATTTATTGAAACTAAGCTACAAAAATGAGGTTAATTTACAAAAAAAATATTAATGTACGTAAAATATTAAGGTACAAAGAGCCTTAACTCTAAGTGTGTCAGAGAGATGGTGGAAAATGGTAATGAAAAAATAAATATGTTTAACCCTTATGTTATGTTCTGATCATTTTGACCCTGTTAACTTTATTTTTGTTATGTTTTTTGTTTTGTATTTAAATCCATTTGGAATAAAAGTCCAGAACTTTCACATATGGTATCTAAAAACACAAACACAATTGGACCAATTTCCTTTTTATTTATTTTTTTCTTGTTTATTTCACTTTTGTAAACTTGTTGTGTTCAAAAATGACCAGCAATTAGAAATGAAGGGATTACACTACAAAATATAGAAATATTAAAGTGTTCAGGAGCATCCCAATCCTTTAGATGAGCACAAATGTGGATGTTTGTTGAGTGTCCTTTTTTGCCTCGTCTTTCCATGTACATTCTTTGAGAAATATTTCAAGATCTACTCATCATATTATGTTGTGTTTATTCTCGTTTGAATCAGGATAGTCTACTGTAAGTTACGATATGTCATTTTCTATGTTATATGTGTGTTTCAGGAAGTAATAAGAAAAAACGTAGCAAAAAGACACTCCGGTTTATTATATTTATGTGTGTCAGTGGGAATTTCATACACTGCAGTTTGTCCTCTGAGTGAAACTAACTTTACTCAATCCATTCCACAAATTGAGACCTTTCCAACGATATATAACACATGGCTCTTCTTTTTATGGATTTATAAATATTGTGATAGCAATTTGCAAATGATGTGAACAAAACCGTTATTTATTTTACAAATTAAAGGTAGGATCAGAGATTTGCATTGTAAAGTCAAGATTCTAAGCTTCAAAATTACACCTATTTTGTTCAGATCAAGCAAGTGGTTATTGATGTATTATGTAATTATTATATATATTTTTGTTTTCCTCAGTGTGCCCCACTAGTCTGGTATGAGTTCAGTTCAATAAATCCTTCTATATATATATGTTCAGAAAAGGAGTACAAGACCTGTCATAATTACTAAAAAATAAGTTGTTTAAAAAAAAAAAGATCTAATGCAATATCTTGTAATAATATATGTAATATGAGAGATTTATAATCAATCTTAGTGGGCCGGTCATTTTTACAAGGAATACAAAATGTGTTAGCAAACAGCACAAAGGTTTAGAGCCCTTAACTAACATTATAAGTGAACTTTTGGGGGGAAAAATAAGTTGCTACAAATGTGTAAAATATTGTCCCTTCAAAGCGTGCTGAGAATTAATGCACACTACACTGAATAGGACTTGCTATATATACTATTTATATAACAAGGTATGTGGTCTAATATAATATCTGCTTTCCAGTACTGACCATACGTCAATATGTCGCTCTCTTTCAGGCGGTTTTCACAGACCTTGAAATTCTTGCTGCCATTTTTGCCAGTGCAATTCACGACGTAGACCACCCAGGTGTCTCAAACCAGTTCCTTATTAACACCAGTAAGTATTATTTATGGACATATGGGTTATTCTAAAAATAAGTGTCGCAAACCATATCAGAGCAATTCCACATTTGTTAAATTATTGAATTATTAAAGTATTGATGGGAATCTATTTGGCTACTTATTTTAAGATCAGACCACAAAATGTTTTTATATAATTACATTTTTAATGTCAACAGATTGTGTGTATTTTAGCCCTGTATTTGACCACTCAGCATTGAGGACTGGAATTAATATTAAGATTTATAAATAATAATAATAATAATAATATATATGAACTTGACTTTGATGCCCAAAACTCACAGGGTTTTTAAACCCTTCATCATAATGAACTGCTGAAGTTTCTTTCCTCCTTGAAACACAGTTGATGCAAAATATTAGCTTTAGTTGCCATTGACTTTCATGCAATCCTTTTTTCCTTACAATGAAAGTGAATGGTGACTGAGGCTGTTATTCTGCCTAACATCTTCTTTTGTGTTCCAGTGAAGAAAGAAACTCATACAGTTTTGGAAAAACATGTTTTATGAATGTGCATATTTTGAGTGAACTGTTGAACCTTCAAGAGAAGATAAGTCTGATGTTTATTGACAGGCCAAATCCGTCAGCTCTAGAAAGACAGAAAGAGCAGCACACATCTGTCTTAATAGCCGCGCGACTGGCTGCCTGTTTATGTAACTTATTTGGGTATGAGCAGAATTGATGCACTGATATGACAGATAAATACGATTCAGGGCTCATGAGTGTGTGTAGCTGTCTGTCTGTCTGTGAAAGGCTTTAGTGTGTGAGTGTGGAGCCGACCGTCGCTTGTGTCACACACTAATCTCTCATAGACAGTGATGGAGTTCTGTCGCTGTTTGTGTGTCCATCACAGTAGAAGCTTGCAGATACACACACTGATGTGCAAATTATTTCAGGGTCATGGCAAGGCTACTATCATTAACAAAAAATTGACCCACTTTATATTAGATGGCCTTAACTACTATGTACTTAATCATTTGATACAATGTAATTATTATGTAAATACATGTTGTTGCAATTAAATTTAAAGTAAAAATAATAAATTGATCAATTGTCACACATTATACATACATTTCTGCATATATACAGTGAAATTATTTATTTTTCACAAATCCCAGCTAAGCTCGGGTCAGAGTACAGGGTCAGCCATGATTTGGCAGATAGGAGCAGATAGGATCAAGGGCCTTGCTCAAGGGTCACACAGTGGTGTCTTGGTGGTGCTGGGGCTTGAACCCCCGACCTTTTGGTCAGTAACCCAGAGCCTTAACCGCTGAGCCACCACTGCCCACTTTCACATATCCCAACTAAGCTGGGGCCAGAGCGCAGGGTCAGCCATGGTACGGCGCCTCTGGAGCAGATGGGGTAAAGAGCCTTGCTCAAGGGCCCAACAGTGGCATCATGGCAGTGTTGGGGCTTGAACACAACAGCTTTGACCACAGAGTCACCACTGCCCCTTAAGTACGTGCATTTAAAAGCATTTGTAGTTACAATGTTAACTTTACCCCAAACCCAACCCTTACCCCAAAAGCTACCCGTAACCTCAGTAGCAGCAAATGTGGGAATTTTACAGAACAACACGCAGTTACACAGTAAATACATAGTCCGGTATGTATTAAATGCTAGTACATAGTAGTTAAAGAAAGTGTGACCCAAAACATAAATAAACTTAAACTTAAACTAAATGAAAACAACATATTTGGATACGAACACTACAATAT
Source organism: Moxostoma hubbsi (assembly GCA_032164185.1). NCBI lineage: Eukaryota > Metazoa > Chordata > Actinopteri > Cypriniformes > Catostomidae > Moxostoma > Moxostoma hubbsi. The sequence continues at coordinate 5,264,391 of JAVLUX010000038.1, read as the reverse complement.
ATATTCAGGAATTACAAATGACAGCAAATTTTTGTTTTATATGCACACATTGCAATTCTTTTTTTTAATTTGTTTTCACTATGTTTTTCCCTCAGTGTTTTCTAGTTCCAGTTTAGCATTAGTTTTTCAATATATTTAGTTTTTAAGTACAGTTTTAGTATTTTAGGGCTGTTAATGTATTGACATATATTTTTTATCAACGTTTACCATTGTTGTGGTTGTTGTGGAAATTGTACCATTTTCTCAGGCTGCCTAGTATTACTGATGGTATAATATACTGCATTGCAAAAATCATTTTCTTTCTGAGTATTTTAATATAGTTGTGCTTTTCAAGAAAGTTTGAAGTATTTTACATATTTTTACTGGAAAACAAGACAAAAATACTGAGCAAGAAAAATATTTTTTGCAATGCAGTATATTGTAAAATGTGCCATTAAATAGTAGTAAACCATCAATCATGCTAGAGGCCGGAGAAATATAGCAATGTTAAACATTTAAATGATGAGTCAACACATTAACAGCCCTAAAATAGTAAAACTATAATCAAAACTAAACTAAAACAGGGATAGAGTGAAAACAAATTAATCAAATTCTAAATCTATTTTAACCCTGGGTCAGGGTCGCATTTGGGCATTACAGAATTTCCAGCGTTTTTGTTCATTTTTGTGTGTGTTAACGTGTGTATTCGCAGACTCAGAGTTGGCGCTCATGTACAATGATGCATCGGTGCTGGAAAACCATCATCTCGCCGTCGGCTTCAAACTCCTGCAGGAGGAGAACTGTGACATCTTCCAGAACCTCAACAAAAAACAGAGACAATCGCTGCGCAAGATGGTCATAGACATCGTATGTTCTGCCGACCGAATTGTTGTATTCTGAATTTGTTTCTTTTTTTTTCGTTTATTCTTTTACTTTGAAATAATAAATGTATTATGTTACTTTAACATAGCTCACTGTGTATGTTTATCGTTATTGAAGGTCTTAGCTACTGATATGTCCAAGCACATGAACCTGCTGGCCGATCTGAAGACGATGGTGGAGACGAAGAAGGTCACCAGTTCTGGCGTGTTGCTCTTGGATAACTATTCAGATAGGATACAAGTGAGATGTTTGTCTTTACAATGTACCAAGTCAAAACAAGCAATAAATTCATTATTCAAATAAAAAAGAAAGTTAAATGATTGTACCAGAATTAGACTTGTTAAGCTCAACGAGGTATTTATTTTATTCAGTCATTAAGGCCTGCAATCTGTGGCGTTTAACTGTGCGTGTGTTGTTCAGGTGCTACAGAACATGGTCCACTGTGCGGATCTCAGTAACCCCACCAAACCGCTGCAGCTGTACAGACAGTGGACGGATCGCATCATGGAGGAGTTCTTCAGTCAGGGAGACAGAGAGAGAGAGCGAGGGATGGAGATCAGCCCCATGTGTGACAAACATAACGCATCGGTTGAGAAGACTCAGGTAACACCATTACTTTTTAAGATATTGATACAAATGTCTGCAGTATCCTTGAGAGAGTTGTAAACTTGTGCCTGGGTTCAGTACATTGATTTTACACTTTGAGTGTGGTGTGAAAATGCTGTAATTCCTCTTTGGAGCGCACCTTTGTTGGTACAACGAGGGCTGCACGATTATGACAAAAATCATAATTGTCAATTATTTCCATTGATATTGTAATTGCAATTATTTGGATTAAAAGAATATACATTAAAATACTTATTTTGTGTGGAACATATGTATGCCATAGTTTTTAAATTATGCTGCACAAGCTGAGAGGTCGACCGGTAGTGATAACTAAGGTGTTGTGAAAGGCCGATAGTTTTAAAATCGATTTATAAAATGTCAAACAAATTTGTATTCTTTCTTTACTATGGCAGGCAATGAAAAAAGAGTCCAAAATGAATAAAATCCCAGATGCAGTTTTTAAACCAAAATCCCAATAATGACCAGAAACAATTAAGATTTGGTGAATAAGCGGGACTTTTAAGTATAAACAAGCCCGAAACACACTCTATTCTTACTCTTTGTAAAGGGATTTAAGGGATAAGAGGAGGCGAGGACCGGCTTGACGATATAAATAATATTGTAATAGTAAACTGAAACAAAAGACTCAAACACACACACATGATGGACATGTCCGTAAACGATCTCTCTCTCCCGCACCATCTTCCGCAGTTGGCCTTTATCCCTCTCGGAGGCTTGATTATCCTGATACGGGACCTGGAGTGTATAATCACGACCCGGCCTAACCCTGCCACACTCTTATTTTGAAATTATGAAAAAAACTCTCAGCATAGATTTTTGTTCTATTCAGCACTGATTCATCTGTAAAACTGATACCGGTCTACCTCTAATGAGAACTGCATTCTTGAATAACTATTTGCACAAGAGTTATTAAACTTTTGAATAGAGTATACACAGATAGAAAGCAACGCAAAAATGGTAGAACACTAGGTTGTCGTTACTGATATGACGATAGGCTATTTTTAACACTTCTGGTTTGTATTCTTGCACTTGGAAGAAAAAATACATCATAAATATAACATTTTGACATTAATAGGCTATAGAAGCCTAATGCTTGAAATGGACTGTAATAGCAGGCCTGTATCAAAACGAAGGCGGTAGTTGAAATGCTTACAAACGTCTCTCCGTTTCTAGGTGGGCTTCATCGACTACATTGTCCATCCACTGTGGGAGACGTGGGCCGACCTCGTACACCCGGATGCCCAGGACATCCTGGACACGTTAGAGGACAACAGAGAGTGGTACCAGAGCACCATTCCTCAGAGCCCGTCTCCCGCTCCGGACCAGCCCGAAGAGGGCAACAGCTCTGGCGGGGCTGAGAAGTTCCAGTTCGAACTGACCCTAGAAGAGGACGGTGAGTCCGATACGGAGAAGGACAGCGGCAGCCAGGCCGAGGAGGAAGAGGAGGAGGAGGAGGACAACAGCTGTAGTGACTCCAAAACAATCATCACACAAGACTCGGAATCCACAGATATACCGGAAGCCGAGGAGGGGATTTCTGAGGAAGTTTCCATGGAACCTAGCATGGTAGAGGACGAGGAGGAAGACGAGCAGCCTGCAGACACATAGCGTGAACTGAATGCCATGATGGCACAAAACTTGAAATATGTAATAATTTACTGTCAAATTGAGTTCCAAAGCGCACGTTGCACTCCGAGACCTCGGCCTCCCTCTTTCTGTGTCTCATTCGGTCTCTCTACGAGCTGCCTGGAGACGAGAGGACATTAAGACTTCAGTAGGATGACATTTTATTTGCACTCAGGAATAATATTTAGTCCTCTTGATTTTTCAAACTTTTTGATTACCTTCGCTCACCCTGCGTCTTCTGGCACACGGCTAACGATGTCTGTTGACACCCCTCCTCCCGCTCTTCTCTCTGGTTCTCCCGCACCAGGTCATGTGACCGTAAGGAGGGCCGTTACTGTAGACGCCCGCTGCACAAAGCAATCGGAGGAGATTTCTCTCACTAAAACAACACCAGCCCTGGCCAGCGGGAAAAACATACAAAGGAGCGCATTTCCTTGGATTTCAGAGACCTTTTTTTCTACGTTTTGAGTCTTCCTAAACATTGACTGAAACGAAACACAAACCTAAAACACAACCTGTTGCTGTCATGGCCTCTTGGATGATTTTGTACGGTATACATATAGATTTTTATGTTACTTTTAATAACAAAACAGCAGCTGTTGTGTTTTCAAGGAACCTTAACGTGAAGGGTAACTTGCAAGTACGCAACGTGACGGTCGCCCTGCGTCAGGTTGTATGTTTGCATCATACATCACTGCTGTGTCGCACAAACCCTCTCCTTTCGCATTTAAGAAGGGGTATGTCATTTTTTATTTATTTTGTAAAACACTTACCTCCAATGAGCCTTTTAATACAGTTCACCTACAAATGCTTTGTTTACAGTATAACACTGATTTGTATAACATGTTCCTTTATATATATATATATATATATATATATATATATATATATATATATATATATATATATAGTGCATTTTATATTGTTTCAGAGCAATGATTTTGGTAAAGTGAAGGTATTCTTAATTCACAGGGATGTCATGATTATACGGTTTCACATTTAAAAATAAAATAAAGTTAATATAACCACAAATGGTTCAAATCTATGGTTAAAAACCATTAAATGTTTTATTTACACGTGGCAAAAATATATAAATATATATATATATAAAATTGAGTTTTTTTTGGTGTTAGCTTAAATGTGTGGCTTTTATGATGGTTATGGACGGTTTCCACGTGGTGCTTGGCCAGATATCGCAGACTGAGCTTGAACTTTCAATTCGGACATGTCCGTCAGGATCTCTCTCTCTCCCGCACCGCCCTCTGCGATCGGCCTTTATCCCTCTCGGTGGCTTGATTAGCCTAATACGGGACCGGGCGTGTCGAGTCACGACCCGGCCCCGCCGTGCCACATGGAGCTACACACAAACACAAACACACACAAACATTACCGAGGAATTCAATCGACTAGACTGATATACACTATAAAGCAACTTAAATTGGCTGTTTGGGAGCATTTGAATGACTGAGGGTTACTGAACAAAACAAAGGTACACATTTTACAAATTGGACGGGATGTTCCACTGGTTGTTCAACATCAAACTAGTGACTTTAATATTTGTATAGCTGTGGTGCTTTAAAAGGGATAAATTGAGAGATACAACTTTGCTTAAATTGGCTAAAAAATAATCATAAAACCGATTAACCTCGATTGTTTTTTTCCTCAGACGGTAATCTAACCATCATAAACTCACACCGTGGCATCCCTATTAATGCGTTCATAATGCCTCATAAATGTGAGCGCAGCGTAGCTCTAGCGGGAAGACTAGCAGCTGTACATCATCGCACCATTAGCTGGGTAATTCCCAGCCAATCAGATGTCAGCCATTGCTTTATAAGTCTGCTCACAATCTATCACATTGCTGTTTCAGTGCGCTAACACGGCAACCTCCACCACCCCACCACCACCAGTTGAGCCCCGTCCCACACGGGGGTAGGCTCCTCGCCCCTGCCTCCTATCTCCAGTAGGATATGATGGTTCCAAGTACAACTCCCTCGGACCGCCAGACGGGGCCTACGCCAAAGAGAGACATTACATTTCTGCGTTACATTCATCAAATAAATGTCATCTTAAACCTCACTCAAGCCTGCGTGTCTTCCTGATAGAAGTATGTTCAAATGAATAAACTGGGCGATTATCACAAAACGATTTTTGACATTGTGACATAAATTTTTATTTACGAAATATTCATGGTTACACCTCTAAAGAGCATATAATGGATAAATTGGTGGTTGATCATGTATTTTAATGAATTATATATTTTAAAGGTATAACTATGAATATGAGTATATAAGTATTATAATTGTTGTTTGATGATTCTAATGAAACGTGTCCCTAAAATGTCGTTTGAACATGCAACTTTTATCATAATGCTGAAACTATTACTTTATAGGTCAAAAGTGCGTATTGATCAATGCCTTTCGAAATATGATTACGCGAGCTGTTGGTATGGCATGATTTCATTGTTTGTTTAATGTTTTGATTCGCAAAACACAAATCGTTCATCCCATTAGATCAGAGATTTTCTCTTAGGGCTAGATGCAGTTTAGCGTCAATTCAGCATTCGCGCATTTCATGCCAAAATGTCCCTCCCTGCACTATGCGACACGCAGTGATCAGTGGCTTATAATAACTAATTATTATTTATATGTGTAAATGGTTTTATTTATTGCATTGCTGTTTTGCTTCTGTTTGAAAGCAGTACTGTAGACCATCAACTGTAGCGCAGAGCGTGTGGACTTGCAAGTTACTAAAAACTACTGTCTTTTTTGCCGTGTACATAGAACAAACCTTTTTAAAAGCTGTAGGAAATATAACATGTTCACAGAAACTTGAACTCTGGCTTTTTAGTAGTACTGATTTTGTTTATATATATATATATATATATATATATATATATATATATATATATATATATATATATATATATATATATTATTTGTTTTGGGTTTTTTTAAGTTTGTGCCATTATATTTCTTTCCTCACCAGATGACCTTACCTAATTGTGGATTTTATTTTTCTCACTGTTTACAATATATTTATTTTCCTGTACATATTGTAATGTTTGTTGTAAATGATGACAGATTCAAAACTTCGTCCCGAATGATGACGGAGTTGATGTATTTGTAAACTCTTGCTGAGAGAATGTTTATTATTATGAATAATATTCAATGTAAAAAAAATAATAATGATAATTTTCTGTATAAAAATGAAAACGGGGGGAAAAAAAAGGACTTTCAAGGTTGTTTATGGAAAACTGGGTGGAAAGCCAAACAGTACGAGAGAAGTTGCCACTGGCGTTTGGCCCCAGGGCTGTGCCTTAACATAAAAACATCTTTTATTTGTCTGTCTGTACATGTTCTGTCTTTTTACGTGTTAGAGAACTGTCCAAAACGATGTCTAACCCATTTGCTGCCAGGGTATCAGGGCATATTATGCGCTGCATTTAAAGATAAAGCTTAGGACATTAGTTTGATTTATTTTTTTGGTTTGTTTGTTTGTTTTTTTTATCCAAAAGTGGCACATAGTGAACACTGCTGTCATTGCTTTGGTTTTGGATGCCATATGCAATGCAGTGGATGCAATAGACTCTCAGATCTGCATTGAAATCGTTCAGTTTGCCCTAGAGGTGCTTGGCTGCTTGTAATCTTCTATTTCCATTCTGTTCTTCAACTTCGTTCAGGTACCGTCTGCTACCTTCGTCTCATCCAGCCTTGTAGATGTGCTTGTGCACTAAACAGTTTCAGATGTTTAAATAAATAAGCATATTTTCTGACACGTATACTGTAGATTTTAGCAGCCCTGGACCAAAGCCAATCGTGGCTATTATTATGTTTATTAATTTTTATTCCTGGTATTTTTTCAGTATCATTACTTTAACGTTTGATTAAGTTCTGGCTCATTAAAAACTGAAACTGACTTCTTTCAGTGGATACTTTTATCTCTTTGATGGTACTGTAGATCCAAATCCAATCGATTTAAAGTCCATAAACTACATATTTTTATATGCAACTAATGAAATAAAGCATGGGTTGATTACACACATGTCGCATGTTTGTATTTCTTGCAGAGAAGCAGATAAAGCATTTATGATGTCTTGTGTTGGTGAAGAAAATCATTGTATCTGTTTGCTCAATATCCAGATGACTCGAATGTTCTTTTGATGTGGTTCAGTACGTCATCATTTCTTCATGCGCTCCGGCGACATCTAGTGGACAGCAGAGCGTAGTGCGTCACGTCTGTATTTATTACAATATTATTTATTTTTGTGTTGATTTTTCTCCAAAGAGAAGCTTCGTTCATAGACAGTGTGTACTGATTTTTAGGCAAAGATAAGCTACAGATTTTAAAGCCGAGGTATGAGTTTCCTTAAATAATATATAATCACATCTTTGAGGTAAGTTCAATGCAGTCTGAGAAAATGTCAAACTCTGAAACCACCGGAAATACTGCGTACATTTGAATGATTCAAACACATTAAAAATATCTAAAATACTAAATCGCTGTAAAGAAGAATAAATAAAATACGAACCTAAAAAATATATATATATATATATTTAACCATGAACTGTATTGTGAAGGCCGGAGCGGAGTGGTGCTTCATTCGTAGGCTTTTATATGTTAAATCAATCCAGATAAATCGATTTCATATGACAGGAATACAATGATTTTAATAAAATCTAAAAACACCTTAAATTATTTGTTTAAAATGCACATTTCTCAAAAAAAAAAAAAAAAAAGCGCACTCTGCTGCCATCTGGTGGCCAGATCGAGGAACAGACGCAGTTTCATCCAGATATTAACTCGTTTATTTTCGGCTATCATGAGGAGCAATGGCAACATATGATTCGGAATATAGTGTGTATATATATATATATATATATATATATATATATATATATATATATATATATATATATATATATATTAGTGGTACTATATGTAATTTTTTAACGGAAGTGTGGCAAAAAGACTGGCTTACAGTCTCTTCAATGGTATATATATATTACAAAGGATTTTTCCCCATAGTGATTAGGGTATAGGGATGATACTTGTACTACTGACAGGGGGCGGCGTGCACCCCTAAAAATAGTCTGCATAACCGCTCAAAAACTTGTCCCGCTGAAAGCCCAAACATACCATTACCCAGGGGTGGGTGGTTGTATTTATTCCATGATCAATGGAAACATGTCCCATCAGAACTAGAATGATATGAGATTAAAATGGGGTATAGTGATAGTCTGTCAAACCTTGTGTTTTTCCCGCCTACGTGTCTTCTGTGTATCCCTTAGAGTCAATTTAACAGAGACGGGCCACTTCTATTAAAAGTAATGTGAGCTAATGGAACGCCCAACCGTCGTCAACGGATAAAGAAATGAAGTCCCGACTTACAAGTAAAAGAGCCTGTCACCGTTTAGACACAGGAAATAACTGCCAATCAATTCGAGAACGTTGCTAAAAAAAGACTTTGGTATCCTTCTGAAGAATCCCAACGTTAAAGGATGGATTTGTGGTTAGTGCAGCGCCACTGAAAAAGACAGTTGCGACCACTGATTGCTCATGACGTCACAACAGTGAAGCTACTGCACCGCCATCTTGGATCTCGATGGGAAATCTTCTGTTTTGGTGAGTAATTTTTACTTATCCAGTCACTTTAAAAAAAATGTAAGTCTGCATATGCTGCATCACAATGCGATCTTCCTAAATATATAATTAGTTATTTATTTGGACTCTCATTTTCTCCCCTGCTTATTGTAAGTGTGAGCGTGTTATGTTACTCTTTATTGCAGCGGCATTACCGTCAGCGGTGCACGTTTTACCTCAATAGAAACAAATTTAAGAAACTGAGGTAAGATATCAGTAGACATTTTCAAACATATGTTTTGCAGGCTTTAAAGTTTTTATTCTGAATACATAATTATGCTTTGTAGCGTTTGTTTACGTTGAACATTCATTGTGGTTATTAAAATATGTCATAATGCTAGTCGTTTTTATTAACAACTTTAAAACTTGTTGTTGTGTAATTTTGTATGGAAGAGGAATTATAGGGCCTTATACATTATATATATTATATACATAGAATATATTTACAGTATGTATGTATTAATATTTTTTCTCGTGCTTCTATGGTCATAATTACTCTTCTTATGTTAAGACATTCACATAAGCATGCTCAACAAGTTTATATCAATGAATACAAGCAACTGCTCAATTTAACCCAAGAAAGAAGTTTAGTTAATAGTGCAAAATAAACAAGGCAACCAGTTGCATTCAACAAAACATTTTATTATATAATATATACATGGAGAGGCAAGTTTTCCTTGAATGGGCAATCTTCATAGAAACTCAGGGGAGAGAGATGGTAGAAAGCAGGCCAGGAAAGGCATAAAAGTGTTCAAAAAAGCCATTGCTTTCACCGCAACAGTTAGGAGATCTGGACACCTGGCCATGAGCGCTCAATAAACCTCTGGATGATGATTGCTCAAAGCATCTTCAGACACACGTGTAAGAACCACAGTCAAATTCTTATCCATACAATGATGGCAAAATCATTCAAACTCCACGCCACAAGAAATGCTAGTTACTTGAATTTTTGTGAGAGGGCACTTCACTGCCAGAAACAGACAGCGGTGGAAGATGTATTCAGATATTTTGCTTAAGGACTAAAGTACTCCACTACAAATAAAAGTCCTGCATTCAAAACCTTAAAAGTAAAAGTATTAATATTACTGCTGCATTAATGTGTATGTTGCATTTTACTGCTATAGATGTTTAAAGTTGAGCTAACCTTGGGTAGTTTAATCTACAGCAATGCATTATGTTCTATCATCATGTTTGTAGCGTCGCTGTCCTGTGAGAACCGTGTATCTAAAAAGTAAACTTTTCATGATCTTAGAAAAACTGCCATCTTTGTGACAATGCATTTTATAGCTAATCCATGAGGGGTTTAATAGTTTATTTTGCTTTAGTAGGAGAATTTTCTCAACTCATAAAGGAACACTTAATCTTTCAGTATATCACAAACATTCAAAATCACCACATTTAGATAGAAGATAAGATGGTTTTCACTGGACAGGTTGGGCATGAAAAATTGTAAACTGAAAAGTAACTATTGTAGTAACTAAAGCGGTCAGACAAATGTAGTGGAGTAAAAAGTACAAGATTTGCCTCTTGAGATGTAGTGGAGTAAAAGTATAAAGTTGCATTAAATGGAAATACTCAAGTACAAGTACCTCAAATTTGTACAGGTACTTAAGTACACTTAAGTACAGTACTTGAGTAAATGTACTTAGTTACATTCCACCACTGGAAGTAGACCATGTCATTGGCCCCAGAGGAGACCGGGTCTCGAGTCGAGTCTGTTGCTGCTGGAGAGAACTGGGAGTAGTAAAGAAAGATGGAACTGTGTTAAGGTTAATATGCTGAAGGACATAGATTGAATACACATCGAAAGCCAATGTTTCCCAACGATTTTAATGAGGTAGAGATTACAAAAGTGAGAGTACATACTTACAGTTAGGTCCATTCGTATTTGGACATTGGCATGACTTCTGTCCAGTACATTGAATCTGAAATTAAATAAATGACAGCGGACTACACATTCAAACTCTCATCTTAAATTTGTGGGTATTTTCAGATGTATTATAGCCACTTGATAGACAGCCAATTTCAGAGTACCAAAAGTTATTGCACAAGTTCCTATAAACCTAAATTCTCTCCACCGGTGGAGAGAGTCAGCAGCTTCAAGTTCCTCGGTGTCCACATTACTGAGGAACTCACATGGTCCGTCCACACTGAGGCCGTTGTGAAGAAGGCTCACCAGCGCCTCTTCTTCCTGAGATGGCTGAGGAAGTTCAGGAAGAACCACCACATCTTCACACGGTTCTACACCAGCACTGTAGAGAGCATCCTGACTGGCTGCATCACCGCCTGGTACGCCAACATCAATGCCCTCAACCACAAAGCCCTGCAAAGGGTGGTGCGAACTGCCAGAAACATCATCGGAGGTGAGCTTCCCTCCCTCCAGGATATATATAACAGACGGTGTGTGAATAAAGCTCGGAGGATCATCAGAGACTCCAGCCACCCGAGTCATGGGCTGCTCTCACTGCTACCATCAGGCAGGCGGTATCGCGGCATCAGGACCCGCACCAGCCGACACCATGACAGCTTCTTCCCCCAAGAAATCAGACTTTTGAACACTTGATCACTCACGATCAACATACATCGCATGAAAGCTGTGATTGAAAATCAGGGTTATTTCATCAAATATTGATTTCTGAACTCTTCCTATGTTTAAACATTAATATTGTGTTGTTTAAAAATGAATATGAGCTTGTTTTCTTTGCATTATTCGAGGTCTGAAAACTGCATCTTTTGTTATTTTGACCAATAGCCATTTTCTGCAAATAAATGCTCTAAATGACAATATTTTTATTTGGGATTTGGGAGAAATGTTGTCAGAAGTGTATAGAATAAAACATAAATGTTAATTTTACTCGAACACATACATATAAATAGGAAATCCAGAAAAACTGATCATATTGAGAGGTCCCTTAATTTTTTCCAGAGCTGTGTGTGTGTATATATATATATATATATATGCATTAATCATCTTTAATTTCCCCTTTTAAACTCTTTAATTAAATCACCCTAATTATTTTCTGTATTGACTATTTGAAGAACTGACTTCATTTCTGCTATTGAATGTTTGCGCAGAATGTTGCAAAAAATAAAGTGTCTTTTTTTGTGTGTTATGGAGTCATTGAATCCTGTTATTGAAATTTATTCCTTAAATCCTAAAAGAAAATGGAAGTAAATGATAATGATTAGTTCACTTAAAGGTGCACAGTCATTTTTTTCCTGCTTTAGAAATTTTTAAATCAAAATTTAATAATAATTATGAAAATTATGTAGAGGAAATCATGAGCACCCACATTATAATGAAGACTCCAGTCATATCAGTAACCTTATAAAAGCTGTTTTATTCTACACGGAGAGGGTCCGCACATGGGGGCGGCCATGTTAGAATCACATGACCAGCTGAATACTACTCGCTTAATCTCAGTAGCCATCCTGTTATTGGACACTTTCAGTCATGGGTTAAATTATCAGTTTTTTTTTCATTTTTTTGTCTAGCAAAACCCTTTACAGAAATAAAAGATTTAAAAATGCATATGGTCTAACCAGACAAAAATGTTAGCTGTGGCTCAGGTGGTAGAGCGGGTCGGCCACTAATCGCAGGGTTGGTGGTTCGAAATCCCGGCCCACACAACTCCACATGCCGAAATGTCCTTGGGTAAGACAGTGAACCCCAAGTTGCTCCCAATGGCAGGCTAGCACCTTGCATGGCAGCTCTGTCGCCATTGGTGTGTGAATGTGAGTGTGTGAACGTGTGCGTGAATGAGTCACAGTGTAAAGCGCTTTGAATACCGTTAATGTTAAAAAGGCGCTTTATAAGTGCAGACCATTTACTATTTACCATTTGTGAGATTCAAAAATGGCTCAATGGAGAATTCTGCTTTCTGAGCTGTTCAGCGTCCCCTTGTGGAAGAACAACATTATGTCTCCTAAGATTATTTTGTTACGTTGCTAATATTAACCTTAGCCCTAATATATATATATATATATATATATATATATATATATATATATATATATATATATATATATATATATATATCAAATCTAAAACATTTTAAGACAAAATATTATGCACAGTCATTAGTTTCACTAATTAGTGCAGCATAGCTCTTGAGTATCAACACGATAGGAATATTTATTGGTATTTGCAACAGTAAATCATACACTTTTCACACGTACAGAAAAACAAACTCTGATTCCTTCAACCAAAACTTCATATAATAAATATCAGATAATTGATCACAAGTTAGGTCCAACAAATTTTCACAGAACCCAAAAGGAGGGTACAATAACACTTTTATCATGAACTGAGATTCAAAATAAATCATTGTATTTTGAGGGCTGCTTCAAATGGGTAAATAAAAATAAATACAAATATAATTTCAACTTTATTTTCCAGTGCAAACAGAGTTGTAAATTGTACAATTGCCCTAAAGAGAATGCAATTGTTATGCTAATGATCAAATTCAGACAATAAATTAAGTTTGAATTGCCTTGATGACCATGAAAATATGCAAACAAACAGGTTTACTCCACTAACAAAAACGTACCATGGAACCACAAGGTTTTTTGGACATATTCTTTGAAAGAATTACAGTGGTACTCATCTGGTATTAGCATCTGAACCATGCCATACCATCACATTATTTTTTTTTTTTGTAACGTAAACACATTTTCACACCCTTTTTAAGCTCATATTAAAAATAAAATTCCATAAAGCTGATTTATGCATGCTGTACACCTGAAATGACAGCTATTATAAAACTACTGAATACTCCAAACAACAGACATCCCTGCCTGAGACACGACTACAGTAGAGTGATTTCAGATATATAGCCCTGTACATGCTATCATTTAATTGCAATTTACACACACACACACACAAATAAAAACTACATGTAAATTGGCAAGATAAACATTTACTTTTCTCCATACTTAGTTAGTATATACACTACCATACAAACTCACACACCCCTATATGACTCCAAACTATTTTGCCTTCATGTCGGCACATATTCATCATATTCCAGTTTCAGCTTAGAGGCAGTCCGCTCATTCGCACATTTGTTAACTACGAGTGTGTGCAAAATCAGCATGGCAGATCTAGACGCTCTTTGACACTTCCTACACAAACACACAAATCAATCATTCAACACAACTGTACAAGAGGGTTTCAAAATATTGCACTTGCTGGCCCACTGCGACCCCCAAACTGAGGGACGCATAAAATAACAAATAAATAAGATTATACAGATACGGTTATCTAAATAGAGATGTCGTACAGTCTCATGCAAGGGTGATGCTAAAGGTGGCTTGTGTTGGGAAAACAAGGTGTTTTCTTATATATATATATTTTGAGGACACATCGATGAGCTATAAGTGTTACACAGATCGACAATTTGAATCTACAGTAAATCTGTGATCGCAAATGTTTTTTATTGTGCCAGATATGGTCGGCCTAACTTTATAGAAACTTGAATGTACTACGCTCACAATACCACACATATAAACAGACCACACCATGTAGTTTTATCTTTTAAGGGCTCTATATGCGTTTCATTTTTATATGAACTCTACGTGGATTATAATACATCATAATGGCGATTGGACAATCTCTGGGGACAACAAACATATAAATGAGCTGAATGGCAAATGTCAAGAAAACTGTCAAGAAAATGTCCTGATCATATTTCACCCCAAAATTAAAATATACATTTACAAAATTTGTAATTTTTTTTGTGCCACTGATGGATTATTTTCATGACAATTAAGCAAATTTTCTCCCAAATTCTCATTAAGGTAAAACAAAACAAAAAATGTCTGTCATTTCTGTCATTCTCATTACTGTGAAGTTATCGTATTTTTGGAAATTTTCTGAAATTAGCAGATTTTTGGTTTGTTTTTTGTAAATTAGTAATTTTATTTAAAATAAATTACATTAGTTTAAAAGAAAAAATTACTTAATTGTCATAAAAATAATGTAGTAATGAACAAAAGGTTTAATGGTCTTAAAATATACTTAATTTTCTTCTTGCAAAATATTAAATTTTTAGGGTCAACACAATGTTTTGCATTGTTATATTATTTTCATGAAGCAAATTTTCCCCCAAATTCTCATTACTGTTCATAACTGTACTGTCAAGTTTTCTTTGAGTTTATTTGTTTTTTCCATTATTCTCTATGGAAGAGGATTAGGGCCAAATAAAAATAATACAATTAAAACTTCTTGAGATTAAAGTCATTATAATGCAATATTTTGAGATATTTAACTACTTTTTTCCGTGAAACACGACTTTATTCTCAGAGTTTAATGAGGTTATTCTCAACATTTTATTTAAACTTTTTTCTCGAAATATAACGACTTTATTCTCAGTGTTTAATGAGTTTATTCTCATCATTTTATTTAAACTTTTTTCTCGAAATATAACGACTTTATTCTCAGTGTTTAATGAGTTTATTCTCAACATTTTATTTCAACTTTTTTCTCGAAATATAACGACTTTATTCTCAGTGTTTAATGAGTTTATTCTCAACATTTTATTTAAACTTTTTCTTGAAATTTAACAAATTTTTTCTCTAAATATAACGACTTTATTCTCAGTGTTTAATGAGTTTATTCTCAACATTTTATTTAAACTTTTTTCTCGAAATATAACGACTTTATTCTCAGTGTTTAATGAGTTTATTCTCAACATTTTATTTCAACTTTTTCTTGAAATTTAACTAATTTTTTCTCGAAACATAACGACTTTATTCTCATAGTTTAATGAGTTTATTCTCAACATTTTATTTAAACTTTTTTCTCGAAATATAACGACTTTATTCTCAGTGTTTAATGAGTTTATTCTCAACATTTTATTTCAACTTTTTCTTGAAATTTAACTAATTTTTTCTCGAAACATAACGACTTTATTCTCATAGTTTAATGAGTTTATTCTCAACATTTTATTTAAACTTTTTTCTCGAAATATAACGACTTTATTCTCAGTGTTTAATGAGTTTATTCTCAACATTTTATTTAAACTTTTTTCTCGAAATATAACGACTTTATTCTCATAGTTTAATGAGTTTATTCTCAACATTTTATTTAAACTTTTTTCTCGAAATATAACGACTTTATTCTCAGTGTTTAATGAGTTTATTCTCAACATTTTATTTAAACTTTTTTCTCGAAATATAACGACTTTATTCTCAGTGTTTAATGAGTTTATTCTCAACATTTTATTTAAACTTTTTTCTCGAAATATAACGACTTTATTCTCAGTGTTTAATGAGTTTATTCTCAACATTTTATTTAAACTTTTTTCTCGAAATATAATGAGTTTATTCTCAACATTTTATTTCAACTTTTTCTTGAAATTTAACTAATTTTTTCTCGAAACATAACGACTTTATTCGCAGTGTTTAATGAGTTTATTCTCAACATTTTATTTAAACTTTTTTCTCGAAATATAACGACTTTATTCTCAGTGTTTAATGAGTTTATTCTCAACATTTTATTTAAACTTTTTCTTGAAATTTAACTAATTTTTTCTCGAAACATAACGACTTTATTCTCAGTGTTTAATGAGTTTATTCTCAACATTTTATTTAAACTTTTTTCTCGAAATATAACGACTTTATTCTCAGTGTTTAATGAGTTTATTCTCAACATTTTATTTAAACTTTTTTCTCGAAATATAACGACTTTATTCTCAGTGTTTAATGAGTTTATTCTCAACATTTTATTTAAACTTTTTTCTCGAAATATAACGACTTTATTCTCAGTGTTTAATGAGTTTATTCTCAACATTTTATTTAAACTTTTTTCTCGAAATATAACGACTTTATTCTCAGTGTTTAATGAGTTTATTCTCAACATTTTATTTAAACTTTTTTCTCGAAATATAACAACTTTATTCTCAGAGTTTAATGAGTTTATTCTCAACATTTTATTTAAACTTTTTCTTGAAATTTAACAAATTTTTTCTCGAAACATAACGACTTTATTCTCAGTGTTTAATGAGTTTATTCTCAACATTTTATTTAAACTTTTTTCTCGAAATATAACGACTTTATTCTCAGTGTTTAATGAGTTTATTCTCAACATTTTATTTAAACTTTTTTCTCGAAATATAACGACTTAATTCTCATCATTTTATTTAAACTTTTTTCTCGAAATATAACAACTTTATTCTCAGAGTTTAATGAGTTTATTCTCAACATTTTATTTAAACTTTCTTGAAATTTAACTAATTTTTTCTCGAAACATAACGACTTTATTCTCAGTGTTTAATGAGTTTATTCTCAACATTTTATTTAAACTTTTTCTCGAAATATAACGACTTTATTCTCAGAGTTTAATGAGTTTATTCTCAACATTTTATTTAAACTTTCTTGAAATTTAACTAATTTTTTCTCGAAACATAACGACTTTATTCTCAGTGTTTAATGAGTTTATTCTCAACATTTTATTTAAACTTTTTTCTCGAAATATAACGACTTTATTCTCAGTGTTTAATGAGTTTATTCTCAACATTTTATTTAAACTTTTTCTTGAAATTTAACAAATTTTTTCTCGAAACATAACGACTTTATTCTCAGTGTTTAATGAGTTTATTCTCAACATTTTATTTAAACTTTTTTCTCGAAATATAACGACTTTATTCTCAGTGTTTAATGAGTTTATTCTCAACATTTTATTTAAACTTTTTTCTCGAAATATAACGACTTTATTCTCAGAGTTTAATGAGTTTATTCTCAACATTTTAAACTTTTTCTTGAAATGTAACTATTTTTTTCTCGAAATATAACGACTTTATTCTCGGTGTTTAATGAGTTTATTCTCAACATTTTATTTCAACTTTTTTCTCGAAATATAACGACTTTATTCTCAGAGTTTAATGAGTTTATTCTCAACATTTTATTTAAACTTTTTCTTGAAATGTAACTTTTTTTTCTCGAAATATAACGACTTTATTCTCAGTTTAATGAGTTTATTCTCAACATTTTATTTCCACTTTTCTTGAAATTTAACTAGTTTTTTCTCAAAATTCGACTTTATTCTCTGTTTAATGAGTTTATTCTCAACATTTTATTTAAACTTTTTTCTCGAAATATAACAACTTTATTCTCAGTTTAATGAGTTTATTCTCAACATTTTATTTCAACTTTTTCTTGAAATTTAACTACTTTTTTCTCAAAACACGACTTTATTCTCAGAGTTTAATGAGTTTATTCTCAACATTTTATTTCAACTTTTCTTGAAATTTAACTACTTTTTTCTCAAAACACGACTTTATTCTCAGTTTAATGAGTTTATTCTCAACATTTTATTTAAACTTTTTCTTGAAATTTAACACATTTTTTCTCGAAACATAACGACTTTATTCTCAGAGTTTAATGAGTTTATTCTCAACATTTTATTTAAACTTTTTCTTGAAATTTAACTAGTTTTTTCTCAAAACCCAACAACTTTATTCTCAGTTTAATGAGTTTATTCTCAACATTTTATTTCCACTTTTCTTGAAATTTAACTAGTTTTTTCTCAAAATTCGACTTTATTCTCAGTGTTTAATGAGTTTATTCTCAACATTTTATTTAAACTTTTTTCTCGAAATATAACAACTTTATTCTCAGTTTAATGAGTTTATTCTCAACATTTTATTTCAACTTTTTCTTGAAATTTAACTACTTTTTTCTCGAAACACAACTTTATTCTCAGAGTTTAATGAGTTTATTCTCAACATTTTATTTAAACTTTTTTTCTCGAAATATAACAACTTTATTCTCAGTTTAATGAGTTTATTCTCAACATTTTATTTCAACTTTTTCTTGAAATTTAACTACTTTTTTCTCGAAACACAACTTTATTCTCAGAGTTTAATGAGTTTATTCTCAACATTTTATTTCAACTTTTTCTTGAAATTTAACTACTTTTTTCTCAAAACACGACTTTATTCTCAGAGTTTAATGAGTTTATTCTCAACATTTTATTTAAACTTTCTAGAAATTTAACAATTTTTTTCTCGAAACACAACGACTTTTCTTGAAATTTAACTAGTTTTTTCTCAAAACACGACTTTATTCTCAGTTTAATCTCAACATTTTATTTAAACTTTCTAGAAATTTAACTATTTTTTTCTCGAAACACAACGAATGTTCTTGAAATTTAACTATTTTTTTCTCATAACACGACTTTATTCTCAGAGTTTAATGAGTTTATTCTCAACATTTTATTTCAACTTTTTCCTTGAAATTTAACTAGTTTTTTCTCAAAACACGACTTTATTTTCAGAGTTTAATGAGTTTATTCTCAACATTTTATTTCAACTTTTTCTTGAAGTTGAACTATTTTTTTCTCAAAACACAACTTTATTCTCAGAGTTTAATGAGTATATTCTCAACATTTTATTTAAACTTTTTCTAGAACTTTTTTCTCAACACAACGACTTTTCTTGAAATTTAACTAGATTTTTCTCGAAACACAACGACTTTTCTTGAAATTTAACTACTTTTTTCTCATAACACGACTATATTCTCAGTTTAATGAGTTTATTCTCAACATTTTATTTAAACTCTAGAAATGTAACAATTTTTTTCTCGAAACACAACGACTTTTCTTGAAATTTAACTAGTTTTTTTCTCAAAACAACTTTATTCTCAGAGTTTAATGAGTTTATTCTCAACATTTTATTTAAACTCTAGAAATGTAACAATTTTTTCTCGAAACACAATGACTTTTCTTGAAATTTAACTAGTTTTTTCTCAAAACACGACTTTATTCTCAGAGTTTAATGAGTTTATTCTCAACATTTTATTTAAACTTTTTCTTGAAATTTAACTAGTTTTTTCTCAAAACACGACTTTATTCTTAGAGTTTAATGAGTTTATTCTCAACATTTTATTTAAACTTTTTCTTGAAATACTGCGAGTTAAATCTTGCATTATAATGACTTTAACCTTTAACCTTAAAATTTTTTAAATATTTTTTTCTTCCATAATTCTCAATGGTGATTCTCATTACTGTAATAGTTTTAATATAATAGTGAAAAATACTGAAATACAATGGTTTATTTATTTATTGTAAATGCGTAAATATTGTATTTATTTGTTATTTAAAACAAAATTGCATTACAGCAATGAGGATTTTGGTGGGAAACATGATTATTTATTATAAAAATTAAAAGGCTTCATTTTCTTTATATAAAATATGAATTTTTTCATTGATTTTGAGGTGAAAAATGACACATTTTGAGATTCACCCTAGAACTGCTCTGGCTTGGCAATAGGTTTGCTGTAGTTGTGACTCGAATAAAAAGATATTTTGTCATTCATGGCTGAAGTCATATAATGTTTGCTGCTTTAAATATTTATGACTGACTCACTTCTTCTTAAAATAGCTGCCCGATACATTTCCTTGGCTATTACTGCATAATTTTACAAGTCAAGCTCTGACCCAACTCTGGCAATAGTGAAGTGGTTTCCTTAAAACGTTTAAAAATCACCAAATCCTTTCCAAACATGAGCGTAAAACAAGATCAGGGACTGAAAATGCTGAGAGCAACACTTCCACAAAGTAACTTTATAGCCAGCAGAGATACAGAACCAACAGCGATAAACAGAAAATAAAACTCACTTCATCTCGAAAAAACTTTTTCAGACATACAGTTCATGAAACAAATTTCTTTTTCACACTGTTAAGTCTGTTTGTTTGCAATAAACAGATAAATAAATCTCACTTCAATAAGTCAGTGTGAATGTATTTACAAAGATTAAATCAATGTGCAGCGTAACAGAAACATTTACTGTTATTTTTCCCTGTAATTAACAGCTACTTGAATTCACAACAGTGTTATATTCATAGTTCTACGGTATATACAAATATGTACACTTGATATATCATTGTATTGTGTATAAGTAACATCATCTTAATGTAATCTACAGTACACACACACTAGTCCACACTACAGCTGATATCACTGGAGCTGCAAGAAGGGGATAAAAACGCTCAATGCAGATGTTAATATGGTATGTATTTCTGACCAACACAAATGGCTGAAACGGCTGAAATTGCCATTGTATCGGCCTCCTGCTGCGATGATAACGCTGGTTAAACAAGATCAAGCTCTAAACAGCTGAAAGTCATTCGTTCATAAAAAGTTGACACATGCATGTGGAGAAAGTCTTAAAAGTGCTCCAAACGATTTTACCATTTTGCTAACTTCTGCTAGACTACGGGGCCGTTCATACGGGACGCGTTTTTGCATCTGCGCTGTTTAATAGCTGTTTTTCTATGTAAACATACACCAGACAGACCGTCTTTGACCACCACGTGCCGCATTTTTCAATACAATTGTCTTGAAAAAGGGTTCATTATTCAAAGCTTCCGTACAAGGTTCATTTTCCAGTCATCTGGTGGGGAAAATATGATATATATCTATATCTATATATATTAACATGTAGATTGGGAAATATTATTCTTGTGGGATGTGCAGTAATGCTTTACAGGCTTCAGCAACAAACGTCACATCACGTATTTTAAAAACATGTCTCAAGACACCTGCATTCTGCTCCATTTGCTGTTCTGCATATAGCATTTTGTTTCACACAAAATCAGGAACTGTGTGAACAGCCCCTTTTCAGGCTGTTTTCACACTTTGTTCAATGCTGAGTTCTTCCCCTGCTGCCACAGGTCTCTTCACATTGTATTATTTAGGTCCAAACCGCACTACGTTCATCAACGCGAGTACCACCACGAGCACTAGCGGCAGCTGTTTCCTGTTGTATTACTAGATAGCAACGCAGCAGAAAAAAACACGACAGTTTTACATTACTTTTAATGACGTTTTTGTCTCTTTGGGTTTACCAAAAAAAACTTCAAACATGCAAAACAGAACTTGTGCTTGACTGTGTTTTCTGATTGGCTTTAAGAGCATAGACTTTCTTTTTGGGGGGGGCTGTTTACAGAGTTTAGGGCTGTAACAGGGACAGGATACTGTTTCAGTTACATAAATCAGGTAGTAAGGATATTAAAAATAAAACCTTGCATACACCACCTTCAAATATATAACAATATTCAAAGGCTGTCAAGATTTTGACAGTGATGAAAACGGTGTGAAACGATGAACTAGGCACCATATAGAAGAACGAGTCTAGTGCAAAGGTGCTGTATAAATAATATCAACATGATACCTTCAAATATAGGTTATTATATTGTCAGTGTTTCCTAGTTTTAGTTTCGGTCATTTTTATTTTAGTTTTTAGTATTTTATGGCTACAAAAAGCTAAAGTGTTAACTGGTATCATTCAAATATATTTAACATTATGAAATTTTCCAGTCTTGTGTTGCCTTTATCTAGAAGCATTTTCATGATTATTTAAGGTGGATTGTAGGGACGTTTGTAGGCTTGTATCATCAGTGGGGCACAGACCCCCCGGTGTCCCCTTATTTTCTAATCTGGCCCGGGGGCTGGCCTCTCCTGGATAATTTTCAGGCAAAAACAGCTCCAATTATTGTGACTTTAGGAGGAAAAGTTTTGTTTTGTTTTGAGTAGTATAGTATAAGTGTGCAATTGAAGTCAGAAGTTTACATACACTTAGGTTGATTTTTTTAACGACTCCACGGATTTAATATTAGCTAACTATAGTTTTGGCAAGTTGTTTGGGACATCTACTTTGTGCATAACATGAGCAATTTTTCCAACAATTGTTACAGACCGATTGTTTCACTTTTAATTGACTATCACATAATTCCAGTGGGTCAGAAGTTTGCATACACTAAGTTAACTGTGCCTTTAATCAGCTTAGAAAATTCCAGAAAATGATGTCAAGCTTTTAGACAATTAGCCAATGAGCTTCTGATAGGAGGTGTACTGAATTGGAGGTGTACCTGTAGATGAATTTTAAGGCCTACCTTCAAACTCAGTGCCTCTTTGCTTGACATCATGGGAAAATCAAAAGAAATCAAAGAAATTAGAAAAAAAATGGACCTGTACAAGTTTGGTTCATCCTTGGGAGCAATTTCCAAACACCTGAAAGTACCACGTTCATCTGTACAAACAATAGTACACAAGCATAAACACCTTGGGACCACTCAGACATCATACCGCTCAGGAAGGAGACGCATTCTGTCTCCTAGAGATGAATGTAGTTTGGTGTGAAAAGTGCAAATCAATTCAAGAACAACAGCAAAGGACCTTGTGAAGATGCTGGAGGAAACAGGTAGACAAGTATCTAGATCCACAGTAAAACAAGCCCTATATCGACATAACCTGAAAGGCTGCTCAGCAAGGAAGATGCCACTGCTCCAAAACCACCATATAAAAGCCAGACAACAGTTTGCAAGTGCAGATGGGGACAAAGAACTTACTTTCTGGAGAAATGTCCTCTAATGAAACAAAAATGTAACTGTTTGGCCATAATGACTATCATTATGTTTGGGGGAAAAAGGGTGAGGCTTGCCAGCAAAAGAACACCATCCCAACTGTGAAGCATGGGGGTGTCAGCATCATGTTGTGGGGGTGCATCATATCAATTACAAATTATTATTATTATTTTTGTCTCTTCTTCATGTCCAGACAAAAATAGGAAACTTTCTAAGCACCTTCGAAAAAATTAAGTCTGGACTCTTTGTGTTTTTGACATTGTGGTGGTGTTCATGTGTGCTCGTAAATACGATAATTCCGATGTGATTTAAAGGCAGCAGTTCCTAGACAGCTCTGTTCCCATTGGGTAGGTCTTGGACAGTAAAGGGTCACATGACTCATGACATGCACCAATCAGATTCAAGTTGTTCCAGCATCTGCATTATATGACATTAAAGGATATATACTTCTATGTAAAGGAGTTACAACACACACTCACACACACAGATGCTACCATGTTGTAAAGTGAGCACTAACAGGCACAGTTAGGTTGCTGTTGTGGTGGAGGGTTATCTGTTAACCTCGCTGTGCCCTGGGTTCCTGTGGTTACAGCAGGGTCAGTCTCTAAGTTCTCTGACATCTTGTCGCAGATTATGTCCACCAGACACTCAAAGGTCTGCTTCACGTTGATGTTGTCCTTGGCGCTCGTTTCGAAAAACTCAAAACCTGTCGGACAGAAGCAAAAACATACAAGTTTATATCTGTTGCAAAACCTGGCAAGTTGCCTACCTAGACGGTGTATTTTGATGCACGCAGACAACATGAAGGCTCTTCCAAACAGTGAGCAACAAAATGATGCTGCCTTCTTAATCCAAGATGGGGAACGGAGTCAGAAGATATGTCTTCTTATTCACTGGAAAGTATTTATAAAAACTTAATTTCTTCTCCAATTGCACACCAAACAAATCGAGCTCCTCAAATGAAGCATACAAGAGAGAGACATGACTCAAACTGATCGCAATAGAGTTTGACTTTAGCATATTGCGTAAGTAAAAGGAAGGCATGAATAAAAATATAGATTTTCTGATGCATCGCTGTCCTCATTTGAATAATTTCAATATTGATTCTTAAATCTCAAGTTTGAAAGTCAATGATTAGCCACAGGCTTGTAAATGATCAAATTTGATCACACCAGTGATTGAGTCATGCATTGAAGTTCAGTCTCCTTTCTCTGTGTGTTGAGAGCAAGCGTGCCGCACAAGCCCTCAAAAGTGAAGCCAAAACGTCTCGATCGCCCCCCAGAGGCCGGTCCTAGTATAGGTCATAAACCCCCCCTCCCCATGTTATTCAACGGGACGTGAGACCAACTAAACAATTAAATTACACTTCACATATCTTTTTTCCAAAGACAGTTTCTGTCATTTACTGTAGTTTTTATCACGCTGATGTAATTTCAAGTGTTTGTTTTTAAAATAAATTTGTTTTTAGTTAGTTATTTGATGCTATAAAAACGGTGCTGTTACGTCATGATTGACAGCTGTGATTGACAGGTTCTCTGAGCGAAGTAGTCACTGAAGCACCAACGGACTTTTTTTCGAGATATTCGGAGGATTGAGGAGATCGGAGCTTTAAATTACATATCTAAATTTCTATAATTAATTATTTCACACCGACATAATGGGTTGTTCTGCAGTAGAATGTGCTAACCGATCTGGCAGGGGCGTGTGCTTGCGATTGATTCTGCGAGAGTGAGGGCGGGGCCTTGTTTTCGCGGCTTTACTTCCTGCTCACTACTGCGCATGACTGGTCCCGAAAACGCAAGTGCGCAGACTCAAGTTCCAAGATGTCAGCGCCATATCGGGACACTGGCGGCTTCAGTTCTCTCCGATGGAAAAGAGCGAAGGGGCGTCGTCCATCTTTTTTTACAGTCTATGGTTGAGAGTTAAAGTTTGATTTGACTCTTTTTGTGTAATGTGTGTCCAAAGACGAGATCCACGCAATGCATTTGTCATTCAATAATATTCTTTTTGTTCTTCACAGTCAATTGCTTTTATTAAAATAAACAGCGCAAAATAAACATTTTATTCTAATCACACAAAGCACAAATGAGATAAAAGGCATTTGAGTCCTCGCTTGTTAGCTTGCGCTCATTTACAGATGCTCTTTACAGAAATGTCCTTTTTTTAAAGAGACAGTAACGGTTTTTATCGTGTGTTCTACAAATCAATGTAAATACCTGTAAATAGAACAAATTATGCAATAAACAACAAAAAACGTGTAACAAAATATAATTATATTAAAATTACAAAATACTGTATTTGAATTAAATTAAAATACAGTATATTTTATAATTAAAATACAGCATATTTTATAATTAAAATACAGTATATTTTATAATTAAAATACAGTATATTTTATAATTAAAATACAGCATATTTTCATATTAATTGATGGAACGCATGGATTTGTAAATTTTTGAAAAGCTAAAATGTGAACAAAATAATATAAACAAATAAAATATAACTTCTAAAATTAATATTTTCATAATGTACCAAGATAGAAGGTCTATTGTATAATTAGCAGCATTAGCTGTTAATTTCTTTCATATGTAAGCAAATGGAAATAAACTCAATATAAATCGATATCCAATCGAATCTAAAGCGGCATCAAATTCATTCAATTCGAGAGCTTGAGAATCGGATTCTAACTGGTAAATCTGTATCAACACCAAGCCCTAGTAAAAGGGATAATTAACCCCCCCCCCGAACATTTTTTTTTTAATAAAATTTTAATAAGAATTATTTTTATTAATATCTTGACACAATGGACAACACAGATTTTCACTGAAAAATTACTTAAATATGCCTTTTGCCTTTCATATACCTTTTGAAAGCTTTATAGTGAGTCACCATCAACTGCCATTGTATTGAAAAGGTGGACCGAAATATTAATACATTTTTCTTTTTCTTTCCACACAAGCAAAAGTCCTCCAGGGTTTGAATGATATGAGGGTGATTAAGTTTGAAAACGCATAGATTTGGCATTTCTTTTGCACACTATAACAGTGTTGTTTTCCACCGAAAAACCTTTCGAAAACACTCTCCATTACCGCATACGGTGGAAAACAATGACATTTGCAAACTGAAAACTTAGCATGGATTTGGCCTAAATTATTTCAGAATTTTCATTTCTGGGTGAACTATTCTTTTAACGATGCAGTTCTCTAACTAAATAAAAAAAAAAAAGAGATCAAGCAAATATTGAAATATTCCTTCTAAATGGATTGGATTAGTTTTAGGGACACGTTTCAGTACTAAATGAAATATATTTATAATCATAATTTATCTCTCATTCTGCATCGGCCAAAACGAGGTAGAGCGTCACAAGTGCACCTATGATGCCTTAACCCTATAACGCCATGTGTATCAAATATGATAAACAACGTTTGACAGATTTGTACGTTTCACATTTATGGCACCATCTAGTGGTTATTTGTGAAAAAAGTGGTTTCAATGTTTGTATCGATGTATTTAAAATGGTGGCGGACTTGCACGAAAAGTGACTCTTTTCATATGCCAGGCTTTACAGGGTTAAAATACTGTCTAAGTAGGCAGCTCACTAGGTTTTGGAACAGAACTACAGTGTGCTACTTTACAAATCAAGATTATCAATTAATGAGTTGATTATTTAGTCAAAAGGCTGAGGTACAGTATGTCCTGGTTTACATCAGGCAGTAACTGAGTCTATTTTCACTGTTCTGTGTTAGCTTGAGCTACAGGACGAGCTGTTTGCACATTCTGGTGTGATCCAATTATATGCGTATAATTATCGCCCGAGTTCAAAGCTGCAAGACTTTCCATATGCTTTAATTTATTCACAGTGAGGGTATGCTATGTGAACTAAGCCTAAGACTATCCATCTGATGTTTATTTCTGTAATAGTGCCTATATATTAGCAGAAATGCAACATTTCAAAAACCATAAACAAAACAATGCAAGGTAAGGGAAAATACAACCCAGACTACATTAAATATGAGTTGGGTCGCCACTTGATGTCCAATGTAAAATCTGGGTTATGAATCAAATGCAAAGTTAAACTGACCCACCTGTCTGGCTTCCTAGTTGCAAAAGTTTCTGATTGGTCCAGAGAAGAGGAGGTAATCTCAGTTTGGGTTTGATAGTGGATGGGGTTAAGAAACGTGAACTTACCCAACTGTTCTGCCAGCAGTCTGCCGCTATCCATGGACACAACTCTCTCCTCCTCCATGTCACATTTATTTCCTGCCAGGATGACCTGTGCGTTGTCCCAGGAGTACGTCTTTATCTGGGTTGACCTAGTTACAAAAAACCAAGGATGTTACAGTACACTCATATAATACAATTAAGCTCAATATATGAATATTAACAAGAATGATGGTTAGAATGTGTTTTCCACGGCCTATTTGTACAGTTTTATGGTATATGTAGTATACAGACATCTTAACCAATTAACCTTTTACTTTGCACTCACCTTTTTTCAGCACAAGCCTGAAATGTACATAATTCATGTACGTACTATTCAAAATAAAATGGCTGTAGTTTATCACCTCTTTTGTATTACAGGTATTATTGTGGTCTCCTTTGAAAGTAGACACTTGCAAGTTTGTTTTCTTAAGTCAGGATTAATAAAGGCCATGAATATAAAAAGTTAGAAAAGCTTAAATTCATCATAAAGTGCTCAGCAATTTATTTCATAGTGGGTAGTGGCTGCGGAGTACTTTTGCTGCGATTTGACTGTCACGATTCTCTGATTGGTGGATTTACCACCTCAGGATCATGGGTAGTGTAGTTCTTCATCAGGAATGCCACTATTAAACACTATTTATTTTTCCAATTACATTAATATAACATGGACTGATGGCTTCAGCATATAACATCGATTAACAACCTCGGAGCTCATATTAGGTCTATCTTTAAACGTTTATTATGGAGTACCGAATGTGACAATATTAAAAAAAATATAAATAAATACATTTATTTGCAAAGAAATGTAAAGAATGAGGGGGCCTGTGTAGCTCAGCAAGTAAATATGTTGACTACCACACCTGGAGTCGCAAGTTTGAAGTACAAGGTGTGCTGAGTGACTCTAGTCAGGCTTCCTAAGCAACCAATTGACCCGGTTGATAAGGTGGGTAGAGTCACGTAGCATGAGCCTCCACATGCGCTAGGTCTCCGTGGTAATGCGCTCATAAAGCCACGTGATAAGATGCACGGGCTGACAGTCTCGGACACAGAGGCAAAGGAGGTTCGTCCTCTGCCACCTGGATTGAGGCATGTCACTACGGCACTATGAGGAATTGGGGAGAAAAAAAAAAGTTTAAAAAAAAATGACCAACTTCCTGTTGGGCGGAACTAAAGACAGTAATTACAAAAGTTGTCTGGCTTGATGTGTTCAATATATGTACCAAGTTTGGTGACTGTAGATGAAACTGACCCCACCACTTTAGTCAAAAGGTGGTGCTACAGAGCCCGCCTTACATGCCCCAAAAGCACCCAAAACTTTGAAAAGATGTATATTAATAATCCTAAGAACATCATTAGGGCCTCCACACTTTCAGTGCTTAGGCCCTAATTAATAAATGTGGAAATAAATAAATGTATAAATAAATGAGGAAATAACAATATAGCATAAATAAGGAAATTAATGTATAAATAATCATTTATGTACAATTTAAACATTAATTAATTTCTAAGTACACTTTTTTTCTTTTACATTTCTTTGAAAAAACATTTATTTATTCTTTTAATTTAATTAATACATTTTTTGGTCACATTCAGTCCTCGTTATCGTTAAAAATAAACTCCCCTATGGAAAATATGAATGGAAACAGACTGTTTTATTGTACTGAAAAGACAGACTGATTTTTGTCTTCTGCGTAAGAAGGAAAGTCACACAGGTTTGGAACAATATGAGGGTGAGCTAATAATGACAGATTTTTCATTTTTGGTTTAACTATCACGTTAAAGCTATTTACACGATCTTCTCAGGTCTAGATTTTTTAAAACGCTTGTATTGTAGAGCAGCATTTCTCTTTTAGAGCAGAGTTTCTTCTGTTTCCCTCAGTGTTTTGTGTGCGTTTGGTTTAATTAGCTGTCAGTTCACTGACCACAGCTGCATTTATCCCTCCAGCGGCTGGATTGAGTCTCCAGGGTTCAACCACACTTGCATTTTTCTCAATACTAAACTGATGTTAATGCTAAGCTGTGCTAAACTGGATAAACTAGCTCCTTCACTCTTTGTTAGCATTAAAGTAGCTTCTCTAAAACTGTAGCTAGCCAAAATACATGCTCCACAAAATGTAATTAGACTACAGTTGAGCTACTACTATATATATATATATATATATATATATATATATATATATATATATATACACATACATACATACATACATACACACACACATACATAGCTAGCTATACTACACATTACAACTGACTTAGACATTTTTTACCAGGCCTTTATCATTTTGGTACATTTCAAATGCCTTTTATGTATAGACTTCACTGTTTTAGCCTTGTCCCATTCTCAGACATTCAATATTAAACTATAAATATACATTATAAAACTACAATTTAATACATGTTTAAAACAAAGAGCAAACTAAACAAACCATTTCAGTATTTACTGTGTGAAAATATTTTTTTTCCCACCAAACCAAACAATTTTGCCCCTAATAAAGCTTTTTCAAAAGTTAGAGTACTTATTGACCAAGTGGACAAAAGTGTTATTGAAGAGCAAGCTTGAGATGAAATATGAGACAGCTGATGTTTGGGAAAACAAAAAAAAAACGTGTAATTTCCAATCAAGCTGTAATTTTGCCAAATTATGCATAATGATTGAATATGTGATTTAACTTTATGTAATTAGGATACGTAAAATGTTAGCTATGAAAATAACCTCAGCAAGACAAAGGAGTCGGCCTTTGAGTTGTCCTGGAAATGACAAAAATGACATAAATCTCCAGTGATGCATGCACATACACTGTTGGACAACTAGTGAGAGGGTGAACATTTTTGACTTTAGAAGTTCACTGTGTGAAACACCCATGTTTCTCACACAAAGCTATCGTCTGGCTTCAGATGACTTGGAATAAAGCACAAAAGTTGTATGGTTCTTTTTTTTGGAGCTCAATCGCCTCATTTTCTCATTGTATGGGAAACAACATTCATCCAAACTCCCTTTGAGCTCACTGAAAGAAAGTAATACTGTTTTGGAACAACATTAGGGTGAGTAAATGACAGAAAATTACATTTTGGTTTAACATTTAAATTCTGGTGTTATTTCTGATTAATAAAGTAATAAACAATGTATTTTTACAGTTGTAATGAGACGGTGGTTGATCTGGGTCATCATTTCTCTTTATTCTCTCTGTTCCAGTTCCTCAGTCTAATCATTAACGTTCATTAGTCTCTCTCTCCATACCCTAATTAAATGAACCGCCGCTCACAGACCACAGCCAAATGTCCAACTGAGCTGATCAATAAAGCAGCAAACATGAAGCTCTGAACCCTGCTGACATTTAACACTGAGAGAAATTTAAATTATGTTAGTTAAATATTAACCAGATGTATTTCCTGAAAACCCTCTGTAGCTGTTTACAGACCAATGATACTTGATACTATTTACTTTTTAATAAATGTCTTTAGACTTATTCTTAAATGAATATTCTGGGTTCAACATAAGTTAAGCTTAATTAACAGCATTTGTGTCATAATATTGATTACAACAAAAAAATCATGCCCCTCCTTTTCTTAAAAAAACAAAACAAAAAAATCTGGGTTACAGTGAGGCACTTACAATGGAAGTGACTGGGCCAATTTTTGAACTTTCACAAGCAGCACACAATATTGTAGAACATGATTTTAGTGTGATAAATTAACTTACTAACCTTTTCTGTTAAAAAAAACCTTTTCTGTTAGTCAATTTTACAACTTCGTTGCCATGTCGATGAAATATCATAAAACACTGAAACACAACAATGACTGTAAAAATAAAGATTTAAACAAATTTACATCTCAAATATTAAAGTAAAATAATAAAAAATATTTAAATAATATATTGTAATTTTTATAATGTAACATAAAAAGAAGTCTGTTTTCATCTACAGTGGATATAAAAAGTCTACACACCCCTGTTAAAATGCCAGGTTCTTGTGATGTAAAAGAATGAGACAAAGATAAATCATGTCAGAACTTTTTCTTCTTTTAATGAGATAATAATGTGAACAGTTCAATTGAAAAACAAACTGAAATCTTCGTGGGGGGGAAAAAAAAAAAAAAAAAAAAACCTCACAATAACCTGCATGCATAAGTGTGCACACCATTAAACTAATACTTTGTTGAAGCACCTTTTGATTTTAATACAGCACTCAGTCTTTTTGGGTAGAAGTCTATTAGCATGGCACATCTTTGGCAATATTTGCCCACACTTCTTTGCAAAAGCGCTCCAAATCTGTCAGATTGCGAGGACATCTCCTGTGCACAGCCCTCTTCAGATCACCCCACAGATGTTCAATTGGATTCAGGTCTGGGCTCTGGCTGGGCCATTTCAAAACGTTAAAGACATGCTTTTGTGGATTTGGATGTTTGCTTTGGGTCATTGTTGTGCTGAAAGGTGAACTTCCTCTTCATCTTCAGCTTTCTGACGGACACTTGAAGGTTTTGTGCCAAAATCGCCTGGTATTTGAAACTGTTCATAATTCCCTCCACCCTGACTAAGGCCCCGGTTCCAGCTGAAGAAAAACAGCCCCAAAGCATGATGATGCTGCCACCACCATGCTTCACTGTGGGTATGGTGTTCTTTGGGTGATTTGCAGTGTTGTTTTTGCGCCAAACATACCTTTTGGAATTATGGCCAAAAAGTTCAACCTTGGTTTCATCAGAACACATTTTCCCACGTGCTTTTGGGAGACTTGATGTTTGTTTTTGCAAACTTCAGCCGGGCTTGGATGTTTTTCTTTGTAAGAAAAGGCTTCCGTCTCGCCACCCTACCCCATAGCCCCATATATGAAGAATACGGGAGATTGTTGTCACATGTAGCACACAGCCAGTATTTACCAGAAATTCCTGCAGTTCCTTTAATGTTGCTGCAGGCCTCTTGGAAGCATCCCTGACCAGTTTTCTTCTCGTCTTTCCATCAATTTTGGAGGGACGTCCAGTTCTTGGTAATGTCTCTGTTGTGCCATATTTTCTCCACTTGATGATGATGACTGTCTTCACTGTGTTACATGGTATATCTAATGCTTTGGAAATTGTTTTGTACCCTTCTCCTGACTAATATCTTTCAACAATGAGATCCCTCTGATGCTTTGGAAGCTCTCTGCGGACCATGACTTTTGCTCTGAGATGCAACTAAGAAAATGTCAGGAAAATCCTACTAGAACAGCTGAACTTTATTTGTGATTAAGCAGAGTCACTTTAAATGATGGCAGGTGTGTAATGACTTCCATTTAACATGAGTTTGAATGTGATTGGTTAATTCTGAACACAGCCACATCCCCAGTTATAAGAGGGTGTGCACACTTATGCAACCAGGATATTGTAAGTTTTTTAATTTTAATTTTTCCCCCACAAAGATTTCAGTTTGTTTTTCAATTGAATTGTTCACATTATAGGTCACATTAAAGGTGGAAAAAGTTCTGACATGATAACTTTATCTCATACATCACAAGAACCTGGCATTTTAACAGGGGTGTGTAGACTTTTTATATCCACTGTAAATGTAATACCTTTCTCCACCTCTGAAATTACTGTGGACAGGGTAAAATAATACTTTTTACTATATTATAGTATTGTATTCAAAAAGCACAGACCAAGGTGAAATGATAAGGAGTTTTGCACAAAGTGGAGGGAGAATCTCAGTAAAGCTTCATTGGACCTGATGGTTCTCATTATTGAATTTATGCATCAAGAGATAATTAACATCCGGCAAGAAATAGTTGAAATAGCTGAAACAAGGGTACCTCTACAGAATCAATGATTGTGCACTCTATTGAGAAAGATTTGGAAGTCATGAGGCATTCCTTCAAAGAAGATGTGCAGAAGAAGAAATTAAGTAAGCTTCATAGAGATACAATTGATTATCGTGACGGAAAGTCTACCCATGGCGTTTGAACTCTGCTTGGTCTAATAAACCCAAAAAGCATGATCGCTTCAGGCGAAAGTCAATATTTACATCTGGATCCAGCTGTGAGTATCAATCTGACTCCGATTTAGATTTTTTATGCAAGAAAATGGGCGAAATCCCGAATGTGTGACCTCCCCAACAGCGGCAGTACAATACTTGACGAGGCGGCAGACACACCGCGGGTGGCACGGCAGAAAGGGTAAGAGGCTTTGAGTCAGTTGAGCAGAACCCGCAAGATTTGAATATGTTCTTCACTTCAGAAGAACAACTACTCAATAAAGGTTTGTCTTATGTCCCGCCAATATCAATAGATCCTTTTCAGCTGAAAGTTGAAATGTTCAAATATTATTCATCCATTAAATTAAAATACTTTTATTCTAAAGATGTTGCACAGAGACTAGACTAATTAATAATGCTGCAATCATGGGGCCTGGGTATCTCAGCGAGTATTGATGCTGACTACCACCCCTGGAGTCACAAGATCGAATCCAGGGCGTGCTGAGTGATTCCAGTCAGGTCTCCTAAGCAACCAAATTGGCCCGGTTGCTAGGGAAGGTAGTCACATGGCGAAACCTCCTCGTGGTCGCTATAATGTGGTTCTCGCTCTCGGTGGGGCTTGTGGCGAGTTGTGCGTGGATGCCACGGAGAATAGCGTGAAGCCTCCACACGTGCTACGTCTCCGTGGTAACATGCTCAAAAAGCCACATGATAAAATGTGCGGATTGACGGTCTCAGACACGGAGGCAACTGAGATTCGTCCTCCTCCACCCGGATTGAGATGAGTCACGAGTAAACATGTAAAAATGTTATTTCCTACACAAGAACAAAAAATTCAAACTATCACCAGGATCAGTTGTTCAGTTAACACTAAAACATATCATGTAGGTTATAGCATTTAGATACGGAGATTAAGTATGTAAACTGACATTTATAAAGCTAGATTGCATTTACATTTATTCATTTGGCAGACACTTTTATCCAAAGCGACTTACAAAAGAGGAAAAAATATGCCGAATCATCTTAAAGAGACAGTGGTATGAAAAAGTGCCATAGATTGAGCTTATCACAGTCATCACCCACAAAATAATTATATTTCCCAAAAGATTTCCATAAAATTTCCACAAAATATTTATATTTCCCAAAAAATAGCAGCATGACAATATCATCGCCTGAGTCCTGTAATACACGAGCATCCTGTGGTACAACAAGATTCTGACTAGACTCAATATATGCTTTAAAATAAACATAATTATCTACAGTTCTCAAAACATGTCCAACGTTACAGCTGTGAAGGTGCTAATAGGCTACATAGCTTTTCAGGTCAGTCTGCTCAGGTTGATCAACAGACTCGACAAAATAACTAAAATGCTTCTATTTGTGATGTTTGACCATCATCCTGAAACCCATAATCATTAACAGATATATTACAATGTATGTCTATGACATTTTTTGAACATTTGAATGTTTAAGTCTGTTCAATTAGAAGAATTACGGTAAATGATTCAGCCTGACCTATAAATGGAATCAGGTGCGCTGCTGTTATTTGGACACTGATGACGATGTAAATCGAAAACATTTTGTTTCTGCACTGAGCAATTTTTTACTTTGTGGCCTCTTAACAAATTCCTGCAGACTTTTTCTGTGGATATTGTGTGCGAGCCTTAGCCAATATTTAACAATCCAATCAAATCCTGAGGAATAAAAGACACAAACATTTGTTTTTCCTTTGGATTAATGCAAATCAATAAATTTTCTACAATAAGACATGACGTGAATTATGTAAACAAGGTACATTTTTATTTCAGGTTACCTTGCAGCAATAATATGATTGTTTACTTTTCAAGATCCAAACAAATCCCCTAAATTATTTCCTGAACATCCAATTCCACTCCAAAAATGACACACGTATTTAAGTTAAATGTGTTGAGAACACTGTTTTAAAAATATACAATTAAAAATAATCCATTAAAATAAAAAGATTTGTTGGTCACAGATACGTGTCTTTAAAGCTTTCAATTTCTATTTCTTGAAATGCCAACTACCATTACTTTCATGGCAAACATTTCATGTTTCACACCAAACAAAAATGAGTCTTCAGCATTCTGGTGACATTTAAACTAAAGATATTTATATTAATGACAACACAGCTTCTCGCTTACTCATATTAATGACATTTGTGTTGGTTGTACAATAACTCACATACAATTCTTCTAAAACACTGCCATTTTTTTCTGCAAATGCAATCCGTTTTGGAGAAATACTGCCTGCAAAACTCACACTGCATGATCAGTTTATGGCTGTGAGATCACAAGCATCAAGAGATTTTGGATCTGAAAGCATCTCCTTCTATGATTCTGACCCTGGGACAGCAGAGGTCACTCACCAGTCCTGGACGGCTCTGAATGAGTCCTCGTTGGTGATGTCATACATGAGGATGAAGCCCATGGCTCCTCGATAGTATGCCGTGGTGATGGTTCTGTATCGCTCCTGCCCAGCGGTATCCTTTAAAAAAACACATATCAGCTTCTTAGTGTGATTTTTGTTTCCTTACACAGTTCTGAACACTAAATTTTAATTTTCATTTCAATTTAACTGAATGTCATTACTTTTTAGAACTGAAAAAAGAAGATGTTACATGTCATTTATTCACATATTTCAGTAGAAAGACAGGTCAGAATGTTCCCAAATTATTGACTTTAAAGTGGTCATATTTTTACATTGTAGCATTTTACTTTTCCCTTTATTAATTGCACGTTGAACCAAAAATTGTAATCTAGATTTTCAGGACCATTTTCCACTCTCTCTTTGACTCTTATAATTAAATATAATCAGGGTGGCTCAAGTTCCTGAATACGAAATTGGTGTTCATATGTAAATATGTAAATTAGCCCACTGTTATGACATAATAGTATGCCAATTTCTATAGTTTCATAGAATAGTTTCAACACCTATACATAGTGTAGTAAATGTGTTACAAATAAATATAATCGTTCCTTTCCACTATTGCTATTTATAGGATGATTCCCTAGAAAAGTCTAAATAATGCTTCTCTGTGGCACTATCAATACATTTCTCTATTTGTTTGAGCATCTCGACCAACCTGAGATAACAAAATTGAATCTGTGGCTTCAGTTTAAGGTGGGACTGTCCGTCCAACCAATGGAAGATAAGGCAAAGCATTCAGGAATCCTGTTTGAAAACAGTCCTTATTTCTTTCATTTTTTTGGGTGATGCTAGTAGTACAGACAGTACACTTCATCTTTAACCATATTCACATGAAATCTAATACCTATAATCCTACTGTTTTACTCAATGAGTCATCCATAATGGTAGAATATACTGTACAGTAAAACTTCACAAACCGTTGATAAGATAAGGTGTTTTAAATGAGCTTCCCACGTGACACCGCATTACAAACACTGCCCTCTAGTGTGCAATGGACCGTGGCAAACAGGCAATTTTCCCTGCCGTGCCAAAGCTTGAATCCTGCAGAGTATGAGCTCTTATCTGCCACAGACAGATCCAATATGTGACCACACACATGCAAACAGTACAATAGAGAAGCGTCCATGCACACAGAGATGAGCAAACACACATACATACAAGCAAGCCACAAAATAAAGCATTAGGCTCCATTAGGAGCTTTATTATGATGTAGGACCTTTAGCTATTATAAAATTGGCTCTGAGCATCTTTCTATAGCTGTGTTAAAGGCCTTTGTTTGAACACACACACTGAAGTGGATGGCTCTAATTACTGCAAACAGAGCAGATGGACTCTTCCTGAGCAGGTGCAGGTCAACCTTAGATATGACCTCTCCGGGAGAACATTACGGATGCAAGGTGTTGGTTGAGAGAAGATACTTGCAATATTTTGATTCTTATTGAATTGACGCTGCACGAGTCTGTGTAGTTCATCGTTTTATCCTTTGCAATTTTACCGGATGCTTCGGTATTTTCCTCTTTTCTACTTTTTCCACTTGTCTACATCTCGCTTCTCGGCTGCGTGCATTCATTTTCTCCACTCTGTTTTACATCGATTATTGCATCAATCTGAAACATCTGCTGATCAGGAACCACATCAAACCACATCGATCTCAAACCCTTGCCACTCAAGAACAACCATAACAACAACAACAAACAATAGCGGTAAGTCATGGCATCCACTCATGTTATTTCTTCCTGCATTGTATGCCACATGTTTACTATAGCTTCTGCTGTCAGCAGAGATGGATTCACATGTGATAAATGTAAGGATTAAGTCAGGCTGATGGAGAAGGTTAATGAGTTAGAAACACACATCCTAACGCTAGTGAAGGTCAGTGAAAAATAGAAGCCGGTAGATATTGTTTCAGATGCGGGTAGTATAGTAAGCAACACACAAACTTTCCGGTTCCAGCTATGGAGCCCCCGCAGGGCGTTTGGGTGACGTTTCGGCAGCATACTCATTCAGCAAAGCGACACCACTCTCCCGTTCAGGTTAGGGTTTCCAATCGATTCTCCCCAACTCAGTGATGCACCCAAAGAGAATCATGTTGAAAGAGCCTTAATAACTGGTGATTCTATTGTAAGGAAGGTGGAAATATAGACTCCAGCCACCATTGTTAAATGCATTTCTGGGGCTCGAGCATCTGACATCAGATTACAGTGGTGTGCGGATAACAGCATAGGATTTATAAACAATTGGAAGGGTTTTTGGGGTAGACCTGACCTGCTAAAGAGAGACGGACTCCATCCCTCCAGTGAAGGTGCCGCTCTCCTCTAGTAATTTGGCTCATAGTCTTAATAGTGATAGTATTTGACTAACTGGGGCCCAGGTTAGGAAGTAGACAAACTGGTTAATAAACTACAACACATAGAGACTGTCGCCTAGATATCTTATAGAGACTGTGTCTGTTCCCCGAACTTAAAATAGATAAAATAATACAAAACTCTCACTAAATCATTTAGATTTTTTTTTATTAAGGTCAAACTTTGAGATCATTAATTAAATTGAGAAAATTTAAGATAAACATCATATAAAGGTAGGGCTACTAAACATTTAGATCTCTTTCTACCAAAGCACTAATAGTAAATTCAATTATTACATAGTTTGGATGTGCTCTGTTTGACTGAAACCTGGCTTAAAATGAATGAATATATTAGTTTAAATAAATCTACTCCCCCAGGTTATTGTTATAAACATGAACCTCGTCTGAAGGGTCGAGAAGGTGTTGCAAAAATTTACAGTGACGTTTTTGGTGTTTCTCAGAGGACAGGATATAAGTTTAAGTCTTTTGAACTAATAATGCTAAATGTGACACCATCAGATTTAAATAAAAAATCTCTGTCATCTTTTGCCCTTATTACAGTATATAGATCACCTGGGCCATGCTCTTGTTTCCTTGGTGAATTAGCAAATTGTCTATCAGATCTAGTAGCTAATGTAGAAAGAGCTTTAATTTTTGGTGACTTCAACATTCACATAGATAATGATGCATTGGGATAAGCATTTATCAATATTCTCAACCCTCTTGGAGTCAGACAAAATGTGACAGGATCAACTCATCGCCATAATCATACGCTAGATTTCATTCTGTCATATGGATTTGATGTTGATAATATAGAAATTCTACCGCAGAGCGAAGACATCTCAGATCATTACCTCTTCTCTTGTTTGCTGTGGTCAACGACTCAATCTACACCATGTTATCGTTCAAGAAGAACTATTCTTTCGACCACTAAAGATAGCTTCACTAATAATCTTTCAGAATTGTCTCACATACTCAGTAAGCCAAAAAGTCTAGAAGAACTTGATGTAAAAGCAGAAAATATAAATACAGTCTTCTCTAGGACTCTTAATAGCACTCTTCTCACACACCATGGTACAATGATCACACTCATGCTCTCAAGAGTGCAGCTCGGAAAATGGAGCGCAAGTGGAACAATACAAAATTAGAGGTATTTTGCAGTGGAAGGATAGTGATTGTAGCTACAGACAGGCACTAAAAGCTGCCAGGTCAGCATATTTTAGCAAACTCATAGAAAATAGCCACAACAATCCTAGGTGTTTATTCAGTA
This sequence comes from Moxostoma hubbsi, assembly GCA_032164185.1. NCBI lineage: Eukaryota > Metazoa > Chordata > Actinopteri > Cypriniformes > Catostomidae > Moxostoma > Moxostoma hubbsi. The sequence goes on along the minus strand of JAVLUX010000038.1, from coordinate 5,225,063 downwards.
CTGTGGCTAAATTGATTAGGAATAAAGCATCGACTGAACCAGATATTCAGTCGCTGCACAATAGTAATGCCTTCATTAATGTCTTTATTGATAAAATTTAACTAATCAGAATTAAAATTGGAACTAGGGTTTCAGCGGAATACCGGTTTCACGGTATACCACGGTTTGAAAATTGACGGTTATCATACCATGTACATTTGCTTATCTACGGTATTGAGAAAAAAACGCAACCGGACAGAGAATCTCTCATGCGCATGGGCATCTCCTTCCCCCTTGTCTGCCTGGCGGAGCTGCACTCGCTGCCGTCCCCAGATCGCCCCCATCGCCAGCCGCATCGTCCTCAATCCCGTGTGAAGGAGGAGCGCTGGAGTGGCCTGCTTTCTATAAGACACATGAGACAACGCCTGTGGCCGTCTGAAGCGGAGAGCACTCTACCGCATCCAGGAACTACACAGGGGTGGAAAGGCATCTTTATAAAGACGCGTCCTGAAAAGGACGTTCAACGCCAGCTGTGCATTGCTCTTTTAGAGGAAAAAGCTCTTTTAGAGAAAATCACTCTTTTAAATAACTCTTAGTTTTTGTGCTGTTGAAGCACCCAGGGGCAAACTGCACTGCCGTGCAGAGAAGGAGAAAGCCACTGAAGTGCGCCGTAGATCCAACAGCAGGCAAGCGTCAGAGGAACAGGAAGTGGTGTGTAACTCGCAGCTGACTGCATACACGTCCAAAGAAAATTTCAGAATGAACTCAACGTATTTCCCCGCCTTTATACCCGTATGTCCGGGGGCGGGGTATGCAATACTGTCTGCCTAATTCTCATTGGCCTTTTTTCATAGATCAGAGGCATATTTGGCGCTCAAGAGAGACCCCTAGTGTCGCTTCTTCGACACAACGTCAAAGTGAGCGACAGACGGGGAACTCAAAACAGTCTTTAGCCTTGTCCCGTTTCAAACGGATTGCCCCAAAACACATCTTGATTACAAGGTGTAAATGGGACCCAAGTGGGCAGGTCTTGGTCAGAGCAAGCATTGCATTGTCCAGTGTATTCTTAATTTCCCCTTCCTCTCAAACACTAACCAGTTGCTTCTAATAAATAAAGAGATTGACTTCAGGAAGACTTTTCACCATCTTTAACTCATTGGGTCACAAAAGGATGAAAGACAGTAGACAAGTCGTTACTGAAACAGACTTGATGTGTGCTTGGTGCATTTTAAAGGTCAAACTGACAAGAGCATCATGACTGTCGTCCTGATTAGGAGGTGTCACAGGAATATCATATGCACAGTAAGATTCAGTTGCACCATATAAACAAAACACTACATGCAGTGCAATTTTTAAGAGCTATTTAAGATTTTTTTTCACATTTTCAGTTGCATTAAAAACAAGCAAATACCCTCTCCACTTCCAGCTTAACTGAGGTCGGATATTTCTCCTTTGTGTATAGAGGGATTAGAAAAGACAGTGTGCTTTTCATTTCCTTTATGGCAACATGACGGTGCCATCATTAAGGTAATGAAGAGCATATCCGTTAATACATTGGCCTCATTCTGAGTGGTTAGTTCATTTGCGGATTCATGCATGTGGAGCCGCTCCAGACCCTACGCAGTGCTTTATTGATCTGATCCATGCAGACTAACCCTTTATCCTTTTATTGGGCCACTAAATTACTGTTAGACAAGGTAAGTCAGTCATTTAGGAGATGGGCTGTTACCTTTTTCATTAGGGGCTGCTGTTGGTTCGTTAGGGGTGATTTAATTCAGAGTGAATGCTAGGAGTGAGTTTAATTACGAAATTAATTACGATCAGCAGCAGAGCAAATGAGGAATGGAAAAAACAGCTGACACGTTCACAGTCTGAGGAAAAGACGCAGAATCTTGCAGGAAATCAATTATGCTTACGCAAAGACAGGCACGTGCACACATAGATATCAAAGAGCTAGAGCACCTGCCCTTTTTCTTCCTCGAGAGAAAGTGCCCTTTTTTCCTGGGATGATATGAATATATATATACACTCACCTAAAGGATTATTAGGAACACCTGTTCAATTTCTCATTAATGCAATTATCTAATCAACCAATCACATGGCAGTTGCTTCAATGCATTTAGGGGTGTGGTTCTGGTCAAGACAATCTCCTGAACTCCAAACTGAATGTCAGAATGGGAAAGAAAGGTGATTTAAGCAATTTTGAGCGTGGCATGGTTGTTGGTGCCAGACGGGCCGGTCTGAGTATTTCACAATCTGCTCAGTTACTGGGATTTTCACGCACAACCATTTCTAGGGTTTACAAAGAATGGTGTGTAAAGGGAAAAACATCCAGTATGCAGCAGTCCTGTGGGCGAAAATGCCTTGTTGATGCTAGAGGTTAGAGGAGAATGGGCCGACTGATTCAAGCTGATAGAAGAGCAACTTTGACTGAAATAACCACTCGTTACAACCGAGGTATGCAGCAAAGCATTTGTGAAGCCACAACACGCACAACCTTGAGGCGGATGGGCTACAACAGCAGAAGACCCCACCGGGTACCACTCATCTCCACTACAAATAGGAAAAAGAGGCTACAATTTGCAAGAGCTCACCAAAATTGGACAGTTGAAGACTGGAAAAATGTTGCCTGGTCTGATGAGTCTCGATTTCTGTTGAGACATTCAGATGGTAGAGTCAGAATTTGGCGTAAACAGAATGAGAACATGGATCCATCATGCCTTGTTACCACTGTGCAGGCTGGTGGTGGTGGTGTAATGGTGTGGGGGATGTTTTCTTGGCACACTTTAGGCCCCTTAGTGCCAATTGGGCATCGTTTAAATGCCACGGCCTACCTGAGCATTGTTTCTGACCATGTCCATCCCTTTATGGCCACCATGTACCCATCCTCTGATGGCTACTTCCAGCAGGATAATGCACCATGTCACAAAGCTCGAATCATTTCAAATTGGTTTCTTGAACATGACAATGAGTTCATTGTACTAAAATGGCCCCCACAGTCACCAGATCTCAACCCAATAGAGCATCATTGGGATGTGGTGGAACGGGAGCTTCGTGCCCTGGATGTGCATCCCACAAATCTCCATCAACTGCAAGATGCTATCCTATCAATATGGGCCAACATTTCTAAAGAATGCTTTCAGCACCTTGTTGAATCAATGCCACGTAGAATTAAGGCAGTTCTGAAGGTGAAAGGGGGTCAAACACAGTATTAGTATGGTGTTCCTAATAATCCTTTAGGTGAGTGTATATATATATATATATATATATATATATATATATATATATTCCTGTTTGCGCACAGCTTCCCTGTGGAACAAATATACCTACTGAATAAAAAACCTAAATATCAGGTCGGGAGATTACTTTTTCAGGTTCCAATGCCCGCCCACCCCGCTCACCCGCCCTCCCTCCCTCTCTCTCTCTCTCTCTCCCTCTCTCTCTCTCTCTCTCTCCCTGTCACGCAGCACTGCAGCACACATGGCAATTCAGACACACAGACAGGCAGACAGCAGCCCCTCCCAGCTCCTATCCCAATTGTGTTTTTCTTAGCTTGGGTGGAGGTGAGTGGTGATGAACAAAGACTAAGCTACCAGTGGCTCGACTTTACAGCTAATTAGCCAAAAGCAAAAAGCCAAATATAGTTAACATGCATGACTCATGCTATGTACTAGCTAATGTAATAAGTTTACAGCAATGCTGTATTTTTAAATATATTAAATATATATTAAATATAATTTGTTTATATGTTTTTTTTTATAACAAGTAGTAGTATTAGTACATGTACAATGAATATTTCCATTACAATACAGTTCTGATACATGTCTGTCATAATTCTTTATAATTAAATTGATCTTTTACTTTGGTGGAAGCTTTTATTTTGAAGCCATTTCAGTGTTTTTGATGATAGCTTCTCACTTCTGGAAAGGTAGGTTGCTACGTGAGCAATGTGATAATTAAACTGCAAAAGGCTGCTATTTAATTAAATAAATGTGTAGTCTGTAAGTGCCTGGCACTACATAGTGAATTAGCACTGTGCTTGCAGTCATCTGCTTCAAACATAGCACACAATGCTCATGATGGTGTTTTCCATGTATGAGCTAAGAAGCTCTAAAAGGCACAACACCAGCTCCACACATTTACTTTAAAGCGTGCAGTACATGCAAACTATATATTTATCTCATTAAATATTAGCCTTTGTGGTTTAATAATCCCACCAGGACATAATGTGATTTCAATTTGAGCGCTGAATGTTTACATCAAATAGTATAGGTTTTTGGTATCGAAGCCTTGTTACGAGCATGAGTACATGAGCACAGTATCGGATCTGATTCTGATACTAGTATCGGTACCGGAAAATCCCTCATTTTAAATGTTTTGTTTTCTTTCAGCTAAAAGCCTTTGTTTCTCTTTTTGGAACAGATTTTTTTCTCATTGTAACAGACAATATTCAAGTGAGTGAATTCTTAACTTGCTAGTGGTGATTTTTGATTTTTACAAAAGGCTGTGCACTTATGACGAGAGCACTAAAATCTCAGTGAATGAGAGAAGGTACACGCCATGGGGAAAAGAAAGCACGTACTCACATGAACTCACTCACCTCTTCTTTCTACCTCTAAGAGTTCTCCCAGCAGGCTTTGTGATTGAACGAGTGAGTGTAAAAATAGCTTGAGATGAATAGTCATGCCATTGGTGGTGGCGGCTTCTCTGACCAAAGCACACGGCGGATGAGTGAATACATTTTCAGGGTGGAAATGAAGCACTGTCAGCAAAAGACTGATGAAGATTTAGATCCAATACTGAAATGCTAATAATAACTTTGTCACCAATGTATGTAACACTGCTATCCCATTATACCATAACTATATTAATAAGCATCAAAGTCTTTTACAGACAGAAATTATAAAAGAAGTAAAAATGTGATAAATCATTTGGTTTAAAGTTAAAATAGGCCTACTGAGTGTGTATCGCCATGACCTATTATTCTACTGATATCTGGCCATTTTAAAGGTAATGTCAGTCATTTCTGAGCCTCTAATGGGACCATATAGAATTGCAACGAAAGTCCAACCGTTAACTAATGCCATCGGTTGAGCCAATGTTCCTGTGTCGGGTTGGTCGTAATGCTCAAACAAACTGAGGAATGTTTTGATAGCGCCACAGAGTCCCAGTGTTTATACTTTACGTTGAAATCAACCAACAAATGATTTACTTATAGTTGTCCATCCATGTTAGGCAGGGATTTTGAGTATTTTCTATACTTATAGTTTTTTGTGAATGTCTCCTTTGCTTTCCATTTTATTATAGTGTATGTAGTGGTACTACATCAGGTTGCTCTGCTCTATAAATATCTGCATCAAACACTGTAAACCCCACAACACACATCTACAGTACATGCTATATATGACATTAACAGACTGCCACACGACTCGTTGGTGCAGGTTGCATCATCAATGAGGTTCAGAGGTGTAAGGTGAGAGTGTGTAATGGCCAATCCAATCTTAATAATGAATGTGAGTTACATGGGAATGCATCCTATAATGTTTCTTCTAAGAATCACATACAATATGTCACTGTAAAGACGATAATTTTCATGGGCAAGGAAGAGGCGAGAAACCGGCTTGTCAACATAAATAATAATTTAATGAAGAACTTAAAACAAACATATAGGACAGCAGACATGTCTGCTGATTAAGCTCTCTCTCTCGATCACCGTCTGCGAGTGGCCTTTATCCCTCTTGACGGCTCAATTTAGCCTGATACGGGACCGGGCGTGCGCAATCACGCGCCGGTCCCGCCATCCACCGTGCCACAGTCACACCGCACCACATCACATCACAGTTAGTGCAAAGCAAAGGTATTGCACGTACTGTAGAGTGCATTGTTGACAGTCCAAAACATTGAAATGAATCCTCTTAAAGAAAAATGTGACATCTGAAGGTTTTTCACTTCTTCCAAATATAAACAAAGTGACATTGACGAGCATGTTGGTATATGTAAATAATGGTGCATTTATTGTAAAATTTCTCTATGTGTAGGCTAGGCTTTATTCAAGCTGTTAAAACACAAAAGACAAACTTGTTACTGAAAAATTGCCTACACAAAATGTATCTTGTAGTGGTGCAGAAATCTTTTGAGCAGCCCCGAAGTCGTAGCGAGGCACCGATGATGGACATAGAATGGCGGTCGGCAGTGATCATACATTCAAAGATAACAATGGTTTTGAATTCACCTGCTGTGACTGGTGTGCAACCCCCTTTAAGACCATAAAATACGCAAGTATGTGAACTCAAGTGCTTCTAGCTCCGTAAGCTTGATTTTGTGCATTGTTTCTACCACAGCACATTCAACCAGACTGCACATATTGGCAATGCGTTGGCCAAGCACGCACATTTGCATAATGTATGTTTCTGGCCTTAGACAAGTAGTCAAAAAATAGATACTTTAAACAACCTGTAAGTTCTCACAATGGTGATCAATTAAAAAAATGGCCTTTTAATTTGTGATTTTGTTTGGTTACTTTTCATTCCTCTGACTTTTTAATAAATAGTCTTGAACGCTTTAATGGCTGATTGAGTAATTATCATGCATTCTTGGGTTTACGTTAAATGCGCATTGTTACTTTAAATGGCCTGTTGGGGCAGATGCGCTTGGAACGCTGAAAACTTTTCACTGGAATGATTGACTTCCATTCTTTAAGCTAGGAATGAAGCCGCACAGATCTATACGTTTAAATGAGCTAATCTAACAGCGCTGAATGAGAGGCATCATTCATAACTGATGCTTGCTGCATTTCCTGGAACAAAAGTGTGGAGCCCAGCTGTTCCTGTCCTCTACATCTGGATAATACTATAGAACAATGACAGAGGCCATAAAGACCCTTGAGATCGTTTTAGCACATTTATTCTGCCATAAACTCACTGTGAAATAGCTGGGGCGACACTCGTCCTCCACAATGCCGTAGTTTGTGCAGTATTTAACCATTTCAATAACTGAGTAAAGGCACTATTGACAAGAACAAACAAAGCATTTGACTACAGATATTAAAGGTCTTCCTACACTAACAAAGCACCAAAAAGTGGTACTAAACTACCAAGAAAATGTCATTCATTTTTTGGACATGTGTCTTATAGTAGTAACATAGTATTTACTATCATGGTAATTATAGGTTGACCAATGGCGGATTTTGCCGATACCGATAACTAAGGTGGTGGAGAAGGTCAATAACCAATTAATCAGCTGATAGTTTTTTCAAATCGATTTATAGAATGATCAAAGATTTCTTAGTCTTTCCTTACATGGGGCAACCAAAATTCCAATAATTACCAGAACAATTAAGATTTTGTGATTTTTGCATAACGTAGGACTTCTAACTATAAACAAGCATGAAATACACCTGGCCTTTATTAATAAAATTATAGAGACTTTGCTCTGTTACTATGCTCCATATTTACAAAGTAAGCTTTTTATAGCCTATATATATATTCACCAGATAATTATATATACAGTATATATAGAGTGCTGTGAAAAAATATTTTCCCCCTTCCTGATTTCTTCTATTTTTGTGTATTTTTCAGACTAAATTGTTTTAGATCTTCAAATGAGATATAACAAAACAAATGCAACCTGAGTAAACACAAAATACTGTTTTCAAATATATATATTTTTTTTTATTAAAGCAAAAAAGTTATCCAAAACCTAAAAAAAAAATGTAAAAAAAAATAACTGCCCCCTTAAACTTAATAGCTGGTTGTTCCACCTTTAGCAGCAATAACTGCAACCAAACACTTCCAATAACTGGAGATCAGTCTTTCACAATGCTGTGGTTTTATTTGCAGAACTGCTTTAGTTCAGCCACATTGGAGGGTTTTTGAGAATTAACTGCCTGTTTAAGTTCCTGCCACAACATCTGAATCGGGTTCAAGGCAGGACTAGGCCACTCCAAAACTTTAATTTAGCTTTTTTTGAGCCATTGAGAGGTGGACTTACTCATATGTTTTGGATTATTTACTTGCTGCATAATCAAGTTGATCTTGAGCTTCAACTCATGGACCCCACACCATCACACGACCACCACCGTGCTTGACTAGGTATGATGTTCTTTTTGTGGAATTCTGTGTTTGATTTACACCAGATGTAACGGGACCCCCGTCTTCCAAACAATTCCACTTTCAACTCATCAGTCCATTGAACATTCTCCCAAGAGCTTTGAGGGTCATCAAGGTGTGTTCTGGCAAAATTCAGACGAGCCTTAATGTTCATCTGGGTTAGCAGTGGTTTTCGCATTGCCACTCTTCCATGGATGCCATTTTTGACCAGTGCCTTTCTGATAGTGGAGTCATGAACAATGACCTTTATCGATGTGAAAGAGGCCTTTTAATTTAATTTAATTAAAAAAAATAAAAAAAAATAATAATAATACATTTCCATCACTGTATCATGGCATTGCCAAAGTACTTTTTGGAAGTGCAATAAAACACCCATCTCTGACCAGCCAAAACTGACAACTGAAAGGATTATGATCAAATAACATCTGAATATTGATATAAAACCAAAAGCTTTAAATTAGATGATAATAGCTGTGCTCAGGTAAAGGAGAGTGACTGTTCCCATATAATCGATGACTGTAAGCCTAGGGATGGAATAACTGTTGAACTGACTGAATGTGTAATCAATAATAATTCTCCAAACATGATGTACAGTAATGACGCTATTGGCCACCTCTCCAAATCAATTATGTCAGCCCACTCAATTTGGAAACCACACACAGCAGTTTTCAGCAATGGCACAAGCTTTAGGCTAGTTTCCATTAAGCTTGCCTATTATCTGGAAAATAACATCAATTCAGAATCAGGAATCATGATTTAACCCAAACAAGTTCAACAATATATTTTATTTCTCCGTAAAGCACAGAAGTAGACGTTAAGCAGAATGTCCGATCTGCTCTTTTCCATACAATGAAAACAGAAGGTGATTTTTACTGCAAGCTCCGCTGTAGCTGTCAAATCTCATTTGAATTTGTGTTCAATTAAAAAAATGGCAGCTTTACACTCATCACACTAGGTTGCGTCGTCACTGATGCCAAATGTCATTGGTTCATGTGTGTCACATGACCAATCATGATGCTGCAAATTTACATATAAGCTACCACAAGTGAGATTCAAGAACTCTAGTGGAGGGCAAGATAATCAATGAAAATCAACTTGAATTTTGGGGCAACTTCAGAACATGGGACAACTTCAGAAGACTTGGTATATAGTCCAAGAGTGGTATAGACTACTTTTATTTATACTTTATAGTTTTAATCATCCACTTTCATTATATGGAAAGATGTAGTTTGGACATTCTGCCTAAAATCTTACTTTTGTGTTTTACAGAAGAACGAAAATAGTACAGAGTTGGAAAGATATAACATATTCATATATATATATTAATAGGAGGTTCACGCTTGACTCGACTGCTCACCCCAGCACAGAAAGTGATTTTGTGGAGCAGTGCACACTTATTCAGTGCCATGGATTTAGGATCACCTGTTGTATTCGTTTTATTAGACCCCAGTGCTGCATTTGACAGCATCGACCATAATATTCCTCTCAATCGTCTTGTGTATGGTTGGCATCCAGGGTATGGTCCTCCAGTGGTTTGCCTCCTATCTAAAAGATAGGACGTTTTTTGAACATTTAGGAAATTTTTCTTCTACATTGGCTTAATTATCATGTGGTGTCCCTCAAGGGTCGATTTTAGGACCCTTACTATTTTCCCTGTATGGGCTTCCTCTGAACTCCATTTTTCAGAAGTACAGCATATCTTATCATTTTAATGCTTATGATTATACATTTTTTTTCCCAGTGAGCTTAGACCAGGGTAGCTTTTTCCACCTGAGATCTATTGCAAAAGTGAAACATTTTCTTTCCAATAAGGACTTGGGAATTGTGATCCACTCACTAATTTCATCAAGGTTAGACTACTGTAACTCAGTGTACAATGGTCTCCCTCAAACTGTGTTATCCCGTCTACAGCTGGTTCAAAATGCAGCAGCTAAGCTTTTAACAGGGTCAAGAAAGAGGGATCAGATTACCGCTGCATTAGCGTCTCTACACTGGCTTCCCGTAAAATTCTGAGTCGATTTAAAAATTCTGCTTAATGCCCACAAGACACTATCTGGTCTCACGCCCAAATACATCAGTGAACTTTCTCCTCCCTTACTCCTCCACCAGAGCGCTCATGTCTTCTGATCAACTTCTTTTGAGGGTTCCTCGTTGTCGCGATAGATATAAGGGCGATCGTGCCTTCTCTGTGGTAGGTCCTAATCTCTGGAACAGTCTCCCTTTACATGTGAGGTCAGCTTCTTCATTAGACATTTTTAAATCTTCTTTGAAAACATATTTTTATTCTGTAGCTTTTGAATAGGTCCTTGAATAAGTTGAAATAAGTAAATACATGATGCTGTATTTGAAAGTATTTATTTCTATCTTTCAATTATGTTATATATATATATATATTATATATATATATATATATATATCTCATTGTATATTTATTCTGTGATCTGTAAAGCACTTTGTGTCAACTGCTGTTGTTTTTAATTGTGCTCTAAATAAAGGTTGACTTGATATATACAGTATATATATTTAACACATATTTTTTTTCTTAAGAATAAACTAAACGCATTTTGACAGAAAAAGAAGTATATAGAGTCAAATCTGAGCACTTTCAAAATCATGCGATTAAATATTATAATTGACTGACAGCACTAATATATATATATATATCACAGTTAGTTCCGGTACTCAAATCTGATTGGACGAGAGACATTCCATGAGCACTGATGGTGTGACATCATCAGCACTCGGAAGCTTCACTGTGAGAGTGTGAATCACTCCGCGTTCATGCTGTTCTAAACGATCTGTTAGGAGTTACTGGCTTTATTTTTAAATTACATATGTTAGCCAGCAGGTGGTGGCAAAAGATCATATTTGTATGTAACATGAGCCAGTTGCTGACGTAAAGTGAATCCGCTAGTCATTGTTTACGTAGAACAGCGCTTCATGATTGCTTGTATTACTAATACATTACCAAAGCTAGGAAATAGCTTTAAACGGCTTTAAACAGACAATTTCAGGATTAAGGCTCATGCTGAGACACGACTAACTGATCTATTACTGAACTCATGTGCTTACCTTTTATCTGAGTTTCCACATTGGATACATTCTGTTTAAAATGGCGGAGGACATCGCTGTGTTTCTATAGTGAATGACTCTTGCGCACCGGCTACAGCGAAATAGAGAGGAATACCCCCGCTTGGATGGCTATTTTCCACTGAGAAAGCTGACAGCATCTCTGATTGGGTGTGGCAACAGGTGATCACACATGCTCTCTCTCTCTCGCTCTCTTTCTCTCACACACACACACACACAGATACACAAACAGACACACACACACACACACACACACACACACACACACACACATACAGCCGTCTATCCTTGTTTATCCAATGACTTGTTAGAAACAGCACAAGCCGTGATACTATTTCTGAAGTGACATTTTTTAATTACTAATGAAGGTTTGGACGCATCATTTGTTTTGAACCAGCAACGGCAGATTCGGATCCATCGCGTAAGAAAGTAGTTCCATGCACAAATGCGTTTTTATGACCGTACTTGGTTTTCCTAATTTTTTTTAAATGTACCTGTTCATTGAACTGTTGTATATAAGCAACATCACACTCGCAATCGTGCTGTATATGACCCTAAATCAGCATTGCTTTAATTACCTACGGCCTGAGGCCTAGTGTCTGTGGCCAAATCAAAGCAGTGCTGATGTGTGTATATATATGTATATAAGCTTCAGCTACACTGGTGTAACAGAAGTTTGGTGCCACTGAAAACATTTGAAATTATTTAAAAACCTTGAAAATATTTTATCATAATTTCACAAAGCCACTTTCATCCATCATATTTATTCACCACCTGCTTTGAGCATGGCAGCCATTTTTGACCACACTGACTCACATGTTTGTGCCAGTCCGATCAAATTGGCCAATTACTCTGCCTAGAACTATGACGCAACTCTGGAGCGTTGCTTTAGTATGTTGCTTAGTGTGTGTCTTAACTCCCATATTAGCATTTAAAAATACGTTAAATATCACCACTGTTGATATCTGTTTTACATTTTTGCACCTTATGAAATTTTCGCATTCGTAATTTTTTTTTTTATCATAGACTTCTTTAAAGGTAGAGGTGAATATGCTTGTCGTTCTTTGCCACCAAAATCGCAGACCAAAATTGCACAAATCTGACTGTTTTCATACAGATTTCCTGAACACTACCCCATCTGCCAATGGTCGATAGAAAAATTAAATATAAAAATAATACTTTCTATCCATTTCTGTAAGTTATCCACTGGTAAGGAAAGCAAGACATCATTTTAAATGGCCTAATTTTAAGCTACACAGCTACTTGATGAAATCGAATGACTAATGCAATCTGCTGACTAATGTAGGCCGACTCACCCAGATCTGCAGCTTGATTCTCTTCTCATTCTTGTAGACAGTTTTGACTTTAAAATCGATGCCCACTGTACTCACAAACGCTGACGTGAAGGAGTCGTCAGCGTATCGGAAGAGAAACGATGTCTTTCCTACACTGCTGTTTCCAATGATCAGCAGTTTAAACATGTAATCAAAGTTCTGGTCAGAACCTTCTTTCTGTGCTGCCATCTGAAATGAGAAAAGACGCTTTTAAACAAACCGGCTTCAGCACCACCAGATGTGCATGTTATCTGCAACTATGTATATATTTTTGAACTGCTCATTTGCATCTATTATGGAGCTCTATTTTACAAATGAGAACAAATCAAGCAGTTTGCACAGAGGAATGAAGATAGAAGAGAAGGTTTTAAAAGTAATAATAAAACTTGTTCCAGGCATTTTATGGACAATGCCATTTAGATTAATCAAAGATGGGGCGTTTAAGAAGTTCTCTGATATTACTTTCAGGCCATTGCTGCTTATTTTAGGTGTCAGTCTGATATTTATCAGATATAATGATATTTAAAACCAGAAACAGCTAAATAAACACTAGACTAAAATAATATACAAATATATTACATTTATTTATGCTGTTACTGTAAATAGTTTAACCATCTAAACAGACACAAATGATATTAATCTTTGTTTTGGGAAATGTCTAAGTGTTAGTGATCAAAATGTTATGTGTTTCTCACTTGCAAAGCAATGCATTAAAAGCTGATTATCCCGTGACAAAGTGTCTATTTCTATGTGATAATAGTAAAATATTTTTCATTTTGTATAATCTTAAACATTAAAGCTATAAAACAGATTAAAAATCAGTGAAGAGGAAACTTCTGAATGAGCATCGAAAACCACAGGACCACTTGGTCTACATTGTACCAGCAAAATACATTAAATCTACATGCTAAAAAAAATTAAATAAAACAATATTAATATATATAGGTTTAAAATTCACGTATTTTGGAGCTGATTATTGGCTGAAATAATCTAGAAACTCACCTCTATAAATATTCTCATACACCACATTAGGTATACAGTCATTTTATTTAGATAATATTAAATGTACAGCGAAAATGCGATTAAAAGCTATTTAAATGATTAATACAGGAATATTTCCCCCAACCCCCACATTACAGATGGTTAGGGTGTGTTTCCATCAATAACACTTACCCATTTTATTCAACCTAATATCCATTTGGCAATAACGACTGAATTAATCATGTTGAATATAAGGAATATAATATTACACAAATCAATCAAATACATTTAGCCTTATCTTAATTTCTATATAAATCGGAAATGTTCAGCAGATCCGGAATTATAATGAAATAACCTAATATTCAATGCCCCATATGGCAATAAGACCTTTAAAAACACAAGGCCAAACCTGCATTGATCCGTCCTGACGCATGCTACCGAAGACCGAATATTTGGCACGATTCTTCAGTCGGTTCCCGGTGATGCTCGTGTCCCACTGTGTCCTCTGATCTTCAGCATCAGCGCTCCGCTTCCAGCGTCTAGTGAACGCGCATTGACGCGCTCCTGTGCGTGCGCGCTCTTGGCCGTGCTGACGTCATTCAGTCGCGCTTGTTGCTGGTAATTGTAGTTTCTTCCAATCATTTTCTTTATATCTTTTTGCAAATCTTTAACTTTTTGAATTGTATTTAAAATGAAATTGCGTAATTCAAGTGTTTACCTTACTTACATGCAAAATGTTTAATATTATCTCGGCTTTAAACCTTAAAATAAAATAAATCATCATTTGAAACCAACGTTAAAGTGATCAAACATGACTGCTCTAAGGGGCCGTTCAGAATGAATGTGTTCTTAAGCTAAAAATAAATAAATAAAAAAGCAGCGCAGAGAATTTAAACTGAACGCAGTAGTCTCCAGACGGATTTTTAACAGTTGAAGTTAAAGGTACACTCTGTAATATTTTGAAATATGTCGAAGTATGGCTTACACTGACACCTAGTGGCCTGGATGCTGCATTATTCAAACACAGCAGTTTTCAGTTACCAATGCCATAGTAGAAATACATTATGCACAATACATCAGGATTAATTTAATCCACGAGTGAAAGTGTCAAATAACAGGGCAGTAACTGTGATAAAGCGAGTATTGTTCAGATGGTCATGTGATTCTAACATGGCTGCCCCCATAAGGCGCCCCTGCTCCATGTACAATAAAAAAGCTTTAAAAATGTTTACTGAAATGACTGAACTCTCCCATGAGTGCTCATGTTATCATACATATGTTTCAAAATCTTTTTAATTTCTTTAGAAGTCAAACTTTTTAAATAATAAAAAAAAATTAATGAGTGCACCTTTAAAAGACGTTAACGTATGTTTTGATTTAGGCCTTTAGGATTGGTTTGTACATTATAAGAGTAATCCTATTAGCATTTTATTTAAATTTTTTAAGATTCTTTTACTTTTCAAAACATCCATATAATATAAATTTGTTCTGGTGCGTCTTGAAATCACGAAACAAGCGTTTTGCCGGTTCTTATAACTGTATTTTCTATTAATGAAACCGTCACCAAATGTTTACCTGAAGTCCAGAGGCCACAACTCTTAAATCTCATTGGTTTGATCAAATATAACCCACTTTAACGTCTTATGAGTTTTAATATTTAGATTTTACACAATGTTTCAGTGGCTTTCGGAGTCCATAAACTTTAAAGAGTATCTGGTCAGTTTGGCGTTTCTAACTCTGACAGGGCAAGTTTCCTTTTGTTTACATCCTGATTGTGGCACATAGAAGGCATTTACGAGGAAGTTTAAAATCTAAAGATGTTTTGTTCACTTTATCGAGCACATGTGATATTGTTTTAGTTTTATTGCGTGCCGTCTGGTTCATGTCATCCGCTACAATCTGCACAAAAGACAGACGAGAACGAGCTGCGTTTTCTCTCTTTCGCCTCAGAATGTTGCGTAAGCGCGACCTCTAGCGGGCGCTCCTGATGCTGCACACGTGCTAAATATTCTGGACACATGGACATGATTGTATATTACTCAAATAGTGGTGATATATTTGATCAAATTTACCCAAAGTATATGTATGAAATGAACAAACATTTTTTTATATAAATATTGTACATTTTTACAAAATTTCCCCTCATTTTGTATTTAATTCAATGTTCAAGGTTCAAATACTTCATTTTGGTGACTTTTTATGCACCAATTGTGCTGGATTAGCTTGTCTGCTGGTATCTTAACGAGCACGACTTTTGATGCACTGAAAATATTTACTACAATGTTGTCCAATTGCTTACCAAGTATAACAACCATACCCTGTCTTTTTGAACATATGTTCAATATTCTGCGACAATGACGCTGCTGCCTGCTTTCTCTTCCGTCTCTCCTGCTCTTTTCGCGCCATTCTCACTATCCAGCTGGATGTCGTTCGCCTCACTGATTTAGCGCGGGAAAGTTTAACGTTCTACATTCGGTTTCGCAGATGACTAAAACATAGGCGATGTCCACTCATTCATTCAACTCACGTGCAAGTTATACATTAAAACAATTCAGAATGTTCTTACAACTTTCCAGAGGACCTAAAAAAATAGTTTTCTTTCTTTTTTTCCTCTTTTTTTCTTTTTTTTTACGCAAAATATTTTCTTTTTCAGTTTGGTGTGAACTATGAAAAAGCCATGTTTTTGACAGGTTTTGTGCGATTCACCCACCTATGCATGTGAACTGCTATGTGCTGTGCAGGTGTTTGCAGCTTCATCTACGGGATTTCAATGCACAGGTTTTGAAATAAACACTGTGCTGTTGGCATATTCGAGGATCAAAGCGTGGTGGCATGGCATACCACACACTGATGTTAATTTTGTCAAACATGACATCTGAAAGGTGAGATTTATGCATATTTTCCCAATGCATTCCAAGAATTTTGCATTGTGCAATATGATTTTTGGTGAATCTCACAAAAATATGTCCAGGTCACATTTCACTCTTTATTAATTTTATTTACATTACAGAAATGAGAAAGAAATGCATTTGCGTTACACTAATGAGAATAGGGGTGGTTGAACAGGCATAACTGAATGCCAAATTAAGGAATATTGCGGGTTCATTTCAAGATAACAGCATTTGTGGCCTCATGTTAAAGGTGCTGTAAGTGATTTTAGCCGTTCTAAAATTTCCACAAGCTGAGATGTTAGATTAGCCACCGCCCCTCTTTACAAAGATACCATATGAGCTTTATTCAATGGAAATTGAGAACGACATCGTCCATGAGTGTATGTCAAAAACAGCAAAATAGCGCCCTCAACTGACAACGGTCATGAACAACATGCCATAAAAATGGCATTAAGCCTCAATAATTCACTGCAACTACAATACTGTGAGAACGTGAAAAAATTATCAACTGGCAGAAAGCGTCAGAGACGCCCAGATATTTTAGGACACTAACTTTTAACTCAGCACCTTTAATTGCATCAAAATAATAATAATAATAATTTTGACTCCATTTTCCAAATGGCACATTTTAGCATTTATGGTCTGGCACCATTCAAGTCTCAATGTAACCACTATTTGTGTTTTTTGTTTTGTTTTTTTGTTTTTATAAACAAGGGGCAAGTCTTGTTTATTATTTTTTATTTTAATAAACTAGAAAAAAAATGTTATTCAAATTTTTCTCTCTTTTTTTCTTTTTTGTGGAAATCTACATTATGCCACAAATGCTGGTTTTTGAACTTACCTACCACATACTCAGTGTTGAGTGTAATCCAATTACAAAGTAATTGGTTCCTGTAATTTAATTACTTTTTCAAAAATGTAGTGTTATGCATTACATCTTAAATTGTTGTAATCGGATTACAGTTACTGACTTTCAAAAAAATTCTATTACTTTTAAGTACATTATAGGGTTGTACATTATTTTTTTATTTGTTGAGCATAAAAGTGTTTTAGAATGTAACTTAAAAGTAAAGTAATTAGTAATGTGATTACTTTTTCAATTAAGTAATTAGTACAGTAATCTGATTAGAATTTTAGAGAAATATTAGTCATTTGTAGTTGATTACTATTTTTAAGGAATTTACCCAACACTGCATTACTGCTTTAAAGTTCCTAAAACAGAGTTTTCTTTAAGCAAAATAGAATTGTTTTCTTTTCCTTATGAGTTAAATTATGATCTGAACATGTTCTTTACAGGTTTCATCAGATTCACCCTTTCAGATGTTTTTGTTTTTTCTTTATGCAGTTTTTATATTTCAGACTGACCAGTCCAAGTACGGATATGTGACTGTGTTCTTGGCTCCTGCAGTGGTATGTTGCTGGCTTTGCCACGTGGAGGCGCTATGGATAATAAAATTAATTTTCTTTTTGATTTTACACATGTTACATTTAACCTATTTGTTTTACAAACTACTGGCTCCCTATTTTTTTCTTACATAATTGCAGATAATCCTAGAAATCTCTTTTTTTTTCCGCTATCAAGCGCATTGACACATTTATGACCAAAAAGACCTTAGCATGACCTTTTGTAAAGTGTACAATGAGAGTATAAGATGTCTAAGTGTTTAATGGTGATTTATATGCGTTCACATGTGTCAGATGGGCGTTCTGGAAGAGAAGCTGTTGAAGGAACTTCCTGAGGATGCCAGAGTGATTGTGTGCAGTTTCCTGTTTCCTCATTGGCCCCCACAGCTGCACTCTAGTATCTGGATTAAACCAGGTCTGGGGTTACGATGTTCACTCCCAGGGCCGGCCCATCCTACATGCAATACAGGCAACTACCTGGGGTCCCTATGTGTCTGACGGGGCCCTGCAAACACATGCAATGCATATGAACAAGTCGTAGATTCATTTAAAACATTAATAACGTTTAATTTGAAATTAATCTAATGGTTTTCGAAATGTGCTTTTTCTTTACATTTGTTTACAAATATATGCTGGACAAAAGTTTGGAGTAATGTTAAGATTTTGCTCTTATGGAAAGAAATTGGTAATTTTATTCCCCAAAGTGGCATTCAGCTGGTCACAATGTATAGTCAGGACATTAATAACATGAACAATTACTATTGCAACTTAAACTACTTCAAAGAGTTCTCATAAAAAAATCCTCCACGTCCAGCAGATCCTTGTTATTCTAGCGGTCAGTTTGTCCAGATACTCAGGTGACGTTTCACCCCACACTTCCTGTAGCACTTGTCATAGATGTGACTGTCTTGTCGGGCACTTCTCACACACCTTACAGTCTAGCTGATCCCACAAAAGCTCAATGGGGTTATGATCCGTAACACTCTTTTCCAATTATCTGTTGTCCAATGTCTGTGTTTCTTTGCCCACTCGAACCTTTTCTTTATGTTTTACTGTTTCAAAAGTGGCTTTTTCTTTGCAATTCTTCCCATAAGTCCTCTTGAGTCTCTTTACTGTTGTACATGAAACTGGTGTTGAGCGGGTAGAATTCAATGAAGCTGTCAGCGGAGGACATGTGAGGCGTCTATTTCTCAAACTAGAGAAATTTCTTAATGGGTAACACTTATGTTTGTATTTATTAACATTATGTAACTACATTAGTTAACATGAACTAACAATGAACAATATTTATTAATCTTTTTTCATGTTAATTTCAACATATACTAGTCAATTTTTAGCATTAGTTAATACAATATGAACAAACAATTGTATTTTTTATAAATTGACATTAGGAAAAATTAATAAATGCTGGAATATTGTATTATACATTGTTAATGACACCTAATGCAAACCTTATTGCAAAACACTACCCAGTAATTATCATACTTGCAGTTTCCATGACCTCATGTTAATTGAGACACTAGTTTATTTGTACTTCTAGATAAAAAGCTGAAAGGCGATCAAAATAAGGTGGCTTGCGATCAGAATAAGGTGGCTTGATAAATGGTGGCTTGTCACAGCACCTAAAATACACATAGCCTATTCCTTTATGCATTCATGTACATTTTTACCTAAAATCTTCATGTTGGGAAAAAAAGCTATTGGGAAACATTATTTGTCATCTACCGAGCTATATACAGTAAATTGCTTCTTTTTTGGTGCTTTCTATTAAGAAAGAAATATGCACATCATTGCTAGAAATTCCTCCAGATCATCTCCTCGCCAATCACACGCCTGAATGAGCCCGCTGGTCTTCAATGAGCACTTAATGAAGATTCATGAATGTCACAAAAAGGCCACATGCAACTCACAAAAGATATGCACGCTCATAACTGTCTTATCATTAATTGTATTGCGTAACTGGACATTTCATTTCCAAACTTTAACAAAGAGAGCTTACATTTTGACAGTATGGTGTTACAGTAAATAAATGTTGCCTATTATTGGACCTACTCAGTGGGGTCCAAATGTCCAACAGGAAAATGCTTCTTTTTTGCATTCTTGCTAACCATAATACTTTCTAACTTACATTACAAATCACATGGTCAACATAACAATTTGAGTTAGAAATTTAATTACAATGAATTTGAAAATGTCTTATTTCGTGTCCTTTTTGTTAGCATGCACTCGAGTTGGCATTGTTTACATTTAACAAATGGGATATGCTTTCAATCTTGCTTTTCTGTTTTATAAAGCTACCTTTGAAGAAAGAATAAAGGTCACACTGTTTCTGGTATAGAAAATGTTTTATGATATTGCCTGAGCCCTGAATCTATGTTGCACTCAATATATTTTATGTAAATATTTACCAGCTGATTTTAGCTATAAATAAACGTGTTCACCATGTAAACACTTTAAATGTCAGGACTTTAAAAATCAAACAAATTTGGAACAAAACACTTGAGCTGGACCACAAGAAAAAGCAAACATTTTTCATACTGCTTCAAAAGAGCACTTCAAAGAAGCAATGTGTCGTAATTTACAGAAGACAGAGAACTGATTGCAGTTTCCTTGAATAAAGCTGCGGTCATCGTAAATATATATTTATAGATGCTAAATGCATATTACAAGACGAATGCTGTTATGATGACAAAAAACACAAACAAGACACATGCATTGGCATTTATTATAACATTCATATGAGTTAAGACGATGTGTTCATTTTAAGGACATAAAATTACATTTTATAAACCTGTGATGCTTCTTTATTTATTTATAGGAAGAATCAAGTATAATTTATATCGGATTATGATCTGAACATAAAGAGAATGTAGATTAACTCTGCATGTCTTTGTGTTGTACAGGGTGTGGGCCAATACTGTCATAGTATGAGTCATACAGTTTAAATGTTTGTCAAAATCAGTGTAAAGACACCACACGATGGCAGAAGAGCTCTTTACTGTGATATTCACCGAAAACATGTCCATACATGTCCTGGTCAAAATACCAATACAAAATATTCTATACATAAAATAGTAAAATTGGTATACACATAAATAGAAAATAAAATAAGAAATACTTTATTACCAAATATTTTTGTGTTTCACTCTGAAAAAATTAAATTATAGACCTCTCCGCCCAGAAAACAAAATATTACACATATTTGATTTATATAAAAATGTAAAGAAAACAGCATAATAAAAAGACTTTCAAAGATACTGGATATATATACATGTAATAATAAATTTAAGTAAAAATATGAACATTTTAATGCATTTAAAACATATTTATTAAAATTAAAAGAAATTTTATTAACATAAATGTTGTATTTAGATTTTTATTATGAGTTTTATTACATATTAAATATTGTACACACACAAACACACACAAGCTTCTTGGAGAATTCACCACAATTTCTCAATTGCTTCTGTCTCTTTGTAATCTCAGACTCACTCGATGTTCAGTGGGGGGCTCTGTGGGGGCCATGACATCTGTTGCAGGGCTCCCTGTTCTTCTATTCTAATCTCTTCTATTTGCAAAAGTAATGTTTGGAAATCTAAAATGCATTTTTTTTTTTCTATTGACACTAAAGCTGAAGATATAAATAACCATTTTAAGACAAATGCTTTTATGACACATCTTAAGTGCCTTAAGACTTTTGCACAGTACTGTATATATATATATATATATATATATATATATATATATATATATATATATATATATATATATATATATATATATATACAGTAATTATATATATACAGAAATAATAATTTTATTTCATTCTAATTTAAGTTATTAAAACTTTTAAAATTTTACATGATACATAAAATATTCCACATGTGAAAGCACAAATCATAATCTTCATGTTCACTGATTTGAGACGCTGCTTTGTGAACGCGCGTCTCGCGCGCGATAATAAACTAAACGGGGCGGAGCGACCGCGCGCGTGTATAAAACCGAAGAACAGTGATGAGATACGCGCAGTCAGGACTCGAGCATGGAGTTACTTAGGACTATTACACACCACCACCACCATCACCATCAGCTTGTGAATAACAGCAAGATGTGTGAACACACACACAGACCCACAGAAAACAGACGTGGAAAATCTGGAGAGAATCATTCTCATGTCATACAAGAAATGTCACGCATCATTACGGATTCTGCTACTGGCAAATGTTACTGCAGAGGAAAAGTTTTGGGAAAGGTAACATTTATATGTTTGACATCTAAATCTGTGAAAACACTAACAGAAAGTACCATGTTTTTGTGGACAGTTACCATGGTGGTACCACGTTTTTGGTAATACTGTACCATGCTATTTTGGATATAGCCTACCTGGTTTTCTCTGTATGTACCATACATACTAACATATTATTATTATTATTATTATTATTTTGGGCACGCACCATGGTAAAACAATGTGTTTTGTACCTGCACTATGGTAATACCATTTATTTATTAAATTTTTTTTTTTTTTAAATTTTTATTTTTTTTAATTTACCAAGTTTTTGTACCTGTATCATGGTAATACAATTACCTGCACCATGGTATATATATCAAAGTATCATGATATAACCTACTGATATATGAATTTACCATGGTACCAGCACCACAGTACTATTTTTGGAAAGGCAGCAAGTGTTTTGCATAATCTTTATTCTGTACCTTTTTTCAAATAAACCAATAAAATAAAACAAGACGTTATGCATAATTGTGATTATATGCAGAAAACTGATGAGCAACTTAAATTGAATATTTATTGGATATAGAATTGTCATCGTCTTATAAACAATGCTCTCTCTATTTCAGGGGGGCTTCGCCAAATGCTACGAATTTACAGATCTGAGTACAGGCAAAGTGTATGCAGCCAAAATCATTCCACACACGCGTGTTTCCAAACCCCACCAAAGGGAAAAGGTACATTACTCTCCAACCATTCCATATTTGCTTCTGGCGGCATTGCTACAATCTGTTATTAAGTTTGGGACCATCTGTTTCACAGATCGACAGAGAGATCGAACTGCACCGAGCCCTGCATCACAAACACATTGTTCACTTCTACCACCATTTCGAGGACAAAGACAATATCTACATCCTACTTGAACACTGCAGTAGACGAGTGAGTGCTATGGACATATCCTTCTGTATAGATATAATGAAACTGATTGTGCATAAAAAACTAATTTGATTTGATTTGACTTTCCACAGTCACTAGCACACATTCTGAAGGCCCGAAAAGTGCTGACAGAACCAGAGGTTCGGTACTACCTTAGACAGATTGTCTCGGGGTTGAAGTATCTCCATGAGCAAGAAATTCTGCACCGTGATCTTAAACTAGGTAAGCAACTAATCCTTCCAATTCCAATAGCATATCATCTCACATCCAGTGAAGTCCCTAAATCTAACCTAAATCTACTTTGACCCTTCACAGGAAACTTTTTCATCAACGAGTCTATGGAGCTCAAGGTTGGAGACTTCGGCCTGGCTGCAAAACTCGAACCCGTCGAGAACCGTAGAAGAACAATATGTGGGACACCCAATTATCTGTCGCCTGAAGTCTTAAACAAGCAAGGGCATGGCTGTGAATCTGACGTTTGGGCACTGGGTTGTGTCATGTGAGTATTTGCATAAGATTCAAGAGAGTTTGAGTAAACTGCATGGAGAAGCTTGCTTACGATGGATGATTTGTTCCCTGCAGGTACACCATGCTTTTGGGCAGGCCTCCATTTGAGACCACAAACCTCAAGGAGACGTATCGGTGCATTCGGGAAGCACGATACTCTATGCCGTCGTCCTTGTCGCCCCAAGCCAAGCATCTCATCAGCAGTATGCTTGCCAAGAACCCTGAAGATAGACCACAACTAGATGACATTCTACACCACTACTTTTTCTGCCAGGTGTGTCTTTGTATAAAGTGAATGTATACTTGCCAGGTCCCACACTGAAGCACAGTATTGCTTATCTTGTGGCTTCGAGCTTGTTCTGAAGTCTTGTATTTCTGTATCAGGGTTTCACACCTGACAGACTCTCTTCTAACTGCTGCCATGCAGCCCCAGACCTCCACCACACCAGCCCGGCCAAGAACTTCTTCAAGAAAGCTGCAGCTGCCCTGTTTGGTGGCAAGAAGGACAAAGCCAAGTACTTGGAGTCTCAAAGTAAGCACTTTAAACTCTAGCTTAAAGTAAACGATTTGCGGAGTCTCCAAATTACATAATTGGACATCTTGATCGTGGGCTGAAGTTTGTCTTCATGCTTCCTGCAGATAAACCAACCAAGGATGAGGAGGATATTAATAGACTATGCCTCGACCTCCAGAAAGCTTCAATCAGCCCCCAACCCTGTAGACAAACCCCTGAGGTACGTCAATATGTCTTTTTATTCTCTTCCTTCTCAAAGTAAACACCTCAAACCCCTCTTTGTCACGTTGAAACATCTGACAAACCACAATAAGACTGTAACCTAACCCAACATTCTTTTCTTAATTTCCCACAGGACAGTAAGCCCCCCATTTCAACTGCGGGAAAACCAGCTGTCCCGTTCAAGGACAACAACAGCAAACAGCAGATTAGAGACAGCATTCGTATGATCGTGCGGGGAACTCTCGGGAGTTGTAGTAGCAGTAGCGAGTGTAAGTGTCTAACTTTTTTGCAAACACTAAAATCCTATTAATGCATACAGTGTTTACATCTTGTAGCTATACCTTTGAAAATGTGTATTTAAGCATTTATTGATTGGCTTAATTTACTTCCATTGTAAGTGCCTCACTGTAACCTCGATTTTAAAATTTCTGTGGTAATCAGCATTCTTCTACAAATGCTGTCGATTGAGCTTAACGTGTATTGAACCCAAAACATTCCTTTTTATAGGATTTTTAATGCAATATCTAATGTTTTTTGTTGCTTTGTGTTGGCAGGTCTCGAGGACAGCACAATGGGCAGCGTTGCAGACACTGTAACCCGAGTACTGCGAGGCTGTCTGGAGAATATGCCGGAAGGTGTGTATTTGTGTCCACTATTGATCTGCACTTGTTAAACTCCAACAAATGCCTTCAAAATCCAGCAAGGTCACTTTAGACACTTCAAATCCCTCATCCCTCATCCATTTTCCTAATCTCTCATTCACAGCTAATAACATTTCAAAGGAGAGTGTAAACTCTAGTTTCCATTGGGTGACTAAATGGGTAGACTACTCCAACAAGTATGGCTTTGGCTACCAACTGTCAGACCACACCGTTGGCGTTCTCTTCAACAATGGTACTCACATGAGCCTGCTGTCTGACAAAAAGTAAGTTGAAGTCAATCTCAAATGTCATACATGTCTTTAGTCATACATTCACTGTGAAAATGTTGCTGATATTTGAAGACTAACGTGTCTTTTTGATTACCAGGACGGTACATTACTATGCAGAGCTGGGACAATGTTCCGTATTCTCCACAACCGAAGCCCCAGAGCAGTTTGTCGGTCAGGTCACCATCCTGAAGTACTTTGCTCATTACATGGAGGAGAATTTGATGGACGTAAGTGTCTTCTCTTGTTTTGAAATGGCTTTACATTGTGTCTTATTCTGAATGAATATCAGGTTTGGAAACCGAGAGCCATTTTTGATTTATTTTCATGAATTAACTGAATTATTTTCATGACATTCGGTTCTGTTAACAGTTCTTGAACATGCATTTTTCCAGATATGCACAGAAAACAGACAGTGCAATGCGGTTTCCGAACGAATCACTGGTTCTTTTGAATCTATACAGTGACAAGTGTAATAATAACTTTAAATATAATAACTTTATTTAGCTCCTTTTTAGCAAAATCGCACTAAGTGCTTCACAAAACATAAAATCAAAACGCACTCTAGGTTTAAAAAAAAAAAAAAAGGAAAAGCTTATTCAAATGAGTGTTAAACCAGACATAAAAACAGACACAGATTCAGCAAATTTGAATTGCAGATAATTGTGGGGCCTTTTCTACAAATGCTCTCACCTTTAGTTTTACATCTGGATCTTGGAGCAGCCAACAGTTCACAACAAGAAGATCTAAGAGGTCCCATTGTTTCATAAGTTCTGCTAAATAATATGGCGCCAACCCATGTAATTATACGAATGTACTCTGGTTTCTGAACGAATGACTCTTATAAGCTGTTCTTTTGAATCTACAGCATGAAACACAACATGATCAGTGTTATGTGGTTCCTGAACAAATGACTCCTTTTGTGCTATAGAATCAAAAGAACCGGTTCATAAAAGTAATTTGGTCAGGAAATGGGACTACGCTGGTTGCACTGTTTTATTAATCTACAGCATGAAACATACAGCTCAACCACTGTACTGTAGTCTGATTCCAATACGAATGACTCTATGAGCCAGTTCTTTTTAGTGAATCAAAAACACTTTAGTCAGAGCAGATACTGCTCTGTTGAAATCTGAAATTATCTCATTTCACAACTTGTAACAGGAAGGAAATGCTATAAAAGTTACATTTGTTGTGAAATATTTTTCCTCAAAAGTAAGTAAATCATTAATGGAACTGTTAAGGAACCGAATTGTTAAATTCCTTGTGATTCCCATCCCTAATCAACACTGCATTTTAGTCCGATTTTCTGAGTTACAATTGTTGTCCTTCAACAGGGTGGCGATTTACCCAACGTGACAGATGCTAACAAACCCAGATTGTACCTTCTTCAGTGGCTCAAGTCTGATCGAGCGCTTTTGATGCTCTTCAATGACGGCACTTTCCAGGTAGAGCTTCATTATTGCACCACTATAACACGTTTTTCTGCTAGAACCCAAAAATAATGTTTACCCACTGATGTTCAGTTCCTAATCACATGCTATTTCCATAGGTTAACTTCTATCATGACCACACTAAGATCATCCTGTGCAGTCAGAGCGAGGAATATCTCCTGACCTACATCAACGAGGACCGCGTGTCCACCACACTGCGCCTCAGCACGCTGCTCGTGTCTGGCTGCTCGGCCGACCTGCGCAGCCGCATGGACTATGCACTTAACATGCTGTTGCAGAGATGCAATTGAATGCAAAGGACTTTGTGGATCTAGACACTTTGAAAAGACAAGAATGTGGACTACGTACGGATGGATGAGAGCGTTGTGGAGCTGTGGAGGAGTTGAAATGGATTATCAGTTTTAAAAATGGATGAACCGAATAAGAAAATGGACTTCTGAGAAGATGAGCTGGGCTGGAACCAGAGACTATGTTGAAATGAAAAATATTTCTCATGTAGATGTATATCTTTTTTTGTAAAGTGGCAATCTGAGATGTAAATGTCTAGGAAATGAGGCTTGAACAGAGCAGGGTGGTTTGATGCAGCTCTCAGGAGAGCAGCTTTGTTTTAACTGTGAATACATTCCCCATAAGGACATGGACTTCAGAGTGAAATGATCTTCTGCTGTAGTTCTGCGTGGTTTGTTCCAGAAGGCGACAAGAACCGGCCGCATTTCACTGTGGGCACACATTATGCCATGGAGAACCCAGTATTTATTTATTTATTAAAAGATGACATTAGAATTATTTCACTGTTCTCGAGTGATTTTTCAAGACCACACATTACATAATTGTTCACATAAATGACTGTGATTTAGTAGGGGTGTGCAGCGAAGCCATTATCTGTATTATGATAGAACCAGATGTGGGCGTGGCTTAACCAGGAAGTGCGTCGAACTCATTTTAAAATGTAACTCTCTTACATTTATAGCTTCTATTATAAAGTATGCCTCAGATAATCCTATTTAAATATCATTAAATATTCTTAATAGATTATTGGAATAAAGGATAAACCAGGAAATTACCTTAATCGGTAAATTGTAAATAAATGTGATCAACTTAGTCAAGCGCCGCTATAAAATCATCCCTTCTCTGGTCAGGAATTCAACAGCGCTTAGGTTGGTTTATAAATCCTTGCGTGTGAATTGTGTGAAACATTTGGAGTTAATGTGTTGCAGATCAGATTTCAAGAAGTGGAAAATATGTATGATATAGTTAATACACTTGAGTCTTGACAACTGTCTGCAAACGGAGTCGAGTCTGTTGGGTGATCATTCTTTCGAATACTTCTATTATTCGGATGAATTTGTTATTCATTTTGAAGACAATGTTGTTGTCATTGAAGCACAATTTTCTTGTCCTTCTTCAATGTCCACATCTAAAAACGTAATGCGTAAACCATCATGGGCCCAGGAAGAGACTTCAAAACACATTATGCTCACAAAAGAGGAAAAAGACATTGTTTACGCCACCTAATTTCTGCACCGCACAAACTGACTACGTTGTCAAGAATAGTTTTTTTTAGCACTAAACGGTTTGCCTAAATCAGATTGGCACAGAGATTTTTGCCCATCACCTCGATTTTTTTCCGCATGTGAACACATTTACCTTTCTTACCAGCTTATCTAATGTGCGCTGGAGTTGTTTGCATATTACTGTTTACATTTTGATGTCAAAAGGAGAGAATAACCCGATGATTTCAAAAGTCATTTAAACACTGTTTGCATGTTTGTTTGTTCTAAATTAAAGCGAGGGCATACAAAGAACAATTAGACTACAGTATATGGAAATGTGCTCCGTCAGCAGAACTTCATATCTTGTGAATAATAATAAACCTAATTACTCTTTAAAACTCATCTGCTGAAATATATGTACATACAAAATCCTTCATTTGGTGAATATATATATATATAGTCTAGAAAAGTGATTGCAAAATAAGAGTCCCAGTTGTGTTTTGGTCACATTTATAGTTAAAATTCCGGTGTTATATACCAAATCTGATTTTTTTCTGGTTATTATTGGGATTTTAATTGATAAATTAACTGCATCTGGGATTTTATTTATTTCTGGAGTCTTGTAGCCTCTGTATCCATCACAGTAAGTATGGAAAAACTAAGAATTATTTTTTAAAACTATCGTCCTATTAATCTCTTATCGCCATTTTCCACCACCTTACATTAGACCTCTAATGTAAACACAACCAATGAAACTCAAATGGTTTTGCTTCAGGACCCTGATTTTACGTTGGTCTCCAAGTGGCAAACCAACACATTACTAAAATTGTTTATCGTACAAAATCGTAAAAAAAAAAGTCCTTAAAATCTAACATTGAATTTGGAAAAATATGCAATATTATTTTCATGACAAATTAACAATTTTCGGTTCTTGCTCTCTGCAGCCAAGAATTCACAGTATGAAGCTAATTATAACCATGTTTATCCTCGCAACCCTTATTTAATTTAGTGAAACATTGTTTTGTTTCTGTTTTTTTCGAGGATGAAGGTATCTCATGCAACCTGTCCATGTTGACATATGCAGTCCCTAATTTGACTAGCTTCCACCAAGTGATAGATGAATTTGTGCCAAAATACGATAGTTTAATTGGAGACAGCTTTTGACAAGAACATATGGGAAGTGTCATATTCTGCCTTTAAAAAGTTGACAAGCCTATAAATATGGCTATAATAATTTTATCATTTGCTTTCAAAATTTTCCCCTACTATCTGTGACCTCATTTTTGGGTCGTGACACACAAGTTGAGGACTGACTAAGAAAATTAACTTTGCACTTTTACTGTGACAAAGTTTTCATCATGCACTCATCAACTCAACTTATTAGTCATCATTTAATACACAAAAGGAAAATAGGATGCGGACAGCAGTACAAAAGCTGAATTAATGGGATGTGTACAGAATGAATCAATCTGAAAATCATTCAAATGCCTTGAATGTGTGCACAACTGTCTCAAAATGTTTCTTCTTTTATTGGTTAAAACAGCCACACTGAATCCATCTATTACCATTACCAATGGTATCATAAAAATATACCATGCATAGACATGACAATACCATGTTTTTATATACTATTATGATGGCAATACCACTCTTTGAAGTGCCATTTAAGTCCCATTGAATAAAAAGAATTTGCTACATTCATTTTACAATTTAAGATGAAGTTTGAAACACTACTTGTCAACTAAACATATATTAAAATACTATGTTATAAAAAGGTACGATTACTTTATTGATGGCCTTCTTATACTGGTTGTGTCAAAGTTAAAGACATTTCTTTTTGTAATAATAGAAAGGCTCAACGGCAATCATCCATCACACTTAAAACAATAATCGACGTTGGATATTACTGGTTTTATAGCAAACATGCTTTACAAATGTTGCTTGTTAGAAAGATCTGACATATGAAGGAATCCAAAGCCAGTGTGAAAAGATGTTTAATTTAAAGTGGAAAAAAGAAAGTAAAATATGAAATGACTGAACATTGGGCCAGTTTTATGTCATTTTGTTACCGTGTCTAATTTCAGTGAGCAAGTTCTTCTCTCTCATCTTGCCCAGTGTTCCAGCATTTGTATCATGCCAGCTGGTATGAAGTCTCTTGGCACTGACAAGGAATGATTCCATGAACAGAGATGGGTTTGTTAACAGAATAGCCTTGTTGAGTTGGCGGCCTGGAGTCTCTTTCTAGCATCATCTGTCACTGTGAAATGCAGGCCATTTTTTTTCTCTGAGTCAAGGCTAGATTACTTAATAAGTCGCATTCACAAAATAACACTTTTATTATTATATACCATCTACACAGCCTGCGATATTGACCACTATTATAGCTGTGCTGTTATGCAGACACAAACCCAAACTCTAAAAGCTTCATTAGAATTAATAATAAAAATAACAATAACATATTGATAATAATAATATAACTATTATATAAAATATTATAAAAATAAATAAATATAATTATAATCAAGTGTTCTTTATTATTATTATCATCATTATTATTATATAAATATACATAAAATAATATATAATACTAAAATAATTATATAGTATATACATACAATATATTAAATTAAATATTATTATATAAAATAATATTATAACTTTTATTATATAAACATTTTAATTATAATTATTGTAATATTAATCTAGTTTTCATCAAATATATAACATTATATATATATATACAATCAGTGATGTTAGTAACAGATTACATGTAATCTGGATTATATAATCCGATTACAAAATCAACTATTACTCTGTTTTATATTCATCAAATAAATGTCATCTTAAATTTCACTCAAGTCTGCAAGTCTTTCTGATAGAAAAATAAATAAATAAATAAATATATATTTACATTTATTTACATTTATTCATTTGGCAGACGCTTTTATCCAAAGCGACTTACAAAAGAGGAAAAACATAAGCGAATCATCTTAATGAGACATTGGTACGAAAAGTGCCATACTACTAAGTTTTACTATCATCAGAATAGTATACAAAACTGATTTAAGTGCAACAAGAATTGTTAATTATTTTATTTTTTTAGTGACTGGTTAAGTGCTCTTGGAAAAGATGTGGTTTTTAGCTGTTTTTTGAAGACAGAGAGTGAGTCAGCTTCACGGATTGAGTTGGGAAGGTCACTCCATCAACGTGGTATGATGAAGCCGAAAGTCCGGGAAAGTGTTTTGTGGTGCCTCTTTGTTTTGGTACAACAAGGCGACATTCCTTAGCCGACCGCAGGCTTCTGGTGGGAACGTAGCTCTGCATAAATGTTTTTAGGTATGCTGGAGCAGACCCAGTGACTGTTTTGTATGCCAGCATCAGGGCCTTGAATTTAATACGTGCATGAACCGGCAGCCAGTGGAGAGAGACAAAGAGTGGTGTAACATGTGCTCTCTTTGGTTCATTAAAGATCAGATGTGCTGTTGCATTCTGGATCATTTGCAGAGGTCTAATAGCACATGCAGGAAGGCCTGCAAAGAGAGCGTTACAGTAGTCCAGTCTAGTGATGACAAGTGACTGAACAAGCAGTTGTGTGGCATGTTCAGAGAGGAAAGGTCTTATCTTCCTGATATTGTAGAGTGTGTGTATATACACTTACCTAAAGGATTATTAGGAACACCATACTAATACTGTGTTTGACCCCCTTTCGCCTTCAGAACTGCCTTAATTCTACGTGGCATTGATTCAACAAGGTGCTGAAAGCATTCTTTAGAAATGTTGGCCCATATTGATAGGATAGCATCTTGCAGTTGATGGAGATTTGTGGGATGCACATCCAGGGCACGAAGCTCCCGTTCCACCACATCCCAAAGATGCTCTATTGGGTTGAGATCTGGTGACTGTGGGGGCCATTTTAGTACAGTGAACTCATTGTCATGTTCAAGAAACCAATTTGAAATGATTCGAGCTTTGTGACATGGTACATTATCCTGCTGGAAGTAGCCATCAATGGATGGGTACATGGTGGCCATAAAGGGATGGACATGGTCAGAAACAATGCTCAGGTAGGCCGTGGCATTTAAACGATGCCCAATTGGCACTAAGGGGCCTAAAGTGTGCCAAGAAAACATCCCCCACACCATTACACCACCACCACCACCAGCCTGCACAGTGGTAACAAGGCATGATGGATCCATGTTCTCATTCTGTTTACGCCAAATTCTGACTCTACCATCTGAATGTCTCAACAGAAATCGAGACTCATCAGACCAGGCAACATTTTTCCAGTCTTCAACTGTCCAATTTTGGTGAGCTCTTGCAAATTGTAGCCTCTTTTTCCTATTTGTAGTGGAGATGAGTGGTACCCGGTGGGGTCTTCTGCTGTTGTAGCCCATCCACCTCAAGGTTGTGCGTGTTGTGGCTTCACAAATGCTTTGCTGCATACCTCGGTTGTAACGAGTGGTTATTTCAGTCAAAGTTGCCCTAGAAATGGTTGTGCGTGAAAATCCCAGTAACTGAGCAGATTGTGAAATACTCAGACCGGCCCGTCTGGCACCAACAACCATGCCACGCTCAAAATTGCTTAAATCACCTTTCTTTCCCATTCTGACATTCAGTTTGGAGTTCAGGAGATTGTCTTGACCAGGACCACACCCCTAAATGCATTGAAGCAACTGCCATGTGATTGGTTGATTAGATAATTGCATTAATGAGAAAATGAACAGGTGTTCCTAATAATCCTTTAGGTGAGTGTGTATAATATATATATATATATATATATATATATATATATATTATTATTATTATTTTTATTATTATCTTTAAATTATATAAATATATTATAATTATACAAATGAATAAAAAAAAAAGATTAAATACAATCTATATAATGACAAATGAAAAAACTATATTTTCATAAACTGCCAATTAAGGCTGTGTCCGCTTTCAAATAATGACACTGCAAATTCTAAAGCATGGAATGCAATGTCCTACTTTTGGTATTTTAAAGACCAGCAAAACTGGGTTATGTCTGTTGTTGGCGCCAAAAGTGTGAGAAAACAGTTTTAGTCAGTACATTTGTTTAAGTACTACAGACAATGCCTAGAACAAAAACGCTCTGTGCTAATTATTTTAATCATGAGACGCTGTAGATATAATCTCTGGCATTGTTTGCTCAATTACAAAATTAGGTGTGGACTAAAAAGCACAATGATATATCACTTTGTCATTATAAGTATTGCGTATGGTATTTTTACACAAAGTTCCTATTGACCACAAATCCCAAAAGACATACTGTTCATGTGGTTCATATCTTTCAACAGTTAACACCTAGTTTTGAAACACTTGACAAAATCTTTTGCTCTGAACGCATATGCTCAAATGTTTAAAATTAGTTTTGTAGACAAAAATATAATTGTGCCACCATATTAATTTATTTCATTATAAAACTAAAATTAAATAATATATTTTTTTTTTTATAATGGATGACTTGGACCAAATAATAAAGAAAAGCAGCCAATAAGTGCCAAACATAGATGGGAACTCCTTCAATACTGTTTAAAAAACATCCCAGGGTGATAACTCAAGAAGTGAGTACATGTCTGCAAATTCTAGGCAAAGGGTGATACTTTGGAGATGCTAAAATATAACACAGCTTTGATTTATTTTGGATACATAATTCCCATAGTTCCATTTATGTTATTCCATAGTTTTAATGACTTTACTATTATTCTAAGATGTGAAGAAATGTTTTTTTTTTTTCAAAACTTTTGTCCGGTAGTGTATGTCTATCGCCTGCTATGCTTTAAAGGATCTAACTTTGCATTGAAAACATTGTACAAAAATTCCACGAACATAAAAAGAAACAGTTGTCAGTTCATTACGCATGTCGCAGGAAATAATCCAGATCTAAACATGAGAACTGTGCTGCGAATCAGGATACAGCTCTTCCATGTTATTACTCAAGAGGTATCAAACAACATGTGAAGGCAATGAATCACACATCCATCTGATAGCAACTCCACTTGCCTTCATAGCAGTGTCCAACTGTCCTACATTACATGGACACATCACACATTTGCCCTAGTTTTCCATGTCCATAGATTTAATTGTCCAAAATGAAATGGCATCTTATGCAATTAAATGTTTGATCGTCAACAACAGTTTCATCTAGGATGCAAAGTGCAACCACACACAGATCAACTGGAGTAGAAATAGAGTAGAAGTGTTCATTCATTCACTGTTTTGTGTTACTTGCACAAAATGCTTTCAAGAATGTCTTTAGATACCATTTCATATGGGATTTTAGGATCATTCATCCCTCAATTCATCTGTCATGCTGCACAGATGTTTCATGTTTTTCTGTATGTTAATCAACTAGCTTTGCTTAGTTTGCTTGGAAACATTTCTGCACATTTCAGAGTTTTGCTCCGTCTACAGCAATAATTTTAGATTAATCTCGACACCAGTAGAAAAAACTCAAATATCTGTTATTCATTTGGGGAAACTTTGGAGTTGCATGTATTAGTTGACATAAAACATTGAGCCCTGAACCCCCTAAAAACAACAACAAATATCAAAGGAATGTTCTGGCTTCAATGCAAGTTCAGTCGACAGAATTTCTGCCATTTTTTGCGGTTCCAGAGAGGCACTTACAGTGGAAGTGAATAGGGCCAGTCCAAAAATGTTAAAATACTTGTTGTTTCAAAAGTTGAGCCACATGATGTAAACATTATATGTTGTTAGCATGATTTTAATGATATGTTCTACATGATTTTATATAAAATCCCTTATTGGGGTTACTGGAATTGCATCCTCATGGCAACAAAGTTGTAATATTGGATGTAACTTTACAAAGATAAGGTTAGTAAGCAACTGTATCTCACTTTACATCTTGTGGCTATACTTTTGAAAAACCTGAAAGTATTTTAATGTTATTGACTTCCATTGTACGTGCCTTATTGTTACTGTGATGTTTGCTTTTTATTGAAATAAACAAGAGACGACTAAAGATGACAAATGCAGTCGATTGAGTATAACTTGTATTGAACCTGGAATATTCCTTTAATTACTGTTATCCCACATTACATTTTCAATGCTTAGATTCAATAAATCCATATTATCTTTGAAACATCTTCTTTTCATGCCCTTTAACTGTGACTATATTCACAACATAGCATACCTTATCTCTTGCTATTAATTAATGCTATTTGAAAATGCAAAAAAAAAAAAAAAAAAAAAATATATATATATATATAAAACACTTTCTACAGAGTTGACGGTAATTTTCATTTGAATGCAATTTTCTATAAGAAATTGATTAATCAAAATGTAGTATGTATTGCCTTGTATGGATATAGATGGAAAGCTCAGCAGAAAAGCTGTCTTCTGCATTTATTGCTGTGTGGCGAGTTCATTCATGCTGTTTGGCACAGTGTAAAATCGCTCTTAGCTTTGAGCAGCTTGGTTTCCTCAACAGGACCACACCTTGACATTCCACAATTTCCACAACCTGACCACTTTTCTCATTGTTCCCTTTCCTTTTCTCAGTGCAGTATCCCAATGCAACACAAGATTTACCGCACTGTTTTGAGATGGGTCCTGATAGGTAATAAAAATCACAAATTGGATCCTTCATATTAAATGCTTCTCCAGCAGCAGTGAGATTTAATGGAAAACAAATGGAGACGTTTTGATGACGTCTCCTACTTCTCTGATGTTTCTCTTTAAGTCATCTCACATGTGTCTCCTGTAGAGTTTCAGAAGATATTTCAGCAAGAGCTATGTTTCCATCCAAGTTAAGAATTCAATTTACACAGAAAATCTGATGAATGCGAATAAGGCAGCCATTTGCATTTCATGTCTTTTGAAGAGAACAAAATCTTCACTTCAGGGCAAAATGGCACAAAATAAAAAAATAAAATAAAAGGGAGTTGTAATGGAATACGGATGATTTTCTATGAGCGAATAATGTATACACATGGCTTGCCGAGGCAGTCATGCTACTTTTTATACTATATTTTTATTTAAAATTCTATAGGAATATATTCGGTAGATGTGTTTCTATTGTAGTTTATTCGCATTTCTTATTAATGAGAGAAAAATAAAAAACATCCACCTCAAGCGAGCGTGCACATTTTTATGCACATCTTGGTGTTTTCATCCAGCATTTTCAATGCAATATCCCAAATTTCACATAAAACTACGTGGATTGAAGCCCAGCTACACTGGAAAAAATAGGAAAACTCGAATTTACTAAATCATATTTGTGATCTACACAACACAACTGTATTTGTCTTCTAAACTAGTTTTTTCCCCCTTTCAATAATGTAATTTTCTAAAATGTGCACTCTACTAGATTACATTATGTAGGGTGAATGTGAACCAATCAAGTAAAACATTCGTTATTTTTTTAATTAAGGTTTTTTTAATGAATTATTGAGCAAGATGAGAAAAGGGGAAGATTCAGTAGTGTTTAAAGTTGGTATTTTGGGATTTAGAACAGTTCTGTTACGCCGGGTTACCGTTGTGATAAAGAGTGGAGCTGTTTGCTTAGGTTGAGGACGGGTACACAAACATCATGCTGTATGTTGCTTTACTCGAGGGCTAATTACTACTAAGAATTTAACATGCTCAGGTGTCCTATTGCAAGCTAAAACAAAGTCTTTCTAGCAAGTCGGACTTCTCTGGAATGCTCTCGGGAGGCAATTTCCATTCATGACAGCACACCTCTTAATCTACTAGAATAGGGAAATGCCAAAATCTCATAAATGGTTGGTCATGATTATGATCAAAGTACATATTTCAAATCAGCAATAAAATTTGACAACAATGGAATCATAAATTGTGCATCGTTACCTCAGATAACACTCACACGCAAAAACATTTTCCCCAGCTTGTTTAGCTAATGAGCATGCGCACTCTCAAGCTGATTGACAGTTGATGACTGTACCTAAAGGTAATTGGCTCTTTTACCTGAAAGGCAGGACTTCCATCCGTTGACCGTTGGGGGTTTCAGTTTCTCCTATTCATTTTAATAGAAGTGGCCTGTCTCTGCACATTACATTTTCAATGCCTAGATTCAATAAATCCTTATTATCTTTGAAACATCTTCTTATTTTCATGCCTAACAATGCCCTTTAACTGTGACTATATTCACAACATAGCATGACCTCTCATACCTTATCTCTTGCTATTAATTAATGCTATTTGAAAATGCAAAATGCAAAATAAATAAATAAATATATATATATATAAAACACATTCTTCAGAGTTATAATCTCTTACACACTCTCACACTCTTGTGTTGTCTTGGCTGTGTGCTGAGGTCAGCTTTTCTTCAACCCTGACCAGTCACCCAGTCCCTGCCTCTGAAAAACACCCCCAGAGCATGATGCTACCACCACCATGCTTCACCGTTGGGATGGTATTGAGTAGGAGATGAGTGGTGCCTGGTTTCCTCCAGACATGACTCTTGGAATTGAGGCCAAACATTTCAATCTTCATTTCATCAGACCAGAGAATCTTGTTTCTCACAGTCTGAGAGTCCTTTAGGTGCTTTTCTGCTTTCTTGCACTGAGGAGAGGCGTCCGTCTGGCCACTCTGCCATAAAGCCCAGATCGGTGGAGTGTTGCTGTGATGGTCGTCCTTCTGCAAGTTTCTCCCATCACCACACGCGATCTCTGGAGCTCAACCAGAGTGACCATCGGGTTTTTGGTTACCTCGCTTACCAAGGCCCTTCCCCCCGATTGCTCAGTTTGGCGGGGTGGCCAGCTCTAGGAAGAGTCCTGGTTGTTCCAAACATTTTCCATTTAAGGATTATGGAGGTCACTGTACTCTTGGGAACCTTCAATGCAGCTGAAATTTTTTGTAGCCTTCCCCAGATCTGTGCCTCAACACAATCCTGTCTCTGAGCTCTGCAGGCAGTTTCTTTGACCTTATGGTTTGGTATTTGCTGTGAGACCTTATATAGACAGATGTGTGCGATTTTCGAAATCATGTCCAATCAAATGAATTTGCCACAGGTGGACTCCAATCAAAGTGTAGAAACATCTCAAAGATGATCCAGACAAATGTGATGCACCGGAGCTAAAAGTGTCACAGCAAAGGGTCTGAATACTGTGATTTTTCACTTTTTTCTTTTTAATACATTTTAGTTATCAAAAATCTATGTCATTATGGGGTATGGAGTGAAGATTGATGTGTTGTTTTTTAGCATACGTAAGGCTGCAACAACAAAATGCGAAAACAGTGTAAGGTCTGAATACTTTCTGAATGCACTGCAAATGAAAAGCATTTGTTTTTCAGTGTAAAATTCTCAAACTGTGCTCAGATTAGCTAAGCTTTCAGAGACTGTCATCAAAAATCTCAGGTCTCAATATGGATTCAAACATTTCTCATCAAATTCCTCCAAAACCAAATTATCTAAACTACGCTGTCCAAATTAATTTAATAACTCTATAATCTTGCTGTATGTACAAAAATGAGCCATACCTGAGAACTCCATTAGGTCTTGTGATCACTGAAAGAGCAAACCCTGAGCTATGACATTTTCTTCTCAGATATATTTTATTTCTCTTTTTATTGATGATGAGTTGGTGCTTAAATGAAACATAACTGAGGACTTAATTGACTAAAGTCTCATAAGCAATGACCTGTGAGCAATAAAATTTGCAAAGGAAATTGAAAACACAACAGAGTGAAGGTTTTTCCTATTTATCCTAAACATTCCCAGGAGCAATAGGGCGGTTAAATGCCTTAATGTCTGGCTAGTAAATTAAACCTCAGAATGAGCATTTTGTGCATGTTATTGATAAATCAGACAAGGTAAATTACAGTGTCTGCATGCCTCAAATTTAAAGGAAATCATTGCTAACGAAGCTCAATGCAGCATACAGTATGCTCAGTGTTGCCTACGCTGCTCACTGTGTCCACTTGTTACTAGAAGAAGCAAACACAAAGCCGTCAATTGTTGCAAAACAAATGCAACTGTTCACCCTTTACATTACCACACACAGGAGCTTCAGGAATTTGGCATACACTAAATAGAGGACTTGTCATTGTGGAGGAGTAAAAATTGAGCAAGACACCGAAGACAGGCATTTTAAAATGTTTGCACAGTTTGTACACACTGTTATAAAAACATAAATCATCACGTTTACCTAATGCTTGAGCTTAACAAGGACGAATCAATAATTTGCCAGAGTTTGACGTGTAATATCTCAAGTTAATTCTGCATAATTGGAATAAAGTAGGCAGAATAATGACTTCGCAAATGGAAGTAAGACAATTGAGAAATGCATCCGGAGAATACTGATAATGGAAAAACAGCAGAAACTAAATAAAAATGTTAATGTGTATGCCCCAACCAAAGTAAGCTCTTTGCAAATGCAAATACACAACTGCAACCTGGTATCATTGAATCACGTTCCCATACCTACATTTTAGCAAAATTGTGAAATGGCTCGTTGTATGTATTGCAACAGTTTCCTGGTGACATGAACACTACACGCGCTACAACAATGACTTTCATTACTTTTCACTCTGTTTCTAACACAATGATATCTTATGACATCTAAACACTTTTACTATTGCACATGACTTACAAGGCGATACATTTCAACGTTTGCATTAATAACCAACTACATTTAAAAGCTTGTTCAAACACAATCAAATTCTGCAGTAGCTCAACTGATAGAGTGCTTCTAAAACAGATGTATTAAAAGTTGCCAATGGCGTTTCACCTTGATCTTCGTTTTCCTGCATGCATCTCATATACCCTCCCTAGCAACCGGGCCAATTTGGTTGCTTAGGAGACCTGGCTGGAGTCACACAGCACGCCTTGGATTTGAACTCGCGACTCCAGGGGTGGTAGTCAGCGTCAATACTCGCTCCCAGGCCCCAAATATAGATATATATTTAAAAAATGTGTTTATCATAAGATTATAAACATAAATATAATTTCTGGATAATTGGAGTCTTTTTATTTTTATGTGGGCAGGGATGGGGTGGGGATGGCGGGTGTTAAGTGTGAAATTTTTTTATTGGTCTAGCCAAAAATGCATGCACCAGAGTACAGAAACATTCATTACCAAATAGTTCAGAGACCGAATGATCTACACTATGCTATCCACATTAATTTTACAGCTCTGTACTCTTACTTATGTCAACAATTGTCTAATTTTTTTTAATTTTTAGTTCCAAGTGTTCTAATGCAGTGAACATTTCCTCTAGGCTATTTTACACGTTGTTCTGTATGTAAGATAGGGTGGTACAGCTCTGCCGGAACACGATGTTCCTGCTAAATCCATATTAAACTTCACACAATACTTGATGTTAACAGCAATCGACAGGGACTCCAGTGCAGTTTTACGAGCTAACAGCATCTAATCTTGCGGTTCACTGTAGGTTTGCCACCCTGAATTGAACAGATGGGTTTTTAATGGGAAAGAGGAGTAGAGGACAGACCGGGAGAGCTACAGTATTTGTGCAGCTGGAGTGGGTTTTAAGGGACGGGACAAAGGAGCATCCAGCATGGCAGACAGCGATGTGAAATTCCATACAATACAATAAAAAGCCTTTGCTTTCTGTGTACCTACCAGTTTGCCTTGAGCATGGTACCTGTGCGTTTGATGCTGGAGTTACATTACACAACCCTCCTGAGAAAAGACGGCTCGGAGGAACTGTAATAAGAGTGTTACAATAGTTTAAGAGTTCAAGAATGCAAACACATTGAATAAAGTCTTTTCGCATCCCATTAATCTTCAATTGTTGTCTCAAATTCACGCCTCAGTTGCCTAAAGGCATCTTTTATTTGCTGCAAATGTGAGCTGTACATGTAAGGGAATCTGTGAAGTATTAAAAATTGATTTTCGAGGTATACACTCCTAGAGAGCATTTCCAACTACATCCATGCCAGCTATACTTAAGGTACCCCTAGGCAGAAATAGCTTAATCAATACATTCTGGAAGGAAGTGGGTGAAGAGCAAACATTAATATAGGTTATATATTTATTTATTGACAAATTCTGCCGAGACTTTGCACCAATCTCAAATGACAGATTTTCTCTGCAGTTGTGTTTAGAAATACTCATGTCATCCAAACTGTAGAACATATAGGGAAACAGGAAATTCCCTTTCTACCAGGAAGGAGCGTTGAATAATGCAAAAAAAACCCTTGAGATTTTTATCTACCAACAGTAGCAACTTCTACACAGGTTTAATACACCAAGCGAAGCATTTAATAATGCTAAAACATGCTGTTTTTTGCCTACCGCTGATTTTATCACTGTAGCTACCCATAGGGAAGACAGATGAGATTTCTTTAATATCTTAAATTGCTTCTCTTTGGCAGAAACGAGATAAAATGTAAAGCAAATGGAGACTGATTTTACCCTGATAAAAAGACCCAGTAGTCTCACAAGTTGCCAAAGTCAAAAGTAAATCAAAATTATATTTACAAGAAAAGTAGACGATGCCTTTGCAAATGTTAAAGGAATATTCCGGATTTAATACAAGTTAAACTCAATTGACAGCATTTGTTTCATAATGTTGATTACCACAAAAAAATATTTCGACTCGTCGCTACTTTTCTTTTAAAAAAACATAATAATCGAGGTTTAAGTGAGGCACTTACAATGGAAGTGAAATGGGCCAGACCATAATGTTACAATTAGAGCTGTCATAATTGACGTGTTCACGCATGCAATGAATTAAAAAAGTTTAATATGTAAATTTTCCTTAATTATGATTAACAAATTTAGTGTTAATAAAGCAAAAGGCTCTTAATGCCATTTGAACGCAGCTTCACGTTTGCTGTAGCAAAGTGAATAGCCACAGTCTGCCGGCTGATTAATATTGTGGAAAATGAGAGTTTAAGAGATTTAATGCCTATTGCAATGAATATGCAACCTACCTGGGGACTAGTTCTTTCAATTAGTCAAATTTAGACTTTGGAAAATGTTTAATGTAACTTGAATTGGTGATATTTTAGTACATTTCTTTCTTTATACTGTGGAAGGCTTTGTTTGTAAAATGTTAATAAAGCAATATATTGTCACATATTCCTAAAAAGGAATAATAATAAATATGGTGCCAAATTTCAGCACTTTTCAATTAACTATGACAAATTATGGGATTAATCGTGATTAAAAAAAATGTATCGACTGACAGCACTAGTTAAAATACACACTGTTTTAAAAGTATAGCCACAAGAGGTAAACGTTATCTGTGGTAACGTGATTTTAGTGTGATAAAGTTGCTTACTAACTTAGTTTTACAACTTTGTTGTCAAAATGAGGTTACGCTGATACATCGTGTAATCTGGTAAACGCTGTTACACCATTAAATACTTGATTTTATTGCATTAAAATCCTGTTCACGT
Source organism: Moxostoma hubbsi (assembly GCA_032164185.1). Lineage (NCBI taxonomy): Eukaryota > Metazoa > Chordata > Actinopteri > Cypriniformes > Catostomidae > Moxostoma > Moxostoma hubbsi. The sequence continues at coordinate 5,182,614 of JAVLUX010000038.1, read as the reverse complement.
ATAATGTTTACATCTTCTGGCAATACTTTTGAAACTGTGTGTATTTTAGTGTTTATGGATTGGCCCCATTTACTGTAAAAATTTAATTGTGGTAATCAACATTATACCACAAATGATGTCAATTGACCTTAACTTGAATTGAACCCGGAATATTCCATTAACATTTGCACAGGGTCTCCTTTTGCTTGTAAATGTAATTTATCTCACTGCCCCTAAAAATCTTCCTCTATATTTTCATAAAGATGACTCATCAGTCAAAGGCAAGCTGATTTCAGAATGTACGGTGTACTATAGCTGTACTATATTAGCCTGTAACAAATGATGACAATATGTAAATACTATACAAACGTGATGGGGATACTGGTACACATTAAGGTCAGAGATGCCACAGCAAATAATTGAGGTGACAGAGAGCGACTGTGGCATTCAGACAGAAGGGCGGCTCTCGGCAGCAGTGCTCTGACACTGAACGTCCTCTCAACCGAGAAACAAGCATTGCGGGAGTGCGTGTCACATGCGTTCAGAGTGAAAATGAAATAAAGATTACCCCAGGAAAGCACGCAAGGGCAAAGCTACTTGCAAGCACAGAACAACGCCTTTCGACTGAAGACTTTTGTACTGTGTTAGCTTTGCAGTCGAACTTTCAATGTCAAACTTCAAGGCTTTTTTTTTCCAAACATCACAGACATTTTAAAGAGGACATACCATAGTAAACATAACTTTTCTAGCTCTTTTGTAATAAAAATATTTGTATGTAGCGTGTAGACAAACAGTGTTGAAAGGTGCATGTCTGATGGTTTTAGGTGCAAGAAACCGTGACTAACAATACAAGTGAACGGTGGTGGGGGGGTGGGGGGTTGTAGCTCTGCGAGTATTGACGCTGACTACCACCCCTGGAGACACGAGTTTGAATCCAGGGCGTGCTGAGTGACTCCAGTCAGGTCTCCTAAGCAACCAAATTGGCCCGGTTGCTAGGGAGGGTAGAGTCACATGGGGTAACCTCCTCGTGGTCGCTGTAATGTGGTTCTTGCTCTCGGTGAGGCACATAGTGAGTTGTGCATGGGGAGAATAGGGGAGAATAGCATGAAGCCTCCACACACGCTACGTCTCCGTGGTAAAGAGCTCAACAGGCCACGTCATAAAATGCACGGATTGACGGTCTCAGACACAGAGGCAATTAAGATTCGTAAGACCAGACTGAGGCGAGTCACAACGCCACCATGAGGACTTAGAGCGCATTGGAAATTGGGCATTCCAAATTGGAGAGAAGTAAGCCAAAGAAAACATAATGATGTTCGTGACTCAAAAATTAATGACATTTGTAAAAAAAATATCTATATCAATATTTTTTTTACGTTGAAAAATATTAATAATAATAATAATTTTTTAAATGTTAATACCTTCATTCTAAACCACCTTATTTGTTAAGCATTGTTGGCAAATGCCTGACGATTTGACGCAACAGTAACAAACAAGATTTAGGAATAATAAAATACCAATTCTATAGCAATCACGTGGAAATCCACTAACTGTAACAAGAAACAATGGCAAAACTCAGTTATGTCATGATGGTTTTCTGTGTTCGTATTTTTTAAATGGACTCCTTTCAAAAAATGTTGTGCGTCAACTCAAGAAACCCACAGTGCCTACTTCAAAGGTTACTTTGAGTTACTGTGAGCTGCACTGCATAATCTATTCAAGTAAAGTAAACACTGACAGTGCCCTTCATGTTCTGTGAATGTCGCCAATAGATGAAAGAATCCAGATGCAAATGTCATTAGGTAAACTTTGGCTTAAGCCATAGTGTAGGTGCTCATAAAAGAAATATACACCTGCCTGAGAAATCACAAATACAATTAAAGTAAAGAAGGTGATTCATAGCGAGCTTTAATGAAGCTTGAACTGCTCAATATCCCTCCTCAAACAGAACAAGCCTGTGAGTGGGAGCACTTGGGGAGGAAAAACATTGCTTGCGGCATGCAGGAGATACTGAGCTGGGGTATTGGTGTTATTAACTCATAAATTAGGGTGAGGCTGCATGGGCGTATGGGATCCTCAGTCTTGGGACAGTTATGTGGGCCAGAACAATTTGCAACTGTGGCTGCATATCGATCTGCATGCTTCTACTATGTACTTAAAGTATGTACTTTGCTGGTGATGGGATTGGTAGTATAGAGCTCAGAATTCTGGCTTCGGAAGTAAAAATCCCATTAATTGTCTCCAAAGGGGAAGTGATTTTTAATGATAACTTAAAAGCCTTTAATACATCTTTTTGTTTACCCGAATTGAAAGACAGTTGAAATGCATTATGTACATATCTGCTCCAAGTGAATTTTGTCAACTTTTAGGAGTCCTTAGATGGCCTGAAAGTTAATAGTTATGGAATACATAACAAAGTCCATATCTATTTTGATCTCATGGGGTCATAATTTAGCTGTGCTTTTTTCTACATATGAAACAATACAAAAAGAACCATCAAAAGCTCCTTCTCTTAGTCCTATATATTAGCCCCAAAAGCATGCATGCTTAAAAAATGTAACTTAAATAGATGATATCCGGGCACCTTTAACATACTATTTTCCACTTTCTTGGATGAACATATAATGTGTACTTTGCTATTTTACCTTGGGCTGAAATGTTATTTGCCAAAGGCCAGATTGCTTTTTTCGTAGTGCATTGCCTTCTATGTGTGTTTATCTATACGAGGAGGCAAAATAAATCGTTCTTCTACACATTTTTTATTTGTATTTATTCAGTTGAATAAAGCAATCTTTTTCTTTGCTTTCATGGTCCTGTATTTCTGTCTCCATGATTTGTTTACCTCCTCCAGGGGATCAATAAACTTTCACAGCATTTGTGCAGCCAACATGAATGATACCTCGAATCGCATGGGTTGTTGAGAAGAGGTGTGCTATTACTTTTTCTAAGCGATTGGATTGTAACCTGAAGGACGTTAAAACTGGTGTAAAAATATCATAGACAGGGTCCCGAGCCATATCTAGAAACCAGAATGTCAAGGGATTTCAAAGGGCTGTAAGATACCAAAGTCTGTCAGAGACTCAATATAAACTCAAACATTTTTAATACATTTCTTACCATTTGTGACATTGATGATTACCACAAAATATATTTTTAAATTCCATTAACCTTAAAATACACACCAACGTGTGTCATCAACAACACAGATGCACAAAACTGTGACATTGCTAGCATGATTTAGCATGTTGCTAGCATATTTTAGCACTTATCTAGGCATTTATAACATGTTTTAGTATGTTGCTAGCATGTTGGTAGCCTTTTTAACACTTAGCTAGGCACTGCTAGCATGTTTTAGCATGTTTTAGCACTTAGCTAGGCACTGCTAGCATGTTTTAGCACTTAGCTAGGCACTGCTAGCATGTATTAGCATGTTGCTAGCATATTGGTAGCATAATAATTGTTCATGAATCCTTGCTTCGTCCTGAGCAGTGAAGATGTCCACTTTTCTTAAGCAAGAATCCCCCAACTACTATACATTATTTGGTTTCTTAGCATCTTCTGCACATTTGAGTTCTTCAGTGGCTATATGATGAGATCCAGTTTTTGACACTTGGGACAATTGAGGGACTCAGATACAACTATTACAAAAGGTGTAAACAATTATTGATGCTCAAGAAGGCAACACAAGAAGAACCTAGGGGTGCAAACTTTTGAACAGGATGATTTGTGTAAATAAGAGTACATTTTGTGTTATGTAGCATTTGAAGGGCAGTACTACATAAAAAATATAATCTTTGATCTCTTATAGGCTATCTGTATACATTCTGAAAGAGGGGTGTGCAAACTTCTGCACTTAACTGTATAGGCTATATAGTTTGTAAAAATGTATAATTTATTTTAGATTTAGTTTTTTCATAATTTAACCACATTTTAGCCTTTTTTAAATGTACAAATTCCATGTAGCCTATCCTATCCATATGATGCCATATTGGTAAATGCGGGTTTTAACCTTAGAGGTTACCAAAGCGCTTTACACTGTGTCCCAATCACCCATTCATACACACATTCACAGAATGTGGTCATCATTTAGTGCATTGGTATACAGCAAAGTACTATGGTAATACCCTTTGATACACTGGAACCACCAACCACTTTTAAAAAAGGGTAATTTAACAACTATTTAGCTGAATAAGTATTGCTGCAGTGGACTAATCTACAAGCACTTGTGTAAACATCAAAGCCAATTCTGTCCCAGTTGTTGCCCCTGTGCCCATTGTGTAAAGGTCACATCTCGACACACCCTCTGGAAACACATTCCAAACACCTGAGAACCTCCACCGAAACTAAAGCATGCGCTGGGAAACCTCCAGGAGTGAAACACGGCACAGGTCGCAACAAAAGCCGCATGTGATAAATCAAAGGACAGCGGGCCAAGTGTTGACTCACAACACAAAAGGAAAACACCGTCACTAACATGCCTGGACATGAGCCATCATAAAAACATATTAAAAAAACTCAGCCAGAACTGTCACATAACGTTACAACACAAAGATAAAGAGACATTGAAAGAGCAGCCAAACCATGATTGAAATGAAAAGTCAACAATTAAATGTGAAGACTTTCACATGATTATTTGAATCTGTTAATCCACGTTTCGATCTTGGCCTTTGGTGTACAGGTGATATGTGTGTCATTTCTATGGTGTTAAAATACTTTCTAAATTTCTTAATCAGTTTTTTCAGCTTAATTTCCAGTAAAAAAACAAGACACATGTACTTGAGAAGCAAAACTGTGTATAATAACACTAATATATCTTGAAATGTCGTTTTTTTCTTTTCTTGTATTTGCCAGTTAATTGCATAATATCCTGTGTTTGGTGTAACCGGATTACAAAGTACTTAGTTAACGTAATTACTTTCACAAAAAGTAGTGTAATGCATTACATTTTATTTGACTTTCAATTAAAGTAATTACTTTTAAGTACATGACTTGGGTTACAAATATTTCTAAACAAATATTATTTATATTTAATACAGTTAAAATATGAATACATATGTACGTCTGTTTGCGTTTCTGTTTGTGATAAGTATTTTAAAAAGCAATGTAAAGTTATTAGTAATATGATTACTTTTTCAATCAAGTAATCAGTACAAGTATAATCAGATAACTTTAGAGAAGTAGTTCATAATTTGTAGTGGATTACTTTTTTTAAGTAACTCAAAACGTTTTTAAATATTAGATTTTTTTTTTATATCTCTCATCCATGAGTTCAAAAGGTTTTTTTTTGCAATACCACTAGCAGCGAGAAATTACACACTTTACCATTAACATTTGTTTGTTTCTATTCTGTCTCATCTTATTGTGCATCTTGTGATGTAGTGTTAACAGATGCACTGAATCTGTGGGAGAAATAGGGTGTTATTTTACCAGTACCTCAATATAAACTCAAACATTTTTAATACATTTCTTACCATTTGTGACATTGATGATTACCACAAAATATATTTTTAAATTCCATTAACCTTAAAATACACACCAACGTGTGTCATCAACAACACAGATGCACAAAACTGTGACATTGCTAGCATGTTTTTGCACTTAGCTAGGCATTTCTAACATGTTTTAGCATGTTGCTAGCCTGTTTTAACACTTAGCTAGGCACTGTTAGCATGTTTTAGCATGTTTTAGCACTTAGCTAGACACAATCTACTGAAGATTTGAACAGTTTATTCACATCCTGACGGAGGTGATAAAATATCCATATAAACTTTTACTATACAATTAAGGTGTCACCTAGAAATACTGAGACAAGTCAGCAGGTGTGTACATGTTTATAGCTGGATTTTTGATACATCAAAAATGTTAAAAACAACAATATAATTACAAGAATGTTACATGAAAATACATGTATACATCCAGTATGCCAGCGTGTTGATGTGCATGGTTTCTAGAGAGTTGCAAAGGTGTTTTAAATGATCTTTAGAGCATTGCTATAGCTAACACCACAACGTTGTATTGATACTTTAATTTTACCATTTATTTTGGCAAGTATTCATGCATACATCACAAACTTCTGTACATTGCTTTGTATGAAATATTTACACTTTTTCTCTGACACTTGTATGATATATTACTATAGTATTTTACACTATTTTTACAGGGTTTGAGGCAGACCTCACACTAAAGGCCTGTGAGATATCTGACAGAGATATCTCACAGGACTACAGATATCTCTTCAGACTACAGAGAATGGTTTCATTATAGTGATGTTCTACAAATAGAGTTCAGCTCTGGCACACCATGATAAAATATCTTTGGGCTGGAATCAAAAATCACAGTTGACAGCCCCCCAAGAAGACAAATGACCCTATTATGAATGTTTCACTGAATCCAGTCATTATATTTTCAGAATAAAAGCTTATCTTAGACTCTGCCGAGATATCAGCGTATCCCACTGTCTTAGAAAGAACATACATATCATTAGCCGGGTTCAGCATTGGGTCCATTAAAGGAACAATTCACCCAAAAATGAAAATTCTGTTATTATTTACTTCACACTCACGTCGTTCCAAACACATATTTAGTTCATTTTCATACTATATTGAGTTGTTATTCACTAATAATCTTCCCCTCTACCAAGGTTTGGGTTTAGCCCACATTCATATCCAGAGTTCAAAAATGGTGCAACATGTTTGGTTACTTCAAAGGTAACGTATGGCTTGGGAATACTTTGTTTTGCCATGTGCTGTTATGTCTCGCACACAGCCGAGCCCTCAGCTTTTCGAAATATACTTCTATATGGATGCGTTCAACAAATTCACGGTGGCAAATTCACTTTGGCAGCCCCTAATCAGGCTAATCAAGCCTCAGAGAGGGATAAAGGGCGACTGGAAGCTGCAGTGCGAGAGAGAGAGAGATTTATGGACAGCTGTCCGACACCTGTTTGTGTGTGTTTGTCTTTTAGGTTGAGTTTTATATTAAACTATTATTTATATTGTCAAGCCGGTTCTCGCCTCCTCCTTTCCCTGTAAACCTTTTGCACTGGTGCCGAAATCCGGGAAGAAGGAGGGATGCGCCGAAGTAGAGACCTCGTCACTACCATCTACCCCAATGGAGCAGCCGTGACCGCGAAGGGGCTCCTAACCGACTGCCTGGAACGGTCAGGGCCACTGCCAGGGCCGGAGGAGACCCCTACATGCCGCTGAAACGCTCTGGGGTCTGAGAACATCGACCGCGAGCGGGGAGGGGCTCCTGGCCGACTGCCTGGAGCGGTAGAACCGCTGCCAGTGGCAGAGGAGACCCATTCTGTTTCCCGAGAATACGGCGGGCCATTCCATCTGCCAGGGGCCGGAAGACTGCCTCCGATCTCCCCCATCCAGGTAGTCGGGGATGACCAGCCGGCAGACGGGGCGCATGCTACACACCCGACCCCTAATCAGGCTAATTAGCCCTCAAGAGGGATAACGGCCGACCGAAGATGGCAGTGCGGCAGAGAGAGAGAGATTTACCTTTGTGTGTTTGTCTTTGTTCTAATTAAAATATTATTTATATTCTCAAGCCGGTTCTCGCCTCCTCCTTTCCATTATTCCCTATACATACACACTACGACTGCTTTGTGATACTCCTTTTGATTAAACTCAATGTCGATGATGCATTGTGCGCAAAAAAAACAAAGTGTACTTTGGTCTTAATTGTTTTATAGCAGTATGTTCATTATTATTATCCGTGCTCTCAATTGAAGATACACATGAACAGATGAGTCAGGGGCCTGCACCGAGCATGTTTTTGCATGCATCTGCACTGTTTTTATGTAAAAAAGCACTGGATGGACGTCTTTGACGGCTTCTCAGATGTTTCTCCTGAGAAAAAGACCTTTCAAGTAATCGTTCAAGTGTCTCCTGTAGATTTTCAAAAGAGATCTCAACAACGTCTCAAACTGTACTCTTACTGAAAGTCAACAATTGTCTTACTGTGTCTAATAATATTCACATGTGAACTAAACACACATGTGAGCATAAAATGGTTACAACACTGTGTGAGAAAGTGTAATTAAAATGTATTCAGGGACTTGGAGTCCAGGTGATTTAAAGCCTGTTACATCACGAGAACATCCATTCCTTCCGGTATGTCTGACTTGTCCGCTTGATCGTTTTATAACTCGGTTGACAGCGAGATATTAAAAGTTCAAGCCCTTAATCAAAATATGGAATTGCACATTGTGCATCTCATTCAAGACAATGGCTATGCATTAATCAATGATGCAATTTCATTACAATGTACTAGAAAGTACTAAAAACATTCACACAGTCCCAGAGAGTGACTACCATGACAGCATATTTCCTTGAGCGCTGCTAATGCCTCCTGCGTCATTTGGAGCTTCCTTCCTTTCACAATGGATATATTTGGATTCTCTGAGCTGCCTAGGCATAGAAAATTACAAAATTGCACTAAAGAAATAGTTCAGCCAAATATTAAACCTTGACATTATTTATTCACCCTTAGCCTGATCTCATTAAATGAATGTGACTGTGGTGATATTTTCGTAAAATTATATTACGTGTTTCCTAAAACATATCGGGGCAGTTTCAAGGTGAAATTGCCACTGAGTGGCGCTAAAAGCGAGCTAAATGTTCTCAGAAACAGATGAGGTTTTTGAGGTTAATGCTTTATTGAGTTTTAAGTCAACAAAACCAATCTCCCTACCCTAAACCTTACCTATGGTGTCATAAAAGCAAATATGAGATAAAATGTAATCACAAAAGCAACACTTTCAGCTCATGTGTCAACTGTATGCTCTTCAGGACTCATACCCCAGTCCTTTTGCATCGCAAGTGCAACACTCTACCAGCTGAGCTACCGTGCAGTTTGATCACCCTTGACCAAGTTTGTAAATGTAGTGTGTTATGTGATGCAAATCTTAAAATCGCCTTACAAGTCATGTACTATAGTAAAAGTGTTTAGATCTCAAGTTATCAACAATCAAGTTATTTTGATAAAAGGTGGTTAAGTTAGACTCTAACCTATCAGCCAACATTTATTTCTTTAGAGTGATGTACACTGATGAATCATGCACAATTAAACCACAAACATGTATTACGAAAGTTAAAAGGATCGATTTTGATTTCCTTGATAACCTTAAGCTTACTTGAGAGTAAATATTGAAAGGGAACTCGATGTATGTGTGTGCATGAATCCAAAGCATTCTCGACTTCCTCCCAAACAGGAAGCATGCAGGATGCTGAGAGCTGACACAAACTCTATTGTGTGCATTTCCCACGACCCACCACAGGTGCATCTCTGACACGCTCACAGCACACTGATCTGCAGTCATGCAATACAACATGTCTTTTACACACTTCTTCCTGTGGGACACTGCCTTGGGAAAAAAGGGAATTCTGTGAATGCAATAAATCCTGCATAGATATTGGTAGAAAAGAAATCCAGATGTTTAATTGTATTTTAGAATTAAGTATATTTACTGCAACGTGTCATTCTTAAACACAACAGAGAACAGCATTCAAAACACATCAAACTTCAACAATGTGATATATTTCTGATTTAAACGTATTATTCAGAAGGGGGGGATTGGATTGTGTAAAGTAGGCTATGATGTGATTGGGTAATAATATTTTGAACCTCCTACATGGCCTTGATTACATCAGCAGAAAAGTTGAGTGATTTATTAAACTTGTTTTTCTGGTTATGTATTCCTGATGTAACCTTATTGCCATAACCTGATAGTATTTTAGTTCAAATGATCCAACTTACCAGATTGCATGTAACCGTATGTATATTAGTTGGAATTTTGGGTTATCTAAATGTGCCTTATTCTTAATATATTAATTTACTAGTAACACTTTACAATAATATTTGCAATTACAATATCTAATTTTAACATTATTAAATACATTAAGTATGATGAACTAACAATGATTGATATTGTATTATATCATGTATTAATCTTGGTTATTTTTAACTTATAAAAATACAATCATTGATCATTGTTAGTGCATGTATGTTCATGATGCATGGGGGGGGGGGGGGGGGGGGGGGGTTCTCCCCAATTTGGATTGCTCAATTCCCAAAGCGCTCTAAGTCCTCGTGGTGGTGTAGTGATTCGCCTCAATCCGGGTGGCGGAGGACGAATCTCAGTTGCCTCCATGTCTGAGACCGTCAATCCGCGCATCTTATCACGTGGCTTGTTGAGCATGTTACCGCGGAGACATGGCGCGTGTGGAGGCTTCACACTATTCTCTGCGGCATCCATGCACAACTTACCACACACCCCACCGAGAGCGAGAACCACATTATAGCGACCAGGAGGAGGATAACTCAATGTGACTCTACCCACCCTAGCAACCGGGCCAATTGGTTGCTTAGGAAGCCTGACTGGAGTCACTCAGCATGCCCTGGATTTGAACTCGTGACTCCAGGTTAATAATTAACTCTGGACCGCTGAATTGTTTAAAAAAATAATGCACACCCGAGATGCAACTCCGCCACGCATCGTGACCGCATCACTACCTCGGGTGTGCATTATTTTTAAACAATTCAATGGTCCAGAGTCAATTATTCCTTACTTAAATTACACAGCTAAATCCAAAAAAAAAAACTGCATAATAAAAGGCAACTATGTGTATGTATAGCATTTCTCAGATATTTTTTATATATCATTGTTTTTATTTTAATTATAAAATGTATCAAAGAAAACTTAAATATTAATACATTTTGTTAAAAATGACACATTTTAAATTGATGGAATATTTTATGAAATTAAAAATGCATGAATCTTGAAAATAGGCTAAAAGTTTTTAATATAGCATGTACAGCCTATAAGAATATTTCAATATATGTAGTGCAAGACTTTTACAAGATACGTAATAAACTTTTATTAGACAAACATGGCAAATTGTACAACAATGTAGCAGCCATGAATACATGCCGCCAAAAATGACCTCAATTGCAATTTTTCCGTCTTTGCTGTTTTATTTTCATATCTTATCTTAAATTAAACTCAGTTAAACTTAGCTGATTAAAGCTTTAGAGAGCTCTGAGCTTATCAAGTCTTAAACTCTCACTGCGCGAAGCTCTCCTGTGATCTGCTGAGAACTGCAGAATCTAATCGCAAGGCTATTTCCATCAGGCAGGAAGCACATCAAGAGAGAGGCCTTGAAAGTTTTCAGCAAATTGCTTACCAGAAACAAACAGCAGAGGAGATAAGACCAGCAGAAAGTTCAGAAGCTGTACATCAAAAAATAAAGGTTCTTCAATAGTTCTTTGCAGCATGTTAGGAGCGGAAAGACATAATTTATGACCTCAAATGACATGATACAATCTGTAAAAAAAAACCATCAGCCATCAATTTCTGAAATCGAATGCAATCTTAAAATAATAATTAGAACCACTCACATATCCAAGATCCAAGTCTTAAACGTTAGACTCACTTTAGGTGATAATAAACAAGTGCAAGTGTACAGTCATAGATTTTAATACTGTATCACCAAAACAGATGTTTCAAAAGTTTGTTGCGTTTTAGATTCTGTAATGAGGTGCAGTAAAACACAGTTCTATAAGGAAGACTCGCAGGCTTGAGTGAGGTTTAAGATGACATTCATTTGATGAATATAACACAGAAAAGTAATGTCTCTCTTTGGCGTAGGCCCCATCTGGCGGTCCGAGGGAGTTGTACTCGGAACCATCATATCCTACTGGAGATAGGAGGCAGGGGCGAGGAGCCTACCCCCGTGCGGGACGGGACTCAACTGGTGGTGGTGGGGTGGTGGAGGTTGCCGTGTTAGCACACTGAAACAGCAATGTGATAGATTGTGAGCAGACTTATAAAGCAATGGCTTACCTGCGATTGGCTGGGAATTACCCAGCTAATGGAGCGATGATGCACAGCTGCTAGTCTTCCCGCTAGAACTACACTTTTAGCTGACTGCATACTACACAATAAATACTGCATACTTTCTACTTTTTAGAAATAGTATATCAAACAGTATGTGTAATGATCAACCCGTCAAGCCTCGTGACAGGTAACAATAGTACAAGATTTTTAAATACAAAAACGTATTATATAAATACAAAACTATAAAAAATAAATATAAATACGAAATATAAAACTTTTACTCACATTGAGAAAAAAAACCTGAATCAACATACAATGTCAGTACGATTTTCATAAGTTTAACCCCTAACCCAAACCTAAATCTAAACATAAAGACTAACAATTTACACAAACCCTAAACCTAAGCATGATTTTAGTAGGCTAGCTAAAATGAAATGCATGTACTGTATTGATTAAAAATTATTGTTGATTGGTTGTGTGTTTGGGAATAAAAATCGTATCTTTTTACGATTTCTTTTTTACGGTATCTGCCTGTTAGCCAATTAACGGTTTTTATTTTACAATTTCAAGTTGTACAAAATATTACGAGTCATCATGAGACTCTTGGGAATTATTCATATTTTAAACAGTAAGATGCCACATGACCTCATAATATTGCATGTTTAAATGAACAAGTGATTTCCAGTTATCATTTCGGAAATTTGGAATACAGTATTCCTTGCAATGAGCTTTGAGTATTGCCTATTTTTTAGCAAATGTAGTGGATCATCCTAGTATACCATGCATACAAAAAAGTTATTTTGGTGAGCTATATATACTATATATACTGCAAAAATAGTATGAGTAATATGGTTGCTTAGATGTCCGTGCCAAACATTGGAAACTTTTATATCCACATTACTCGGGTGCGTAACATAAAAAAAAAATCAAATGCAAGGAAGGAAAAGTTTGCACACTTTTTCCATAGAAAAAATCGTTTTGTTTTTTCTTTGTTGTCCAAAAAGTTCAAAATGTGACAAATTTTTCGAATTACTGGCAATTTGAAAATGCTTTGTCCCTTTTAGCACTGAGCACATTTTAGCTTCCTGGGATGTACTGTTTACTAATCTGTACATCTTTACTGAGAGTGCGAGAGAAGTGAGAGTCTTTAGTGTGAGGCAGGTCGGGAGGTACGTGCCGGCACATTCCAAACATTTTCATTTAAATTCAGCGCTGAAAACAACACCATGTGGCTCAGCGATTATTGACGCTGACTACCACCCCTGGAGTCGCGAGTTCGAAACCAGGGTGTGCTGAGTGACTCCAGCCAGGTGTCCTAAGCAACCAAATTGTCCCGGTAGCTAGGGAGGGTAGAGTCACATGGGGTAACCTCCTCAATGGGGCACGTGTTGTGCGTGGATCGTGGAGAGTAGCATGAGCCTCCACATGCTGCAAGTCTCCACGGTGTCATCCACAACGAGTCACGAGATAAGATGCGCAGATTGACGTCTCAGAAGCAGAGGCAACTGAGACTTGTCCTCCGCCACCCGGATTGAGTGCGAGTAACCGTGCCACCACGAGGACCTGTTAAGCACTGGGAATTGGGCATTCCAAATTTGTGAGAAAAGGGGGTAAAAAAAACAACAACTAAAAAACAACAACACCATGTGACCCTCAAGGCTCTTCTCACAGTCTCGGTGTGTTAATATCTACAAACATCTGCCTCTACAGCACCGCTCAGTGCACAACTAAGAGGGGTCATATCTCGCTCGCAGTCAGAAAATCAATAATGATTATTTGAATGGATTTGCAATGTAAACATCATAACTATATACTATCATTTTAATTAATATGTTACTATTGTATATGCATGTTATTATAGGCCAGACTTAATGTGCAACAACTGTAAGCAATTGCGATTCATGTGGGCTTCCAATAATTTAAATAATGCATTTTCTTTTCAGTGGATTTGTGAATTCACTTTTCTAAAAAGTGCTTTGAGCCATGGCGTAGCTGCTAATGCATGTTCTCAAGCACATTCAGATGTGGTGCTCATATACGAATGCAGGTTTGAATCTAGCTCGCAACATTTGCTCATTTTATCCCCTCATCTCTATTATTGTTTCAAAGTATCAAAAAAGCCAAACATAAAATAAGGGGGTAAAATCAGACACTACAACATTCGCATCATCTTCATATCTATAAATGCAAAAACAAGAAGAGGGACTGTTCTGCTCACCATTTCCTTCCAAACACTTAGATGGTGAAAAGATGAAGATTTATAATCTTCATAATGCACCTACCCTACTCAGATGAACTCTGCATTAAAGCACTGTAGCATGAACTGTGATGTATACAATACAGAGCCATTACACATCGAGCTTAAAGCTTTTATGCAACATTAACCTCAGATATGGAAAGCTGTTTCAGAACAATTACGGAACGAAAAATGAATAAAGCATGAGCAATGATCTTTTTGTGTGGCCCAATAGTTCTGAATGCATTTGAATACTAATGTTGGCCAGAGATTAAGAATTTACTAGTGAGAGTGTACGAAAAAACAGACCATTGTTTAAACTGATCCTATTATTCAAACTATAGTCTATCCTTGTGATGTCTTGTGCTTTTACAGGACAGAATAGCTACACGTGTTTGTAACACAGTGATTGTTACTCTGTAACGTTCTGGCTCAAAATACTGATGGATGAGACACATTTGACAATACGCACACCTGTGACAGCACATCAGTTGAACTCTGTATTAATATGCAACCATAAACATCCCTCAGTTAGAATAAGATATAACTTGAATAATTTCGATGACAGTAGGAACATGATCAATGTCTATAATCATATAGCTCTAGAGCGCAACAGTCTGATAAACCATTAAAGTCAGACCTACCCTGAGCTCTGAGTTTGTTAATCGATTGTATATGCAACGTTTGAAGTCATCGGCCCGCATTATTTCAACTTCATTTTTTAAAAGCAAAATTTGTGGTGAAGAACTAGACTACTCATCATTCTGAATGGAAGCGGTCCACTAATTAGTGTGTCAGGGCGAATAAAGTAAGCTAAAATAGCTCTGAAGCAACTGTCCACAAATTTTTTTTATACTTATCATTATATTTTTTCATCGTTAAAATCCATCATTTTTAATTTGTATAAGTCATTTGCAATGCTTCATGGGATTGTAGTTCATTCTCTCATTAAAGACATTAAGACAGATTTTTTTTCATTCTTTTTACTTCGAATCAAAGTTTGCAATGTTGTGATTCATCTTGTTACATTTACGGTAAAAAATGGCAGCTGTGGTTGCCAGAAATTCACTGTAAAAAAATATGGTAACCATGCTTCAGGCTTTATGGGATGTAACATTGATGCTTGTATATTTTACGGTGCATTACCGTTTATAAATTCTGAAACCCCAAAAATCTGCTTTTCATTTTATAATGTATTGTTACTCACTGTAGAAATTACAGAAAGGCACATGATGGTTTGAAGCTCATGAATAGTAGCCGTTCACATATGTGAAATTAAAATAATGCAATAAATATTAACTAAACTACACTAAATATAACAATAAACATCCCAGTGTTGATGACTAATATAAAAGAAGAAAGAACTATTCCCATAAAGTATAATGAAATGTGATGAGTCACGCAGGGAACAGATTTTTATCGTAATTTTAACAATAATTTACATGTACTCTCTTGCAAAACACAATATAATTTTAAAAAGGTCATTTTTTAAATTTTACCATAAAATTGAATGTATTATATTTGAAATATATTAAAAAATTTTATTTTTATTGTAAGGTATCTGCCCGTTAGCCAATTAACATATTTTTACTGTAGCATTTTAACAGTTTAAATTATGGATTTAATGCCCCTCCTGACATCAGACGAGGGAACACTTGCACCCCCCCATCAGACAATATAATGCATGCATGCACACACACACACACACACACGTGCACATCAAGCTATACTATCTAACACTCGCATTAGACAGAATGCCCCCCCCCCCCCTTGGATGGAATATCGGTGCCACCACACACTGATCACGGAACCCTGCCAGGTGCCCCCCACTGTGAAAAAATCCTGGCACCACCCCTGCTAAAAGTGCCCAGGAACCGTTGCATTCTATTGCCATCATTCAGTTCCAGTACGAAGACAGACAGATGAGCAATCCCAGAGATCTTCAGTTCAGGTGCCGTTTGGGAAGCTGTGAACTTGTGAGTACAAAGAGTCACTTCACAGTCAGCTGCGTTCACAGATCTGTTCCCACCCTCAGGACAGTGTCGTAATGTCTACTTTCGACTTTAAAGATCATGTGAAAACACTCCTCATCAGCCTAGTTTTCTTTTCATTAACAACAACATTTTTACATTGCTCATTGTACATATCGCGGCAGTTTCCTTGTGAAATGAACACTAGAGGCGCAACGACAATGACTTTAATTCACTTTCACACAATGCTATCTTATGACATCTTAACACTTTTACTATAGTGCATACATTTTAACATTTACATAACCAACTTTACAAGCTTGTTCAAGCATGATCAAATTACAAAGGACACGGGTACAAGTCCTGAAGAGCACGCCAGTTGACACGTGAGCCGAAAGTGTCATAGAAGCACCACAAAATAACATGGTTACTTCAGCAATTGTGTTTTTCATCTCACATTTGCTTTCTGTGACACTATCGGTTAGGTTTAGGTTTAAGGTTTATGGTAGGGAGGTCAGATTTGTTGATTTAAAACATGATAGAGCTGTATGGGAGAAAATTTAACTCACTTTTAGCACCACTGAGTTGGCATTTCACCTCAGAACTACTGCGATTTGTGTAATGAACCACGTAATATCACTTCGCTAAAGAAAACTTGCTATTAGAAGCAACAGTGGAAATTTCACTTCGGAACTGACAAATTACATGTAATGAATCACACAATATAATTTCGCAAAATTGATGCCACAGTCATGTTATTTTCATTAGATCAGGCTGAAATTTGAAGTGCAAGATGAGTCATCAAAACTAAAGGCCTAGGTATACTTCTTTTTTGCACGTTCTGGATCGGATCGTGCCTGGCTACCGCGTTGCCTTTGTGAATATACATTCTGACTGTGAACGCATAGGAATGTGCTTGACACATGCACACTACAATTGCTTTATGGCACTCTTTTAGTACAGTCAATGGCCAGCGCAAGTGCAGATGACGCACACAGACGAGGGCCGCATGTGTGAGTCGAGAAAATCTAGGCACGTGCGGTCAAGTTGCGTTGCTGTGCTGATGACGCGTTTTGCGTCACACATACTGTTCACAGAGGGATCCGCAATGCAGATGCACAAAGTATGCTCTGGCCTTTAATTGGTCTGTCAAATTTAAATGCAAATATGGGATCATGGTCAATTTTGCCAACGTTTAGATTATAGGTGACGTCCAAGCTAACAGACATGTACTAAAAACCACAAAACCCCAATTGCAATTTTGACTTTTACAAGGATAAAAGGATATCAAAGCCATTTATTTTTCAAGAAATTCTCAAGACTTCACACACATTAACTTGTGACACTTGCGTGACCCCACGAGTTTTTTCTTACGACAAAACATTTGCCTGTTGAATTAAAAAATGCAGCCACAATAGCGTTATTTACAGAAAATTGTGACGGCCGGTTTCATAACTGTCTGCTGACTCGAGTGTCGTCACACTTATAATTGTGTTTATTATCAAGCAGGGGAACGAACTGGCACAGACAAAAAGGCAATTCAAGAGGAACAATGTACCACTGAGATATTTTGACGTCCTAAAAGACTATGAACTAGTCTTCGGGGTCATGGTAATTAGCAATTCAAGACAGTAATGAGACTAAATGGAGAGCAAATAGAGAGTTTTGCTTAAAGCAAAATGATTATTTACTCACCCTCATGATGTTTCAAACCCATATGGCTTTCTTTCTTCCATAGAAAACGGAAGGAGATGTTAGGGCAGGGCTTGAGTTGAGGGGGATGCGAGGGGATGCCATCGCCCTTGTTGCAAGAAATACCAAAAAACATCCCCCTTGTAACCCCCCCCCCCCCTTACTATCCCCTTTAGATCAATTGTGTAATTTATTACTTAGAATTAATCTTGCAAGTCAAATATAATTCTCTCCATTTGTTAAATAACATACTTTAAATAACTGCGTTTAACAGGTCAAAATTTGATTTCGACATGTGTGAGGTTGCCAGATGTCTATAGGTGAAATCATCCAATCATGTCTTTACACTTGTACAGTTTGGGAATATTCTGCAGGGTGACACTTTAGTCAAGCAGTCTGGCAACCTTGCCCGCGCGAGCTCTCTTCAGTTCTCTGAAAACACTGGCAAACAGGGATGTTGGAGTTTAGCAATGGGTAGGCATGTTCTTCCCAGTGTGTTCACATGAAACTTACGCCACTGAAGGTAATGCAAGATTTCAAAAATGGCCAAGAGAACAGTTCAAGGAAAACTTTTGTCTTTCTTGAAAACAGAGAGAGAGAGAGATCGATCTAAATTCAAAATATTGAAGTTGTCTCCCCCGCACCCTACTCCCCAGACTGGGCTGCATGGTTGAGGACACGCAACAGGAATGAGCAAACTGACAATGGCAAGCAACGAGCCGTAGACTGTAAGTTGATCAGCTAATGTATATGTTTGCAATGTTTTTATTGTTTGGAAATTA
The DNA here is from genome assembly GCA_032164185.1 of Moxostoma hubbsi. Taxonomy (NCBI): domain Eukaryota; kingdom Metazoa; phylum Chordata; class Actinopteri; order Cypriniformes; family Catostomidae; genus Moxostoma; species Moxostoma hubbsi. Next base: position 5,164,107 of record JAVLUX010000038.1, on the reverse strand, counting down.
TAAACCAGCTCATGTGGATTTATTATAACTCTGTCAATGTTAGCTAGATGTATTACTGGCTTCCATGGCTGCAGCGCGCTGTGTTTATCCGCTAACTTGTTTTAAATCTGGCAACCCGGGGTGTTGAAATACTATTAGGAAATGGGCAGTGGGTGGGATCACACAGGCCAAAACACAAACAGAAATTCCAGCCCGGAATGGACATTTCAAAGTAGAATACACTGGCTGTAGCATTGTTTATGGAGACGCAAGTATTTCAATTTTCAGCATGTTTCCTAAACTAGGGTTAGGTTAGCTCAAACCCTAACCCTGACATTTTTATGAAGAGGATTCTAATAATCTAATATTTATCATAATATTTTTTTATAAATCGACCACTGATGTTAGGCAGAATGTTAGCCTCAGTCACCATGGAAAAAAATATGCAATAAAACTAGCGAATGGGGACTGAGGCTGCGTCATTCTGCCTAACATTTCCTACTGTGGTCTACAGAAAAAAGACAGTCATGTGGGTTTGAAACATCATGAGAAACATCATGTCAATAAGGACAGAAATTTAAATTTAATTGTGGCGTCATGTGGGCCAGCTGCAGACAACTTTGCACTTCAATGCACGTTTCTCTGTCTCTTCCTCCATTGCCATGGCAACAAACTCCACCATCTGATAAAAATGAGAGGCTGCTCACAGCTTCAACGATTCTCATCCTAAGAACGGAAGCTTGGCTTGCCAGTGCCTCCTTTAAAGACTACTCACATGAAGTATATTAACTCCAGGGATGCATTACCCACCGGGCCAATGGAGCCAGTTCCCAGGGGCCCTTGACTACCAGGAACCCTTGTGTGCCCGGGGAGGCCCTGGGCTTTAGTGTTGCGCGATCCCCCATTAACACTATTATAAGTGCATATTTAATTAGCATAGACTGAGTTTTTTTATTCTGTGTTTAAACATCATTAAAGACAGCCAGTCATTTTCTATATAAAAAAACACTTATAAAAGATGTTTAAAACGCTTGCGTGCTGATTGCAGTGTCACATATTTTTAGGGGGGCTGAGATTAATTTTAGGGGGGCTAAAGCCCTCCTAAAGGGGTTCTAGTAACACCTATGATTAAATTCAAGCTGGTTTTTCACACTACAATTAACTTTATAGTTCTATTCTATTCAGTAACTTAAATTTGACAAACTAATTTCCACCAAAACTGTCAGAGAAACAGCAACAGTACTTCCTGAAGAAGTAATGTGGTGTTTTCTGAGGCATTTTGTCAAATCCCTGACTGGGAGTTGTCCACAGTTCACACTATTGTTTTCTTGTTCCCAGCCAAACCTGACGAGGAGGGTCATGAAGTTAGTTCCTGGCTTAGTGTTGAGTAAAACTGAAAGCTTTCGAAGTAATCACAACAAAAACACGAGCTCCCAGCCACTCGATGCAAAGTCTACTGACACTGCACTCTAAATTTAAATAAACATATGCAGCGAAATTTACATAGCACAGAAAAAAACAACTCCCTGTGCAGGACAGCGAGCTAAGCATTTGAATATTAATTCAACCTTGAAGGTCTCTGGCAACGTCCGAGGTGACAGACCACAGGGAAATGCACAAAGAGAGTGGTGTGGCGATCGTCGTGAAAGAGATTAAAAACAACTTATATCAGCCTATGATGGTTAGCTGGTCAACCAGCATGGCCAAAGATGGTTAGGCTGGTGTAGTTTGATCTAGTTCCGTCTCAGGATTTCCAATGACCTGCTTCTTTTCATGGCCCTGTTAGTTATGATATGAATCCACAATATCGTAAGATAAGTATTGCATTAATATATTGATGTTATTATTAGCCTATATCATTATAGGCATTTATTTGAGTAGGTGCCACACAAAACTAGGTCTACAATGCATTCACAAGACAAAATAGTGAATAAAAAACACCTTTTATGGTTTTTAAACATGCCTGATTTTGTTTTAAAGGTCTCATACAGTAGATTTACATGCATCCAAGGTCAAAAAACACTCTAATTTGCTCATAATTTAAATTGCAGCGTTACCTTTTTCCTCCAGTGTCAAAAACGATTCGTTCAATGATCTGTTCTAATGTATTCATTCTAAACTCCTCCTTTCAGAGAGCCTGATTGGTCAGATGTCCCGGTCTGTTGTGATAGGTCTACCGCTTAGTATAGTGTTTGTGGGCGGGTCAAAGCTGTTCGCGAGCAGCCAATGAAGACCCGAGGTGGGATTTTTGTTACCGAATTACGTAGGTTTGTACAGGAAGTAGATCTGGAAATACTAACGACTCGTTTCAGGTGTTCAGAATCGGTTCTGTCTTTTGGGAGTCAATAACTCCCTTTGTGGTGCACTTTGGTTTTTTTAAACTTTGCAGACATTTTTTACATTCACTAACAGCTGTATAACACACTGCATGAAAGGTAATATTTGAAAAACCATAATAGGTGCTCTTTAATGCATACAGAAAATGGACAGTGAAAGCACAAAAGCAAACAACCTTAGGCTAGTTAATGCTTTTTTTCAACAGGTTTTAAAGCTAAGTGCAGCAAAAACTCATTTTAGACATTCAGCCAGACTTCTAACTTTACCGTAGGTCAAACTGCCATTGAATGCCTTCACCGGTAAATGGCTCAGATCGTTGTTTTGATCAACGGGAGGGCATCTGATGTGCGACTTTTGCTCTTTCATGTGGCACCGAAAGCAATCATCACTTGATCTTTCTCCATCAAGCTCCGCAATGTCATTAACAAAGCTTAATTTTATAAAATGCACAGACATGTTTAACCCACAGACAACAGAACATTAGTGATTCAATAATCTTCAGCTAGCCCACTCTAATGCTTGCTCTCCAGCTACGATTGCCTTTCATGGCTGTTTTATTGAAGCAATATTCACTGCTAGCTGAAGTGCATCGTAGCCACAGAGAGCAGAATGACACCGATTCCAAGAAACATGTTGTAATGACTAAACAAGCTACTTGAGAGAATAAACAGCAATGTTAGAGACTCTTCAAGGCGGACACATCATTGGACATAAATATTGCGTATGTGATATGTGATCGTCATTATTGCATCTGAGAGCTGCTATGGGAAATTGTTGTAACTGGTGGAAGTTTTCAAAATGAGCAAACAAGATGAACTGCTCATGTGTAAATTCAAGTGCAAAAATTCATACAGTCTTATGTTCATTATGAAACCACAGAAATGTACCACAGATTTGGAAAGCACTCAGTGGGTTTGGCTAAATATGTTGAGCCAATGCACTGCACAGCACTTAAAAGGCAAAATTTTGTAAACTTTCATAATACTCTTACTATTCCTACAGTCCAGTATATATATACTGTGCATAGTATCCAAACTGTATGCATGCAATACCAAAATTAACTACTTAATTTGCATTTTTACATTAAATTGAATTAAAAAGGCAAAATAACCAGCTATATTTCCAAGAAGATAACTGGACATCACTCACTGCATTAAACATGTGACATAAGTTTAATGTTGCATAGTATAATTTGAAACTTTTATCATAAATTAATGTATTGTGCTTCACATAATATTTAAAGAATATAGTGTATACTGCACAGTATTCACTAAGGCCTTTCCATACTGTCTACACCTCCGTTCCCATTTTTGGTTGGACGAAAACGAAATTCCAGTGTGGACAAGAGGCATAAACCTAGCAAAATCAATGTGTTTTAAAATGGAAACTTAAGCTAGTTTTCCATACATAGACTTCCTATATGAAGTCTTGAGTTGAAAAGGTGTGGAAATATACTACTCTGTCCGTTAAATTAAGTTAATTCTTCCTGCAGAAATCACACGGTTTTTCAATTTAATGACTAACAATCAGGCGTCATGCTCTAATTCACCAACTCTATTCTACTCTATTAAGCTGAGCAATCACAGAACCAGAGTGCAGTTTTCCCAGAAGGGATACAAATGTATCTAAAAAAGGTCTGACAGTTGTGAGTTTCATAATGTATTGGCGTGTAAGCTCACACCAATGTACCTCTTCTGAAAGGTGCATTTGATTTTATCTTCAGCTGTATCTGATAGTTTCAAGGTTGCAATGACTGCTCCTTCGCTCTCTTCATTTGAATGTGTTTTGCTTTCTTTGCTCTCCTGCAAGTCAGCATTTTTGGCTGAATTCACAGCGCCCTCTATTGAAACTCACCTCAATGGCTCAGAGAAGCAAAGTCTGTGCCAAATGCCAGGCAAATACCTAAATGAGCAATGCATGATTCAGTTTCGACCTGCAATAGTCCGTTTCCAAGAGACTCGGCTCCAAAGAGCACAATCTCTTCCTTTGAAGTTGGGTGAATCCATTTCATACTGTATAATTTTCTTTTGTACAGATTGTGCTTGTCTAAACAAGCCATTTGAAATGTTCAGACACTCCAAATGAGGAGATATCATGCTAATTGATTGGGTGTTGATTTTGGTGGGGTCTCTGTACTAAAGGAACACGGACATGACTTTGTCATAAATCCTGGAAGACTCGTGATATCCCTCACATGGTGTTTCCTTTAGTACAGAAGTTCTTGACACTTCTGTTGGGTGTAACTCACAGCCTTGATTCAGAGGTGAGCTCCATGTTTTTGCATTACACTGTGAGCTATGGGATGCGGCTTTACGCTGCAGCTGTAGAGGAAACGGACATAGGAATGCATCCTTCCTACAAAAGTCTGATGATAAAAACGAGGAAATGCGATCCGGGATTGACAGGGGAACTCATGGCCATCTGTGTTAGTATGCTGCCTTCCTGAAACTTCTGAAAGGGAAATGAAGTTAACATGTGTAAGAACGTTTACCTCATGAAATCCATATCAATATGTGTTGGTATTAAAATTGTGCTCAAGTATTGGTGTCACAAATAGTGCAACAGTGACACTTTGATACAGAAATCAGTGTCAGCCCAATGACATTGAAGGAATATTCCAGGTTAAATACAACTAAAGTTCTATCAATAACATCTGAGGCTTTTTGATTATTGGATATAATTATGCAGAGACAACGGCATAAAGTGATTTTGTTGACACCAGTCTCGTGCTAACGTGCTAGATTGTTAGACCAAAGGAAATCAAACTTTGTGGCTTTTAGTTCATCATGGGGGCTGACATGTTGAGATCACATGGCCAGCCGAATACTACTCTCTTAATCTTTGTAACAGAGTTAACAACTGTCCCATATTAGGGTCAGTAACGTGATGCTCTTGTTTTTGTCCAAATCTATTAAATGATTCAAAAATAGCACATTGTGTAACCCATCCAGAGACACAAAATCAAAGTCTCATTAAAAGCGGATTCATGGAAAAAAATAAAGAAATGTTGGCATCCATCCATCCATCCATCGACAACCGCTTATCCTGTGTACAGGGTCGCGGGGGGGCTGGAGCCTATCCCAGCTAACACTGGGCGAAAGGTGGGGTACACCCTGGACAGGTCGCCAGTCCATCGCAGGGCAATTCAAAAACAAGCAGTGAATAATATTTGAAAAATGTTTGTCCACCATATCAGTCACGTGGTGTAACCAACCTTTGGCAGCAAGGGACACCCCTTTACACCTTGAAGACCCTCATACAAATTTTTCTGAAAAGGCGCAGGAGTTGTTTAGGTCATGTGGTGTAACCCTGAGAAAACTCAGGTATCATGGCTGATTGTGAATAGCACATTTCTACAATGGCATTAGTAACTGAAAACATGCTTTTATGTAAAGCTACATCTGCACTGCAAGTCGTACGTTCAAGGTGACTGTCATATGCCAATGCAACATGAACAAAAAATACTGAGTGCTCATTTAAGCTGGAATAGAAAAAGAAATAATGATAACATCGATAAAATTACGTTTGAAAACCACACTTTCCTATATAATCCAATACTGCTCCAGTATATTGTTTGAAATCAGACACTAATTAATAGTTACAGTGCCAGAGCTTTGAGACATTTCAACTGATACACTTCAGTGAAAGCGCAAAAGCTCTAGTGGAAAACGTTGTGTTTAATTTGAGCATGTGGGCAATATCACAGGAAGTCCAGTGACACAGGGATGTGGCGTTGATTATGGGTTGTTGTTTGATTAATGATAGGACTAAAACCAAGGCTACAATTAGCATCTTGACCCTTGATGTACCCGTTGGGTGCACCACACTGCTGCCAGTTTGATCAACCCTAGCATCTCTGTTGTTGATTGCTATCTTTAGGGCTTGGTTTGTTTTGTTTTTGGAGCATATGAGGACATGAAATACTTAAAATAGTACATCCACTCCAGCTGATATGGGATGGGGGCAATGCTTTCTTTTCCCTTTAGCCCAGATCTGTAACACTTGATTCTAAGGCATGCTTACACTGCAATCAGAAAATTGCATCTCATTTGAGGTTAAATAGGAATTGAAATCTAAGCAGAGGCTCAAAGAGGGAAGATTAAAAAACAAATAGATTTTATTTATTTATTTTTTAGCTAAAATTACATTTCTTCAGGGCTGTTACAAAGCTGTGGATGAAACAAAGGGCCATGGTTTGGGTGATTAGCATGAGCCAGTTAGCCCCTGTTGGTTGATACCATAACTACACCATTTTTTGTCAAAAAGTATTTCTCTACGTTGATGGTCGTTCAAAAATAGCTATGTATTTGGACATTAAAGGGTTAGTTCACCCAAAAATGAAAATTAACGCATAATTTACTCACTCTGAAGCCATCCTAGTTGTACTGTATATGTCTTTCTTCATTCAGCCAAACACAATCGGAGTTATATGAAAAATATCCCGGCTCTTCCAAGCTTTATAATGGGAGTGAATGGTAGCTTAGATTTTGAAGCCCAAAAAAAGCGCATAATCCATCAAATAAGTAATCCATATAGCTCCAGGGGGTTAATAAAGGCCATTTGAAGCGAATGCGTTTTTGTAAGAAAAATATCCATATTTATAAACTTATAAACTATAATTACTGGCCGTAACGGCCGTCCACACGTTCGTGAGAGAGTCGAGTTCCGGCGTATGATGTAGTCATAGCGTAAGCTCCGGTGAGAAGTGACGAACGCGGAAGCGCGCGTTGTTTACAGCAAAGGAAAACGGCAAAAAGTAGTGAGTTGTTTTAGCTATACTGTAGATTTGTATTAGTCTTAAAATGGTGTGTTCGTGCGTCTAACCAGTCATTCCAGTCATCCATTCATGGCAGCAAACACTCTCAGCCTCTGTTGGCATTACCTCGCATTTCCTGCATGAGTTCCACCACGTCTCCTGTACTTGTTTGTGCCGCTGCTGCAGCCTCCTCCATCTCCTGGAGTTCCTGGTTGGTGTACTCCGGTTCAAACAAATAGGGCTGGGCAAAAAACTCAATCTCCTCTTCTCTTATATCAAAATCCTCCAACATTTTTTCTTTAAAAATTCTTGTTGTTGTCTTCTAATTTGTGACCGGCATTTTGTTTTGCTTTATCCTCTGCGCTTCCACATTCGTCGCTTATGCTACACCCAAGTCATACGCTGGAACTCGACACTCTTGTGAACGTACGGACGGCCGTTACCAGAAGCCAGTGATTATAGTTTATAAAGTTATAAATATGGATATTTTTCCTCACAAAAACATATTGCTTCACTTCAGAAGGCTTTTATGAACCCCCTTGAGCCGTATGGATTACTTTTGTGATGGATGATGCGCTTTTTTTGGCTTCAAAATCTAAGGTACCATTCACTCCCATTATAAAGCTTGGAAGAGCCGGGATATTTTTCATATAACTCCGATTGTGTTTTGCTGAAAGAAGAAAGTCATATACACCTAGGATTGCTTGAGGGTGAGTAAATTATTGGATAATTTTCATTTTTGGGTGAACTAACCCTTTAAAAAAATTTCAAGCAAGCAATATATAAATGAAAAATATTTCATTATATTAAATTATTTATAAAATCATTATTACATGATTACTTGCCAAATAAATAAATAAATACACATGAAAGATTTATTTGAGTTTAAATTATTGTATTAGCTTACTTGTGGAGACCGCTCGCAGACCCCAGATGAGCGTTCTGATACGTTACAGGGCAATAACAGATTTCTAGATGGCACCATTGACCAATCAGAACAGAATATTTCAGGCCACCGCGTAATAAATTTTATTAGTAGCTTGTAGTGTAGCTAGCTGCTTCACGTTATAATGTAGCATGTAGCTTGAGAAGCTAAGTTTCGAATTAGCTTCCCCAACTCTGGTAATAAATTCTCCTTCACTAATAAAGAACTTCAAAATGGCAAACAGGTTGTATCTGTGCTGTGAGCGCACACATATCCAGTCCATTGACAATATGAGATGCTGATGGTAACTTGGTAAACGCTAGCACATCTGTCTTTGTTGCAAAGGACACAGACAGTGACTAAGTAGTGTAAAGTTTGGAACCAACACCAAATTGACACAAATAGACAGTTTTGTTACCATCCTCCTCTTGTGGCAGGGAGGCAAAAGCCTTGTGACCTTCATATTGAAAAGCAATGGAAGTGTGTTATAAATGTCTAAATGGAAATCTGCAGAGCAAATAATAATATTGCACTTCCAAGATGACTGTATCCTCGTTCGTTTAGGCCAGACATGCTAACCTTAAAATGCTTTGGATGGTGAGATTTAGGCTATCAAATTTCATCGCATTGCGTTTTTGATCAAGTGCGTGAGTTGCACGGCTGCGAGAAAAAAGAAATGTTCAGCCATTATTTTAATCTACCTTTTTGGCATAAATGGGTCTTTTGGAGTTGAGTAAAGATCCCAAGGGTTTTTTTTTATACAACCCTAATGAACCTTTTTGTCCAAAGTACTTAGAAAAAGTTCTTAAATGGCCAACTGAAGCTGTTTACATTATATGCATGAAACCAGTCCTTTGAGATTTAACCTGTGCAGGAGTCCTCCTTACCAGAGTTTTGCCCATTAAATTTATCTGTCTTGTTTGCTTTCAGCTTTGATGGGCAAGCTGATAGGAATGTGTTTTCATGCCAGTGTGTAATTTGGAGTGAGGGCTTTTAAAGAAAGCAGATACTATAAACAACCTCCAATTAGCAGCAAGACCATCAACAAGTGCACAATAAACAAAATGCTTTTCCTCCATGTTTATCAAGGCAGTAATTTTGGCAACAATTGGTAGGCCAATCAAGAGCATGTCAAAAGATCTCTGCAAAACTCAAAAATATCTTCGTATTCAAACTGAGGGACGATTTTGGAGAACAATTTACTTATTTGCCTTGAACATTTCAGCAAAGAGTAAATAGAAAAAGAGCAAATTACCAGCAATGAGATTAAATGGATGGTCTTCTAAAATTCTCCCAAGACCAAATTATCTGTGCAATGCAAACCACATTTATTTCAGAGCTGAATGCTTTCACTGCATGTCAACATCTGATATAAATCTGCTACTTGAATGAAACACAATTAAACTCCATGCCACCAAAGAACAACATCTGAGCAATTACGTTCTCTTCAGTCATATGTTTTGGCAATGATGAGCGATTTCCATTTTGTAAAGCTAATACTCTGACATTATATAGTCACTTGCACACAACTATGCAGCAAGCGAAGCATTTATATTCACTTCCATCCTCCACCTGGACCTGCATGCGTTGAGCGAACTAATTGATTTACCGCTGTGAGCAGAGCATCAGCTGCATCTTAGCGGGACATAATGATCTCTGGAGGCTGTGAAAATCACCCATTAGTTCTGCACTAGTATGCCGGGTTACAGCGGGCACGTGGCAGAGTTCTAACCCGATCCTGAGAGCTCAACAAAACATTGATAACAGCCAGATAACAGGAGCATTCATATTAGAAATTAAGATGAATAGATGTACTCAGCACAGTATTGTTTGACCGAAATAATCATACAAGATTCTAATTTGTGATTTGTTCACTTTTGTTCATGAAATATATCAGTATTATCTGTGCTGGGAATTGTTTTGACACGTTTTTGGCCCTGGACCGCTAGAGTATTCAAATGCATTTGCTGCAAACTAACAAAGGAACCAAAGATGAAGTGTGTGGTCTTCGAAACTGTCTGAAAGATACTGTAAGATTCAAGCTTCCTCAAAAAGTCCTTATTTACTCACTGCATTACTTTCTTTTAGAATTGAAGGTAGAAAAACATTCTTTACTGTCTCGTTTTAACAAAAAAAGTACTGTAGGGTTACATGGTATGTTGATGTTATCAGATACCATGGTAATACTGTACAATGGTACTGGGGAACATACCATGGTACTGTAACATACTTCAGAGAGTATAAAGATATTGTCCAAAAACACTGTACAACAATGATTTTTTTTGATGGTATATTTTTAAGGTAATTACAAAAACACAATGGTCTTTCTGCAATTCAGCTGTACTTGAAGGGTCAGTTCACCCAAAAATGAAAATCCTCTCATGATTTACTTAACTTTAAGCCATCCCAGATGTGTGTGTGACTTTCCTTCTTCAACAGAACTGAAATGAAGATTTCAGATTTCAGCTCCGTTTGTCCATACAATGCAAGTAAACAGGTGCTGCTTGGCTGTTTGATGGTTCAAAGAGCATATTTATGTGAAACATGTGCCTACTACTGTGTGTGTGTGTGTGTGTGTGTGTGTATATATATATATATATATATATATATGAAGGTCATACTAAAACAATTTGAACAACTTTTTACCAAACTATCATTTATTTTTGGTACTTTTCAATGACTGTTTTGGCCTTGCCCTAGACCCAGACTTTTATTAAACTAAGAAAATACATTATAAAAATAATAATTATTATTATTTAATTTTTAAAACTAAGATAGTCTTAACAATTTCCACCTAATACGTCTTTTTTTCTCTCCAAAGGTTAGTATAAACAAAGCTAACATGAAGAGCATGTGCTGGAGATAAAATATCAAGAAAACAATGATACATTTTTAAACAAAATTCAAGACAAACATCACTTGTGAGTGGAATATTTTTATAGGTAGTCATTTCCAATCATGCTTTAATTTTGCCAAATAATGCAAAAAAGGTCAAAATAAATGTTAGCCATGAAATTAGACTTTTCATTTCAAAACGTTAAAAATGTAATTTCTATCAGCGTAATTTCCACCACAGAATTATATTAAACACAATACAAAACTGTAGATGTGCTGAAAATTACACTGTGGTGGGAATTTTCATGAATTTCAGAAAAATGATGCATGTACATAAACTGTTGGCCATTGTCAGTTGACAAAAAATGTTGAAAAAGTGTGACAAGTGTTTAAACGAAACTTTCTAGATGTTCAAAGTGCCAAAAGTGCCCAATATGCAAAAATAAAACTGCAGTAGATTTTTTTCTTTTGCAAGTTAATGTTGAAATACAATTACCTCCTTAGTCAACCAAGAACTGTTGCCATAGAAACTGAAGTGATTTAGAAGACCATGAAATGGTGAGGCTTCTTGATGATTACACACCTTAATACAGTGTGTGTGTGTGTGCGTGTGCGTGTGTGTGTGTGTGTGTGTGTGTGTCTTCAAAAGGTTGGAGGTGGAATGGATGTTCGTGGATTTTGTCCTCTGGGTGGACACTCTTGGCTGCAGTTCTACTTCCTGTGGGGTGCGAGTTCTGTCGAGTGCCAGCTCATTTTCTCGCCTCACCTTTTTTTGACTTGCCGGAATGGAATGCAGGGGCAGGGTGTGCCGGCCACCCTCCAGTGTGCAGATGAAAGAAAGACAAGGAAAATGTGTGTGTCCGTGTGTGTGCAGGGACAGCTGAAGGAAATGAAAGCTCAAACAAACGATGGGCTGAATCCACAAATTCCCTCTTGCCATCACCTTGCCGGTCACTTGGTCTTTCCTCAAGATGTGTTTTTCTGGAGATAAGATGGTTCTAATAAACGGGGTGATGCAAAGGAAACCAGAGCAGGGGCTAAATTACTCTTTCAGATGTACAATACTTCCAGGTTTCCGATTCAGCCTCCTTCAGCAAACTTTGGCCTGTTATAATTGGAGGTTGGGCAATGCAGCTTCAATTTGAGCCAAATGGAGAATTTCCCTGAACATTCCAAGTTTCATGAGCCTATTTACACTTAGTCACTTTATGTGTCTTTATCAAAGAATAAATGTAGTATTCTATATACTTTTATTTGCTTGTAACTATATACCTCCTATGTGTAATGTATCTGTATGCTTTGTCCTGCATATGATTATGAATTACTTTGATTTAGAATCATTTGAGAAATAAAAGTGATGCATCATAGAATCGATTTTTGAACTGTAACAACACACACACACACACATATCCTGAGTTGCATTTTAATAACTGCCACTTTATAACTGTCTGCTACCTCAATAACTGCTGTGTGCATAGAACACTCATCTCATAGTATTTTATGTTTACATTTGGCATTTTTAGAAACTCATCTTTTTTTGCACTACTGTGTACTGGTCGGCGCTGCACTGTCTCTTACTGTGTCTATTCTCCTGTCCCGTACTTTTTGCACACATTTGCACGTGCACTTTATATAAGTATTTTATTTAGTCTGTGTAGTCTCGTGTGGTTCTGTGTTTGTCCTATGTTGTTTTATGTAGCACATGGTCCTGGAGGAACGTTGTCTCGTTTCGCTATGTACTGTACTAACTGTATATGGTTGAAACGACAATAAAAACCACTTGACTTGACTTGACATGCACACAGAAACAAGGCAATCTCTTCAACAGTCGCATGTCAATATGAAGGATTGTTTTACTGTTATGAATGGAAAGAAATTGGATTGCATGACTTATTAACGAAAACTAAAATAAAAATGAGCTAAAACCATTTTCGTTAACAAAAATAAAAATAACAACTGAAATTATTTGAAAAAAACTAAACTAAAATAGTTTTTCTTAACTCCAAAACTTAAATAAAAATAAAAATGAATTAAACAAATTAATTTTGGTTTTAGTTTAGTTTTAAAACCTCAAAAAGGTAAAAAAAAAAAATATGTTATACAAAAAAAGGGGGGGGGGGGGGGGGGGGGGTGGGAAAGAGAGAGAGAGAGAGAGAGAGAGATGACTGCTAGTCATGACAACGGCCCCCAGTGCAAAAAGTTTTTTTTACTGTTTTTTTCTTAGAGAAAGCACTCAAATAAGCACTTTATAGCTCAGACAAATAACGTGTCTGAAAGGTTGTGGAAACAACAAGTATAATAATTATATATTATATATGTATATGTAGTTATACAAGATCATAAAATGTTATTTAATATAGTTAGATGAAGTTCTTCCCCAGATTATTCTTGAGAAAAGTGAAAAGCCCTATACTTTGACAAACACTGTTTCTGCAATCCTTTATAAAAGTAAGCCTCAAAGACTCAAATAGCCAAAAATTTGGTTCATGACTTATTTTCTGCATTTTTATCACGTATGAGCATTATTAAGCCAGTCACACTTGGGCTCCCAGTAATGCTTAGCGGTGTTAATAAATTATGCAAATGATTAAGTACTGCTCATAGCTTTACTGTTTGCAGATTGTATATACGCTGCTGTTGTTATTGTATTTGCTGTAACTTGCAGTTATTTGTCATTTTCTGATTAATCAGAGCTCATCTTGTACTAATATGTTGTCTTTGGTTGTCCACATTATTGTAATGTATATGTCAAATAATGAGGTTCATGGGAGGTACAGAGTTCATGCTCACGTATGGAAATGGCGTGGTGGTGGCGTAGGGCTAAAGCACATAACTGGCAATCAGAAGGTTGCTGGTTCGTTCCCCACAGCCACCACCATTGTGTCCTTGAGCAAGGCACTTAACTCAAGGTTGCTCCAGGGCTTTGGATAAAAGCGTCTGCCAAATACATAAATGTAAATGTGTTACAGTATAAGTAATTCCAAAATAAAAGTCATTTCAACATTTAAAAATAAAAGCCATTGTGTTGGCTGTACTTTAAGGATTTTTTTGCTCTGTAATTGGGTCCACACGAGCATGTTGGAACCCAGGGCGGCTGCCTTAATAGTCTGTAGGATGGGCCATACTTGCAACAATGGGCCGGCCAAATTACCCCGCGGCCCACCGGGAAAACACCAGGGGCTCCTGACGGCCAGTCCGCCCCTGGTGCAATGCATATTCCAGGGAATTATATAGCACCTCTCACAGGTCCATGCATGTGTGTTGAAAGCCATCAAGGAATGTGTTTGATCCCATGACTCATGCAACTTTCTCATATTCGGCTCACGGCATCTCCGAGAATCTTAACCTGCCTTGCTGGTAAATTTGATTCTGATAATAATGAGTTCAAATCTTTGCAACAACATCTCGATACCTCAAAAACCAATCAAGACTCAAGCAAAAAAATTAACGTAAAAATTTTACATTTCCTAAAGGAAATGTGAGTGGTGGTTTCTCATGCAAAACTCACCACCATGATGCCAGGGTGGTTGCATACTGGCACAACTCAAAAGAGTCCACACCAGTCTCTATGAAATTCTGGTACTTAGATAAGTCTCGGGTCCCTCCTTAAATGTTAGTCATAGAGATTTAGATAGTGTAGAAAAGTAATAATACACCTGCACAATTTGTTATCATGTAATCCATTAAATGTAACTGTAATCTGATTACGAGTATTTAAAATGTTTTTTTGTAATCTGATTATGTAATCCAGATTGCATGCAATCAGTGACTACTCAGCACTGTCTTTGACTGACATGTTGAACACACACAGATGTGTTTACATCTGCGACTGCACCACCCAAACAACCCAAGGAAATGAGGGGTCTCTGAACATTAGTGCTCTACGTAGAGAGCACTTACTCTCGTGACAGGCTACCATTTTCTGACTAAACCCTTTTCCTTTCTAGTCTTATCTATAGGTAACCTGTGTCCTTCTCAGAAGACGTCACTGAGTGCTCTACAATTACAGATACATGTCGTTCCCTGGAGTCTACACTCACAGAGCTGACCAGCAACAGGATATGACAATCACAGACCTATGAGAGTTAAAACTGATTGTCAGACAGAATAACATTGGGTAATCTGTGTGTTAATGCATATGTGACCTATAGGATATGTGCAAAAACCACTTGATTTGACTTGACAGAAAAATTATTAAATAAAATTAAGTAAATAAGTAGATAATATGTGTCTGTCCATTTAATCAGTAGTTAAAAGCGTATTCACAAAACAGTCGTGCAACTTTAGCGCGCTGTATTTCAGTGCAAAAAGTCTATTTTACTAACCACCTACAAACCAGCTTAACCAGGAGCTATATTAGTTTCAGAACAAACACAGCTTGTTTATAAGGCTTACCAAAAATAGCACCTTATTCACATAAGTCAGTGCTATTGCAAGATGGGGAATTGAGGCATGCAAATTGCATATAGTACAAATGTCTGCTGTGTTTTGCCACAAGGACGCACATCCCAATAAACAACTCTTCCAGTAGTCACAATTCATTCTCAGTACATTTCCCCCTTTATCTTTCTTTAATTAAAGCCCTATCCTCTTGTGGCAGTAACCTTTGCCTCCGGAGAACGATTGTATGGCTTTCTAAGTCGTTTCCTCTGCTAAACGTGTTTTGCTTGTCGCTGGCTGTATGCTTTTTTCTGAGCCCAGGATGTGATAGTCCATTGCGCTGTGTAATCATTAGCTCATTGATGCTAATACAGCGGCGTGCAGAAAATTCTGCAGAAAACAGTTAATGTCTTCCTTTAGTAGTGCTGCATAAATGAGATTATACATTATAAAATCACCATCGCTTTCCTTTGAGAACATGAGTCACAGCATTTGCGGTGGTGTAATTCACACGAGGAACAACTCCTGATTTGCAAACAAACAATAAAACATTAAAAGGGGACAAATTGAGATTAAACATAAATATCAGAATATCAGGGACTTGGTGGTGGGCTCTGTGGACTCTTTGGCCAGTAAACAACCACCCAGAACACCCTAGCAACCACATAGCAATGGTTAAAAACCATTTTGAACATTTTAGCAACCGCAATTTAATGGCAAGTCAATCAACCATCGTGAATCGTGGCAGTTGCGAATTTTACCCGTGCAAACACTACTTTACTTTATTTTCTTCATAAAATGTTTAATTCTAGTCTATAAAATTTTATAATTTCAAGTCTTATATTCCTGTTGCAGCTTTGCTTCTTGCCCAACAAAATCTCTCTTGTTTTTGGCAAAAGAGACTAGATGGTAGTACCAGCTGTGGTGTTGGCACGACTTCACTGTGCTACTTGGCTGGGAAGTAGGAAGTGCTTTTCAGTGGAGTTAAGAGGAGGGGGAGAGAAAATAAAGGACGACAGGGTTAAATAAGAGGGCAGGGGGGGCATCCTGAAAGAGCCACAGTGTTCTAAGAGCTCGCCAAGGAGAACTCTGGGAAAAAAGTGTGGTGGGGGCTTCCTACCACTCAGAGAACAATGCTGTGAAAAGCAGCCAACACCCAAGGTCTTCAACACCATCCAAACATTTCATGCCCAATCAGACTTCTACAGTCCTCTAGGGAGATGTTGCACCTTCAAGAATGTCTGGCACTAGATTTTCTTGCATAAATGTAATATAGTGTGTATGGTCCTTATTCAGGACCGGCTCCATTTAAAAAAAAATACCAACCCCCTTCTAAAATACTCTGGTAGTGGTTCCTGTGCTACCATTCATTCAGCATGACCAGTACAGCCCAATTCCTGAAAAACTGACTCTGAGTCAAATTTTTGAATCTTTTGAACATACAGCATGACCAGTTTGGACCAATTCCCGAATGAATGATTATTATTAGTCGGTTCTTTTGAGTCTCATCAGTTTTTACCATAAATTCTCATCCAAGCTCAGTAGGTGGCGAAATGCATGAAGAATGCAAATTGGCAAAAGGAAAAGAAGAATGTGAATCCGATCACATGTGGTCAGGTGAGACACATCACTGTTTACACCTGGTCACTTAAATGCGTCTCCTTTGACCACTTGTGTTCAGATTTGGAGGGGAGGGTCTCTGTTTCATGACAACATGCATCAATCACTATGTCAGTGTGTTACTGCATGATAATAAAGCTCAAAGTTAGAAAAGACAAAGAATGCTCAAAAACTCTGTAATGTTCAAATCTGATATGACCTAATTTTGTAAGAGGCTGCTTTAAATCCAAATAAATCACATTTTAATTGCATTTATATTTCCAAACATTTCTTCCTCAGAAGTGATTAGCTCATGCACGTCAGACTACATAAGACATTTTATGAATCCACGTTGTGCCCAAAACCGCTAATTCGTTCACTTATCCACTATTCACTACTGTACATAGTGAAAGTCACATAGTGTACTATAGGAAAACATGAGTGAAAATGAGTGTATTTGGCCAGATCTCCAAAGGATTTTGTGCACTTTACATACACGAATGGGGAACAAACATATACTTGAACTTTTTTGCTGTTTAGACAAGAAAATCTAAACAGATCACAGTTGGATTTGCCAAAAAACAGAGTTTTGCTGCCTGTCTGAATAAAGCTCTAGAAGTGTCTAACCTGTCTCAGAAGAGTCAAGGGGTGATGGCACATTTCCCCCACACTTCTGTAACTGCCCTAGGGTTTGTGAAGGCTCGCTGTGAACACAGTCAGTACCTCACAGCCGAACTGTTAAGTCTTGCACCGAAAGTGTGAATGAGCCGCACGTGTTAATTAAATGCACTTTATGAGTTGAAGGAAATGCCTTGTGTAATAGGTGAACTTCTAGAGAGTTCTCATAGGTTGTTGAAGTTGCTTCAAGGATTTCACTCCAGTGTATACATTTCAAACGGCATTATCTTTTTAAATAATTTAATATATTAGAAATATATTTTAGAAATACCTCTCCCTCGTACATATTTAAAAATGCCAAAAAATATACAATCCAAATGTCAGAATAGTATTGCATTAGATAACAAAATAAGAGGCATTACAATTAAGCTAGCAAAGGGCACTCTTTTCAAGCAAAATAATTAAATCAAAAAACAATTTAGATAAAATAAAAATAAAGATAAAAACTTATTTAGAACTTTTTTTTGTTTGTTCAGTGTAAGTGGGACATGATGATAGCGTATGTGCTATGATACCTGTGCGAACAGGTAATGTAAGCGCAGCGTAGTTCTAGCGGGAAGGCTAGCAGCTGCGTAATTCCTAGCCAATCACATGTAAGCCAATTCTTTATAAGTCTGCTCACAATCTATCACATTGCTGTTTCAGTGAGCTAAAACGGCAACCTCCACCACCCCACCACCACCTGTTGAGTCCCGTCCTGCACAGGGATAGGCTACTCGACCCTGCCTCCTATCTCTTTATGAATATGACGGTTCAGAGTACAGCTACTTCTGACCACCAGATGGGGCCTACGCCAAAGAGAGACATTACTTTTCTGTTTTATATTCATCAAATAAATAAATTATATTTCACTCAAGTCTGTGAGTCTTCCTGATATAACTGGCCTGGCACGGCTCGTCTATATGGGCAGGTAAATATTCATCCACTTGAAATGAATGCACTAGCTTACCTGGGCTTAAACTGACATCAAACATCCAAGTTAGTTCTTAGAAAAGTTCTAGCATCAATCATTTGCCACTTGCTTTGATATTTTGTTATCTAATGCAATGACATTCAGACATTTTTAAGTCTGACTTAAAAATACAGTTTGGCACTGTGTGACCAAATAACCAGACTGGTGCTATTATCTGAAAGTGCAAATGGAATGACGTGTACGTGTTGTGCATGGTTAATTCCATGCAAATAACTATTTCGGGTTATTCACAACAAGGATGCATTTCTCTAGAGCTCCAAGGAATTGACACTTTCCATGCCTGCGGTAGTCTAGCTGTTTATTTTTATCTGTCAGAAACATTGCGTGCCCTGTAACATTTCCTCGTGCATTGTTTGTGTCACGGAAGTGAAACCCGTTGAAACCTGATGCTGTGGTTTTTCTCATAACATTACTCTCATGGAGGCATCTTCCAAGCTATTCTGAGCCATGGAAACCACGCATCCCATTTCACACTGGACTATTTGCTGGAAATTCTTGCAATGCAACACAACATGTATAAACAATGCATCTTCCTCCAAGTACTTCCTCTCTGTTGTGTTTAAATTTAGGTCCAGCAGGACTCATAGTCACAGTATTGTCTCCTGAACTATTTCCATGGAGGTTATTGTCACCTGAACGTGTCTCATCACCATTGTGCATGTGTTTACAGTCACGTTCTAAAATACTGCTCCTAAATTAACTGTCTAAGAGTACTTTCGCACTAGATGATTATATGTGATTACGTTTTCTAGTTTTGAAAACTTATTTTAACATCCAAGTAATTTGTTTCAGTGACACATTGTGTTTGTTTGTTGCAATGGCTAAACATTGTTAAATTAGGGCTGTCAATTGGTTAAATTTTTTTTACTGAATTAATTACTTAGCTGATTAATCAAATTAATTGCAATTAATTGCATATATAAATATTTGCTAAAAAGCTCTCGACTAACAATAATTCAATATATAATGATGAAATGGTTATATTTTAATAATTACAAATTACAAAGCACTGTCGCCTCACAGCAAGAACGTCGTGGGTTCAAACCCTGGTTTCCCCGGCCTTTCTGTGTGGAGTTTGCATGTTCTCCCCGTGTCTGCGTGGGTTCTCTCCGGGTGCTCCGGCTTCCTCCCACCATCCAAAGACATGCAGGCTACGTTAATTGATGTCTCCAAAAAATTGCCCTAGGTGTGGATGTGAGTGTGAGTGGTTGTCTGTATATGTGTGGCCCTGCGATGAACTGGCGACCTGTCCAGGATGTACCCTGCCTTTCGCCCAATGTTAGCTGGGATAGGCTCCAGCCCCCCCGCGACCCTGTACAGGATAAGCGGTTGATGATGGATGGATATATATTTATATTACAAAAAATATTCATATAATTAAAATGCATTACATTATTGTTGCAGAGGAGTTAAGCATTGATAAGTCAATACAAAAAGTTTCTTTATAATCCAATGTATTGTTTATTTGCATATTATTGAACATAATGACCTACAGTTCACAGCAATCCATTTTGCAAATTAATTCGTAAAGTTTTATATAAGGACTTGTTTAAAAATGTTATAATTTTCTTATGGTGATACAACTGAATTTACTTTATTAATCATTAGTACATGCCAGGTAAACAAGTGAAACTTTTGCACTGTCAGTTTGATAGTAACTGGTTATGGAGCTAATCACCACTCAAATCAAATATCCTTCCTCAACCTAAGCTCAAGCGCCAATCTACACCACAATGGTAACCCCCAAAACTCCAGCCTATCAGACGTTCTTTTTAAATACCAATATAACAGATCATTAAACATGAACAAATCTCCTCTTAGGCACTGTTTCCACCTGGTATTACGATGCGTCTCGGGTGATCTGATCACATGTGGTCGGGTGAGACACATCACTGTTTACACCTGGTCACTTACATGCATCTCCAGTGACCACTTGTGATCAGATTTGGAAGGGAGGGTCTCATGATGACATACATCAATCATGTCAGTGTGTTACTGCATGATAATAAAGCTCAAAGTTAGAAAAGACAAAGAAAGCGCAAAAAAATGGTGCACTGTTTCTCCCAGATGCGGTTGAAATGTAATCCAAGCACAAATGCAACACGTCAAGCAGAATTATCTGTTATTGTAGTGGATTACATGTATTAAAGGAGCTTCAGGTGTTCGTGCTTGTCATCCGTGTTGATATCAGACACAATAAAGAAGATCCGTGAAGCTCTCGTGATTGTGTATGTATCCGCTTTTTCAAATTTTCCAATCAGACGATTATTTCCTTTTAAAGCCGCTCGTAAACGGCAAAGTTTAAAACTCTCGTTTTAGCGCATTGTTTAATTGGCAGGTGAGCGGTGGCGCTTCACTCCTGCCGGGACGCATACAGGACGGATTAGCGTTTACACCTCAAATGTGATGTGTACACATGCGTTTTTAACCAAATTCGTATGTGGTTTCTGTGATCTGATCACACAACTTTTTAGACCCAGTTTAGACCTGTATTTAGGGCTGAACACATGTGATCAGATCACCTGAAATGCATCTTAATACCAGGTGGAAAAGGGATCTTTATCTCATTTGGCTCAAAAATGCATAAAATAACACTTAATTTCAACATTAAAATTATTATTATTTTTTTTTTTTTACATTTTAATGAAAAGGACTGGCAAAATCACTCTTGACCCCATTCACCCAGCACACTTCCTCTTTGAACTGTTGCCCTCTGGCTGACACAACAGAGAACGGAGCAACAGAACAGTCAGGCACAGTTTCCCCCCCCCCAGGCCATCCACCTCATGAACAGTCAAAACTGCCCCCCAAATACTTTCCTTTTATCAATACAACAATGTGCTATTCAATCCATCTGATCCTACTTATTTCCATATTTCACTTATATTCTTTAACATATCCTACCTCTTCTTCAATACATTACATCACCCACACATAACTGTACATCTGTATCTAAAATATTCTAACAACATTATTGTGCTATTGTATATTTCTCTTTTTCAATCTGTTATAATTTTTTTATGTCACTATATGTATATATGCATATGTTTGTATGTATGTACAGCATATACGGTTGCATTTGAACTGGAAGCTTCTGTCATCATGACAAATTCCTTGAGTGTGTAAGCATAATTGGCAATAAAGTTCGTTCTGATTCTGATTCGTTCACCTCATCTAGTACCATGCAAAGTATGCTGTGAAATGGAAATCCCCTGCCCAGTTTCGTTAATGCTACAAAAATGATTTATGTAGTCCCAACTCAAATGGATTAAGTAAACTTACATTTTTACCAACTGAATTGGGTAATTAACGCAATGAACAACCTGCAAAAACCCTTATCGCTTATACAAATGATAATGAATACAATCATATTGTAAAGTGTTACAGTACCTAAAATTCAAGCAATTATTAAATAGATTTAGTAAATTATAAGTTTTATTGCAGATAGACTTTATACGTTGCGTTGGTGCATCAGAGGTTAGTGGTTTCTGGTTAGAGACCAGTAAGTTTAAGGGGTCCATGCAAAGCCAGATTTTCCATCATGGAACTGCACGGAACGATTCCAGAAAACTGGCGCCATGTTGGCTTGTAACGTCCTACAGTTCTCAAAGAATTTAAATGACATATTCAGTCCCTTCTTGGTCCTTTTCAAAAACCTCAATAACAACAACAAATCTAAACAAGTCCAGCAATGAAGGTCAGGTATAGTCAAACAGGAAGGCAAGTTCCAATTAATTGGTCTCTTTTTAAATACTCCTAAAGCCTATAGAGTAGAAAGGCTTTTGATCTACCATGATCCTCAGTGCTTCTGTTCTGACTAACTAAAATCGTTAACAACTCCATCAGTGTTTAATCTTCTAAGATTATTGTGAGACTTCAAGGAAACTCTTTCCTTTCATAGTCAGGTTCGTGTTGGCATTTGAAATCCAATCACTTGACATTAGAAAGACCAATGAGATCTATATAAACAACAGTTTATGTTAAAAGTACCTCCTCTGTCATGCTCACGCATATTAACTGTGAATTATTTTCTTCTGTGGCCCGTTTCAGACATGCCTTTCATCTAAAGTTATTTTGCAGAGTCATATTTGAACTTTGAAGGAAGGTCAAGTGCATAATGCGAAATTAAAGAGCTGCTTCCACTCTTCACATTTGGCTTCACAACGGTCTTTTCTGAGAAGATTAAGGAGTCGGACCTTTTCTATGATGGTTATGGCCATTTTTTGTCTGCACATTTATATTCAAATATCCATATAATGCCTCGAAACTGATGATGCAGAGTGGACAAACTTTGTCCTGATAATACACCATTTAATATATAAAGTTATACATGAACTTTATTTTAATCTTTGGCGTCTAACTTGTCCCCTTTGACTAATTATTTGCAACTTAGTTTCAATAAAAGGTCAGGACAGAACGGGGAAGGAGTTTTGCATAGTACGTCAAACATATTTTATTTCAAAAGAGCAAGAAAAGTCCAGATTTCCATATGCCCCCCTTTCATTCACAATGACTGTCTTCCCCAGCTGTTTGAGTCTCTCTTGAAACCGTCTCATGTCTCATTTTGAGGACTTAAGAGGAGACGTACTCTATGAAGGGCACTTCATTAAACAAAGCATTTAATACAGTCAGAGGAGAGGCCCTGATGAGTGATTGACAGTCGCTATGTGAACCCAACTGTGTCAATGGTGAGCCGTTTACTATTCCGTTCACACACCGCTTGAGTTAAGACTCGAACTGAGAGAGTGTTTGTCTCCAACAAGCCAAAGAGAGAGACATTGAGACATTGGCATTCGCCTCACGTCTGCTACTCTGCGCAGCAACACAGTGAATCGTGACGTCAGAATTTAATGCTTGGTTCAAGGTAAAGAGCCCGACTTGACTCATGAAAACCAGGGTGAAACAAGACGAGACCTGACAGACAGAAAATGCCACTGTAATTCCTGGAATATAAAGATGATGTTGCTCTTCACTCAGGCTGGAGAAAAGCTATACAATTGTTCTCAAGGCCAGACAGTTTCTTAAAATGCTTTTAAAATGTGCATATTTGGTGGACAAAGAATTGTACAGTTGTTTAAAGTGTTTTTTTGATCCTTCCGCTGACGAAACAATGAAAAAATATCTTTCAAGACGTTGCAGCCGACAAAAACTCCAGACATCATGAGCTGTGGAAATTAGATATGATCTAGGAGCTTTTTGATAGCTTTATACAGTGCATGTCATTGAAGAGACGTATATCCCTCACAGGCTCATTTTCATTGCCATCAAAAATCAAAGATGGCACACATTAAATCATATATTAGCTTGACCAATGTAATCCGATTCCAGAAAGAATGACTCTTATGAGCTGGTTCTTTTGAATCTACAGTGTAATGCAGCTCAACCAATGTAACCCAATTCTGGAACAACAAGTGTAATCTGATTCCTGAACAAATGACTCATTTGTGTCAGTTCTTTTAAATATACACAGCAAAACAATGCGACCAGTGTAGTCCGATTCCAAAGCAAATGACTCTTTTGAATCTACAGTGCAAAACAGCTCAACTAATGTATCCCAATTCCCAAACAAATGACGTCTACAACTAGAAATTTATAGCGTGCCCAGTGTAATCTGATTCCTGAACAAATGACTCATATGAGTCAGTTATTTTAAATCTACAGAGCAAAATATACAGTGTGACCAGAGTAGTCCAATTTCTGGGCAAAAGACCCTTATGAGTCATTTTTTTTAGGACCTAAAATGCTAAACAAACAGCACAACCAGTGTAATCTGATTCCTAATCAAATGACTCTCGTGAGCTGATTCTTTTGAATCTTCAGTGTAAATCAAACAGCACAGCCAGTGTAATCTGATTCCTAAACAAATGACTCTCGTGAGCTGATTCTTTTGAATCTCCAGTGTGAATCAAACAGCACAGCCAGTGTAATCTGATTCCTAAACAAGTGACTCTCGTGAGCTGATTCTTTTGAATCTCCAGTGTGAATCAAACAGCACAGCCAGTGTAATCTGATTCCTAAACAAGTGACTCTCGTGAGCTGATTCTTTTGAATCTCCAGTGTGAAACAAACAGCACAGCCAGTGTAATCTGATTCCTAATCAAATGCCTCTCGTGAGCTGATTCTTTTGAATCTCCAGTGTGAATCAAAAAGCACAACCAGTGTAATCTGATTCCTAATCAAATGACTCTCATGAGCTGATTCTTTTGAATCTCCAGTGTGAATCAAACAGCACAACCAGTGTAATCTGATTCCTAATCAAATGACTCTCGTGAGCTGATTCTTTTGAATCTCCAGTGTGAATCAAACAGCACAGCCAGTGTAATCTGATTCCTAAACAAGTGACTCTCGTGAGCTGATTCTTTTGAATCTCCAGTGTGAAACAAACAGCACAGCCAGTGTAATCTGATTCCTAATCAAATGCCTCTCGTGAGCTGATTCTTTTGAATCTCCAGTGTGAATCAAAAAGCAGAACCAGTGTAATCTGATTCCTAATCAAATGACTCTCATGAGCTGATTCTTTTGAATCTCCAGTGTGAATCATACAGCACAACCAATGTAATCTGATTCCTAAACAAATGAGTCTTATGAGCTGATTCTTTTTTAGTGAATGAAAAACCTTCTGAACGGCAAGTCACTCATTTCATCATGCCCGACTTTAAATGAACCAAGAATTGTTACTGTGCTATCTGTACTGTTACATTTCTTACAGTTCCCCTCCCTATTGAGTAAACACACCAACATCAACCAATACTCATACTCAATTATAATCTTACAGGTACAAAAAACACAAAATATATCAGTCCATATTTGTAAATCCAAGAATCATGTGTATTGCAAACAAACTCAATGTATGTTAGTTGCCAGTAAATGACTACCTGTGCCACACTAGATGATTTTTACAACGATTTTCAGTCGTAAGCTTCATTTACATAATCGCCAGCCAGTGGGTGAGAGATGGAGCATTCATTAGCCATTCACCAGTGACCCATACTTTAGCATTGTAGTGGTGAGTTTTGCATTGGCAAAAACTCTTGGAATATTCCTTTAAGCAGATTCTTCAGGATTATTTATCAAAGCTCTAATGCTCTGATCTCAGATCAGAGAGTATAGAGACAAATACAGATCACAGATCAAATTAATTCAACTACAATGGAGGTCACACAGAGGTGAAACCCCACCCCAGATGTCAGCAAGACTTATGCACAGTTCCTCTTACAGGTTTTATGATCTTCATCTTGTTTGATCAGCTCGATGGAAAAATAATCCAGCACACAACACTATGAAAAGCCCTTTGAAATCAAGATAACACATTGTGTCTAATGTGGCCTGGTAAAAAACTGGCTGTCCCACTGAATAGTTTGGCAAACAATTTGTCTCTGCATTCAAAGTGTGAGATTTTCCAAAGAGAGCAGATGGCGATTTGAAATGCAAACTGAATCATGCACGGTATATATGACCTTTGATATAAAAAGTGTAGAATGAGGATAATATTCACTACAAACCAAACAAATAAGTGTAGGACTGGGTTATACAGTTATAAAAAGAGACCAATCTCCTAAAAATAAAAAAAAAATAAAAATATGACTGTGGCGACTTTTTAGCAAAATGGCCTAAAAAGGATTTTTACCAGGGCTGGACAGGTAATCTGGCATACCGGGCATTTTCCCAGTGGGCCGATGCACTTTGGGGCCGATCAGGGGCGGACTGGCCATTGGGAGAACCGAGCGGGCCGATGGGTCGTTAGCTAAACGGGGCGAATATGCCGCGATAAGCTAAAATGAGCTGCTGCGTTACGCAAAACAGACCACAAAACGCTGCCACGATATGCAGTCTAGAATTAGACTTTGGGAAACGTTTAATGTTACTTGGTGCTATTTTAGAGCATTTCTATCTTTATATTGTAAAAGGCTTTGTTTGGAAAATGTTAATAAAGTATTATATTGTTACATGTTGTTTTGTATTCTTTCCTAAAATGAAAATAAATGCATTTTGACAGGAAAAGAAGTATATATGGTGTCAAATTTCAGCACTGTCAAAATCTGTGATTAATTGTGATTAACTATAAACAAAATATGCGATTACTGACATCACTACAAAATAAGTAATTGTTGTTTTAGCATCTCTAGTGCTCATTTCACCAGGAAACTGCTGCAATAGAAACAAAGAATCATAAAAATAATTTAGCAAAAATTTAGCAACATGTTTCTATGAGACCAGGTAAGTTTTGGCAATTTATTTCTATAAATATAAAATATTAAATTCTCAATATATATGAGCTGAAATGGCCTAAAAGGATTTTGTAAGTAGATAAAATAAGAAAGGTCTTTAGGAAATTAATAGGCAAATAAAAATCGCATTAAATCACTATGATATTCATGATGATGCTTAATTTGATTTCAGCAGCAAAATCTTATCATAAATGTTTGGTATTTCGCCTAGCCCAATATACAGTAACTGCATTAGAAAAACAGAGCAAAACCAAAGCCGGCCCACTCTTACGGTGAAATTGTGAATATCTTTGTTTATAATCTCATTTCTCAGATCATGCCATGACTCCCAAAACTGAGACATTCTGGAGAATAATTTCCTTTCAGTCATAAGAAAAACAAACAATGAGTGGCAGATAAATGCTTAAAATAGAATTTGCTATCGACTGATCCAAACATCAAATAAAGACAGATAAAGCTGAAGTATGCAGTGCAGTCAACATAAGATAGCATGACGAACCCAAGGCCACAAGAGAAGACAAAACCTGATATTGATCTGGAATAAATATAGACACAGATTTTGCAGGTATACAATGACTTCATTTTTGAAGCTTGGTATGACAATGAGATTTTCAAAACAGAAACCGTCCTCTAGCCCCCAAAACACGTTTGTGTCTTTCATGCCCTGCAAACACGCATTTCGGATAACTCGTCTCAGTATTTTTGTTTATGTTTTGCATTCAACCAGAAAATTGGATATGCAAGATGTATATATACTAGGGATGTATGATGATATTTAGGCCTAATTTTCTTTCAACCACTGAAATATCAGTGATTTTGATAACAATCGCTCTTTTTTTATTTCTGAGGATAAAATTAGAAATTATATCAATTTAAAGGGACAGTTCACCCCAAAATGTAAATTCTCTCATCATTTACTCACACTCATGTTGTTCCAAAACCTATAAGACTTTCTTTCTACCATGGAACACAAAAGAAGGTGTCTGATGTTCCCTCTCACTGCACCTTTTTTCTATAAAATGAAAGTGAAAGGTGACAGATCTCATGTTAAATCAATTAAAACCACTTAGATACTTTTATGAGAGGAACTATTCTTTCAATACAACATCAGTATTAAACATTATGATACTTCAAGATCGCTCTGCCCATCTCTAGTATGCCCTTACCAACCAAAACGCCACTGAATGCTAAACGGCAGAGCTGTGAAGGGCTCTGACAAACTTAATGACCTCAATGACTGGATGCTGCCCTGACACGCGCTGCAGGAGATGCAGGACGTGTTCTGAACGCCACCGCATGCGTTAATGAGCCACAGCTACAGTCCTGCCCGAGGATAAAACAAAACAAACACTCAGAACAGATTTATTTCATGCCATTATACTGTATATGGTGCACATCAATAAATCTAAATGTTTTCTGGGTAATAGGTGCACTGTGACTTCCAGCTATGAATGCTGGAGAACGTGACAACATTTCAACAAACTGGAAATCAAACAGCCTTTTGTCTAGTATGGAGGACCAGCACTGCCTAAGTAAATACAATAAATAAATATATTTGCAAAGAAATGTAAAAATGAATAAGTGTACATAGTAATACATAAATTAATTTCCAAAACTGACAAAAGTGATCTATTGTTTTAATTCCTTTAAGGTATGTTGTATTGTATTCATTTATTTTCATATTTATGAATATGGAAATAAATATATGTATAAATACGTTACTATGGAAATAAACAGTTGGATAAATAAATAAATAAACGTGGGAATAAATATGGAAATAAATACAATAATGAGGACCCATTTTTAATACTCTAATATCATATAATTTTTAAATCTGTCATCATGAATATTTATACTCATATTTCCTTGTGTATTGTTGTATTTATTTATTCGCAGAAATCAATTAAAATGTAGAAATATATAAATGTGGAAACAATTAAATGTAGAAATAAATCTATGTATAAATTAGACCCGTCAAAATTAATAATGCAATAATTAATGCATGTGAAAAATGTTAATAAAGCATTATATTGTTACATATTATTATGCTTTCTTTGCTAAAATGCAAATTAATGCATTTTGACAGGAAAAAACTGTATATATATATATATATAGAGTCATATTTCACTGCTTTTAAAATGTGCGATTAATCGCGATTAACTAAGAAAAATTATGAATTATGCACTAGTATAGGTAAATGTGAAAACAAATACATTTGGAAATGCACAAATCTATAAATAAATATATTTGGGAATAAATGAGGAAATAAAAGTATTAATACTGATTTATGCCAGATTTGAAAATGTGTTAAATTTAAATTTCTTTGCAAATGTATTTATTATTTATTTATAATTTAGACAGCTTTGGTTCTGCATAATCTAGGCTCTGCATCCACATCATGAGCTTGGCCCACGCACCCCTCCAACTGTCCGGCCCACCCGGGGCATCATGCTGGAGCTGGGCCTGAGACTAGATGCACTCAATCATCATTTGCAACTGCTAAATTTGTAAACAGATAGAAATAGTAATAGTAGAATTGTACTTTTGTAAAATATGTTTAAAATGAAGTAGGCTACATCCACATGAAATGAAGTCTTACTGAATATCTAAAACAAGAAAAATGATTTTCAGAATAACATCAGTCTTGCTTTATTCCTTAGTATATGGTGCCGAGTCCAGAATCATGAACACCACCATGACCATATGACCAGCTGAACATTACTCGCTTTATCTTGTTAACCTGTAACCGGATGCTTTCACTTGCGGTATAAGTTAATCATGACGGAGTACAAATAGCACATATACAGATCAGCCACAACATTAAAACCACCTGTCTAATATTGTGTAGGTGCCCTCATGCCACCAAAACAGCGCCAACCCACATCTCAGAATAGCATTCAGACACACTATTCTTCTCACCACAATTGTACAGAGCAGTTATCTGAGTTACCGTAGACCATGTCAGTTCTAACCAGTCCTGCCATTCTCTGTTGACCTCTCTCATCAACAAGGTGTTTCCGTCCACAGAACTGCCCCTCACTTGGATGTTTTTTGTTTTTGGCACCATTCGGAGTAAATTCTAAACACTGTTGTATGTAAAAATCCCATGAGATCAGCAGTTACAGAGGTACTCAAATCAGCCTGTCTAGCACCAACACAATATTAGGCAGGTGGTTTTAATGTTGTGGCTGATTGGTGTATAAACAATGACTTTGGCAACTGAAAAACTTTTGTTTTTGTGTCCAACAAACCATTCCTTTAAGTTTAAGTGTATCAAAGTAATTTTGCCGCATTTATTCATAACATAAGCACAACGCATGGAGTGGTTTAATATTTGGGTAGTTTAACTTCATTAAGACGTTTTAAACACATTGTTGGTTTGAGAAGTGAGAAGAAATCTCATTAGAAGTTTTCTACGACACATTCCATTAACGGAAGCTTTCATGACTGTCAGAGTTATGCAAATGAGAGACTGTTACTGTTAAAGCTTACTGCTTTAAGTCCTGTAATGGTCTGTAATAAAGCTGCTGATGCTAGTTTATACAGCCGTTGCTCATCTCTTTCAACAGATCACACAGAAATAACAGGAACAAAGAGGGAGAAACCAGAAATTAGCCGTGGCTCTTGCAGATGAAACATGCAATTTACATTTTGATATCTCCATTAAAAAAATCCATTTAAAAGAGCTGCAAGCAAAATATCAGTGCCAAGAGGAAGAAAATAAAAGCTATAAAATGTTTCAACTCACTGCAAATGCACAAGTACATTTTCAAATACTTTTTGCTTAGAATTAAATGTTGTGATTCATCTCGGATCTGGTTCGTGTAGTCTATTTGCAACCAAGGCTCCTGACAAAAACAGATGATCTCTGTTGCGTTTTCGGTGTATTTTGACGAAAGAAATAAGAACTATGCATGCAGAAGCATTGCTATTGTAACAGCCAGAATGAATTACAACAAAATGATTGTAAGAACAATTACAGGCCTAATAACAGATGAAAATAACATTGCAGTTACATTGCTGATAGGTCATGGAACTACAAAATGCTAAGAAAACATTATGTAACTGGACTGTTTGGGGATAGCTTGGTTCATTAAGAGAACATTAAGACAACATTTAAATTGGTCATTTATTGGTAATGAAATTACACTGCCATTACGTTGCCATTTAGTAAGTCATGAAATTACCAGAAAGTGGGAATAAATTCAATAACTGGTCCATCGTGAGTCTGGATATTTCAGCAAATTAGTTCTAAATCAACCCCTTACGTAATCAAATCAGATTTGTGTATAATCTGTTAAAATGAATTTTATCTCATAATAGGTGATATATTCTGAATGTATGAATGATTGTAACCTGTTGCGTGTCCCTGTTGAACCTCCCGCAGGGAACGCAAAAAGCTGATATTATCCAATCCATTAAAACACTCACGGAATACAAGAAAAGAAATCATTTAAATAAAGGACTCATGACATGCATTATTATTTTTATATTTTCCTTGAGGTTCACTTATAATATTAGTAAAGTCTTTTGCATAAAATAGTCATATATTTATAAAACATTTTTCCTTTCAGAAATGCTGTTTTGGTGCTGCTTCTCCTTTAAGACTTGACAGTACTTGATGCTCCCTGCTCTGATTGGCTCTCTGCTCTTGACTGACCCGCTTTCACTACTTGCCATCTCACCACTCACAGCTGCAGGGCGGGGCTACGGAAGTGATTAAAGGTAACGTAGGCATTGATGTGTTGTTGTGGAGGCGGTCAGATGCAAATGTCTACCACAGTATGACATCACAATGTGGAGGAAGTAGAGAACGAGTCGTTTTGGCAGCTTGGTTTCAGCAAATGCTCTTTTTGCAGTGAGGAGAAAGTTTTGAGTTCTGAAACATACAGTGTGTTTTTATAGTACAATGACCTCTTATATGTCAAAAGATCTGTTTGACTTGATTATTCTTGTCATTACCCCTTTAAAGAATACATTTGTGTTTCTCAAAGTCAGAGGTTTGTGTTTTTGTGGCTGTGTGTCAGCTGAAGCTCAGTAAAATTTGTGACCCAGTCAGAGCCCAGACCTTAACCCAATAGAGATGCTGTGGAATGACCTCAAGAGAGCTGTTCACACCAGACATCCCAAGAATATGGCTGAGCTTAAGCAGTTCTGCAAGGAAGAATGGTGTAAAATTCCTTCTGAACGTTGTGCAGGTCTAATCCGCAGCTACCGGAAATGCTTGGTTGAGGTTATTGCTGCCAAATGAGGACTGACCACTTATTAAATCCAAGGGTTTACTTACTTTTTCCACAGCACTGTGAATGTTTAATGGGATGTTTTTAATAAAGATATGAAAGATTATAATTGTTTGTGTGTTGTTAGCTTAAATACATTGTGTTTTGTTTATACTTGAATATAATATTCACATTTTATGACTAATTCATGCAGAAAACCAGCTAATTTCAAAGGGTTCACATATTATTTCTTGCCGCTGGGTGTAATGCATTACTAAGCAATTAATTACTGTAATTACACTGTAGCTGATGTAATTAGAAGTTAGTAATTAATTAGTTTTTTAGAGTACTTTACCCAACACTGTATATAGATCCAATACCATGGATCAACAATTACAGAGTAATTCCTTATTTTCTAGAGATGGGGTCAAAATGACCATTTTTGCAAAACTACAGGCAAAAAAATATTCCCTAGAAAGGTGGCAGCATCATTGTTTTATTTTTACACAGAGATGGTTAGATGTATTATTATACCCAGTTGACTTCAGCACCCTTTATTGCATTAAATGCCAGTGATTTGATTCGTAAATTGCTACATTTAAAACATTTTCCATGGCTGAAACCCAAATGTTGGTCACATGATATGAAGCCAGATTTTTCTGTGCACCAAAACAAAAGGTCTGAAGTACAAATAATGTAGAAATGTTAATAATGTCAAAATGTCAATTTTCAAGAGTCACTGTTAAGAATAAGTGATACACGATTATTAAAATGTAATTAAACTTTTCACTCAATTTGTTACGTTGATCATTTAATTAGTAACTATTCAATTAGAAAAATGGAAAATAAAAGCATATTGGCCTCATATTGGACTTTTGGACATGCATTTCACCAAAAGTATGTTCCCATGGACACACAGTTGGCACAGCATGGAAAGAGCTTCCTCTTTCACACAACAATGTAAACATCTGAAGCGATGGATCAATCCGAGATGTATCGATTACACGGAAAGTAAACAGATCTCAGAGACAGCTGCCTGCTCAACACCAGCAAGAGAGAGAGTGAATTTCCAGCATTCAGCAATGCCCAAAAGGTTTTTCATAATTTCATGACAAATATCTGGGTGAGCGTGGCCCTGGCAGGGTATTTTCCAGCGGGCAACACAACAACCAACCAAACACCTGTCACATCTCATATACTGGATACTGACAGCTACACCGCAAAGCAGGGCAACACGACCTCAAAATGACATTCTCAGGTCCCTAACAACTAAAATACCAGGCATTAACATCATAATATGCCAAAGAAAATTATGGTACAACCACGTTTTGGACACTACCATGATGGTATTCTTATAAGTATCAATCTTCAGTACAATGTAAACACTTTACATTTACATTTATGCATTTGGCAGACGCTTTTATCCAAAGCGACTTACAGAGCCCTTATACTGACATTCCCCCCGGAGCAACCTGGAGTTAAGTGCCTTGCTCAAGGACACAATGGTGGTGGCTGTGGGGGTCGAACCAGCAACCTTCTGATTACCAGTTATGTGCTTTAGCCCACTACGCAACCACCACTCCTATTTTTTAGTATAGTATTTTATTCTTCAAAGTTCCTAAAAAGACCTTGTAAATACCATGGTGTTTATGGTAAATATTTAGCACCATAGTAATTATCAAAGTATCATGGCATTACCATCTTATACCAGCGTAGTGCCACAATACTTTTATGGCAACATGACTGCAAGAATGATTGTTCTTAATTTATTAGTTACATATTTTCAGGATCCACTGCAGACTACAAGCACAAAGATTTGTCTTTTTTCCAGAGGTGGTCCATGTAAAAAAAGCTCATTCTAATGATTGTAAAAATCACAGCTTGTTGATGAGGACGACTTTGAAGTGATTAGCAGCCGGGCTGAAGGTCAGTTTAGTTGGTTGGCAGAGGAACACAAACATCTAAAGCCGCACCCTGTCTATCCCCCTCTCATGCCCCAGTTGTTCAGAGATGTCACACTGAACCCTGGCAGCCATACACAACCAAAACAGATGTACACTTTACCAACTGTACAGCTGCATTTATCCATTCTTAAAGGACAAGTTTGGCCCAAAATGGAAACTATTCCTTTAAACTAGTTCATACACAGAGCTGCTGTGAATCTACTGTGTCTTAGAGTGAGATTTAAACCTTTGGCAGGTGAAATGATTATATTTCTTAGTCATGGCCTAGTTGCCATGGAAACAGCACAAACCACATTATGACATCCACTCATCTTTTAAACAATACTTCTTCATTTCTTTAATGTAATAAGGAAAACACTTGTCTTTAGTGAGACAATACGCTCAAGGAGCATTTAACTGTTGTGATTGTCCATATTACATCAGATGCACCACAAAACCGTTACGACTACCTCGACGGGAGCGGAAGCCTCTCTGTGCAGGTGCTGAGCACAGGTGACGAGTCGTCCTGTTCGTGTCTTGCTAAGAAGTTCCGTCCACTGCAAGTGTATATCGACAGCGAAGCAGAAATATTCCAAGATGAAGACGAAGTTCACAGTCTTGAAGGAAGAATATTCGGAAGAAATGGTGATTGATCGCCTGCTTATATAGGCCGACTGTGCGTCAAAAGGGGCGGGGTTCACACACCGTATCCAAATAATGATTCTGCTCACTTTTTCTTTCATTGTTGTTACCAGAAGAATATAACATAAAATGACACAATGGTATGCATATAAATGAATGAATTTGCATTTGATAATCCTGTTCAAAAATAGAATATGGGCTTGTCTATTGTCTATTTTCGGCACATTAAAAGAAAGCACAGGTTTAAAGTCTTAACAGTTTTTGGAAGTCACAATTGTCTGAATATGCAGTCAAATGATGCTCACTCATAACATCTGTGCATATGTATAAAAATACTCACAAATGATAATTCTCTCTAACGAAATGTGAATGAATAAATGGAAACAAATAACTCTCCGATACGTAGACGTCCTTGTGAACGCTGAATGCTGCAGGTTAGCCAGAAAATAAATATTGTGGTGTTTATTGTAAAGCATTTGTGTTAGTGTAATTTTATGTTCTTCTTCTTTCTACTCTTTTTTTTACTTTTTAATGGCGGTTTGCAAAACAAGCTTAACTTGCCCATAGCGCCTTCAACTGAATGGTCATTACGTTGGGAGAAAGAGCTCCGAGGCGTTCAGCTCTGGCCTGTTGAAATTCTATGGTTATAGCGCCCATTCGCGGATTAGAGCTGCTAATGACCCATTCACACGGTAATCATGGTGGTAGAAAGCCTATTCTGAATGGATACCCATTGTACCATGGTATTTATTTTGGTTCTCTAAGGTAAATAGGCTAAACCATGCTTTTCCATGGTTGAACTCTTCATCATGATCCTCAAACCATTCCTGAACAATGCGTGCAGTGTGGAAGGGCGCATTATCCTGCTGAAAGAGGCCACTGCCATGAAGGGGTGTACCTGGTCTGCAACGATGTTTAGGTAGGTGGCACGTGTCAAATTGACGTTCACATAAGGCCGGACCCAGAGTTTCCCAGCAGAATATTGCCTAGAGCATCACAATGCCTCCCTTGTCTTCTTCCCACAGTGCATCCTGGTGCTATCACTACCCCAGATAAACGTCGCACAAGTACACAGCCATCCAGGTGATGTAAAAGTAAACAGGACAAGGCGACCTTCTTCCACTGCTCCAAAGTGCATTGGACCCACTCTAGTTTGTATAGGCTTGGTCTTAAAGATACACCCACCCGCTGGCGATGCCAGTCAGAAGATGGGAACACAACCCCTGTTTTTTGGTGGTGTGTTAAGATCCAAGAATTTTGGTTGAGGGTTCAGAGATTTATGTGTGACGTATTGAGCACTCAAATTTCATTTTGCCCAAGACTCGATGGGGCGGTCATTAATATAGGGGATAAGCACATAAAAAATTGGGTCCTAGCCGATGTTATGATTGGCTGACAGGTCATCCTTTGGGGATGGAAGTCGGCTGGAGCGCCCTCATTTCAGCAGTGGGGTGGCGGCATTTGTGGAGGTGTCGCATAGAAGGCTAGGCAACCGGGAGTTGTTTGAAAAAAAGTGGGGCTTAGTATTTTTGGAGGGCTCTCAGGGAGGGGTATATATTTTTATTCATCTGCGTGTGTACTCGGGCTTGGCCACAGGGATGTTTGTAGGGGGTCTGGGTGGGATTTGGGATTGGGAGGGGTGAAGGGAAATAATGGGGTTTAAGGGGGATAATGGTTGTCTCTGTACATTAATGTGTTGTTGTTTATGTGTCACACTGGAGGAGCAACAAATACAAATGTTAATCTGAAAATGCTAAAATTGTTTTGTTTTTGCTTTTATTTGTGGAACCAACATGGACAGAAAGATTACATTTCTTTGAACCTGACACAAGTTTAAAACTACCTAGATTTTTAAAGATTTCTCATTTTTATTACCTCGGAAAACCTTATATGTCAATGACCCACAGTTCAAGAATATGGTATTACCCTGACTTTTGCATGGTATCTTTATATGTCAATTCCATGGTACATTTTATAAGCATGATCTCAGACCATACAATAACAAGAGAGAACCATAATACTGTTTGATTATCAAATTCATACCATGGTATTTATTCTGTACTTCTCTAAATAAAATGGTAATGTTGTTAAAAATCTAATTGTCCTACTTAAACATTGACATGTCAAGTTTTGGTCTCATAACTCAAATATAAACTATAGAGTACAAAATTGAGGCTATGGGGAATACCCACAATGCCTTTGCTCTTGTTATTTCCTTGGTCAAAGGGAACTTATGGCACATTTAAATAGTTGTTTTTAAGAATTCATAGAGGTTTTAGATCTTTTGTTTATTTGCAAATAGATATGTCATGTGACGACACCATTAGGGTGATCTGTGCCCCCTTCGGTTATGTTGGAACCTGTAAACACGATCTCAGTTCTCCAAGCGCATGTGCAGCTGAAGTACAGGTATCTACGCATTTCTGTGGAGAAACACGTTTTTTTTTTAAATTATTGACCTTTTTATTTGAGTCCATTCAACAACATTTAAATAGTAAATATGAGTTCAGTCTACTTGCATCTAGTTACCTTAAATAGTTAAGTTAATTCTATATGAACACCAAGTTAAGTGAACTTTATTCAAGTTTTGGGGATGCCATTACTCAATCAATTAGGGTAGAGTCAACTTATTAGGGTTTTCAGTGTAGTGTCATGGTATACCATGATTTTTCCATGGTGTCTTACCATGATCTCCTACCATGATACTGGTATTGACATGGAATTAGCATGGTTTCCAATGGCATATATGAAAATACCAGGGTATTCTTTTAAATGTTAGTTTGCAACAACGCAGTAACATAAAAATGTACACTTAAACATTGACTTGTGTGGACAGGCATTCGAGCAGTTTTAATTGTTTACCTACATTCCATGTTTCTGAAGCATATAAGTAGGAATGTTTTCAAACCCGCCCTGACAAAACAGTCCAGGCAAAAATTCACCAGATCAAACACTCCACATCAGAGGAGAGCTGGTGCGTGCCA
This sequence comes from Moxostoma hubbsi, assembly GCA_032164185.1. Taxonomy (NCBI): domain Eukaryota; kingdom Metazoa; phylum Chordata; class Actinopteri; order Cypriniformes; family Catostomidae; genus Moxostoma; species Moxostoma hubbsi. The sequence goes on along the minus strand of JAVLUX010000038.1, from coordinate 5,126,629 downwards.
CACACCTCAGCTCAGCACCTGAAAAGAAGATAATCCCATAAAGAGTCTACACTCCTATCAGCAGCACCTTTATTCCAATGCAGAAGACGGGGACAGAGTGTTGACTGGCCACAAAAGAAATCTCTCAACAGACCATATAAAAACAGATCTTTGAGCATGTTATGAATTGCTCGAGGGAAAGGATGAAGTGTGCAGTGTATTGGCTGATGGCGCCAGAAATTCCACATCAAAACTGCAGGAATACCTGCCCTCATACATCAGAAGAACCAGACCAACCAACAGTACCCAAAGGAAAGTAAAATAGCAAAAAAGGCTTTCAAATCTTAATCGTTTCTCTTGGACACCAATGAGTTTAAATGTTGAAGTGTCCTGCTTCTCAGATGTTTTACCTGGGAAAACGAGCCTAGTCATCTCACGTGTCACTTATTGAGTTTAAGAGATCTCAAAGTCTCAAACTGTGCTTACTTTTGCCAAGATACAGTCAAAAGAGATTTTAATGAGCACGTGTACATGCACGATCTTACACCGGTTATCTTAATAAGCTGACAATGCATGTGGTCAAGTAAACGCAATAAACGGCGCTCCTTAATCAGTGTAAGGTGCACACATTGGATAAGCCGGTGAGAACATCGCTAAAGGTGTTTACATGCCACGAGAAATCGGCGTAATGGCCAAAAATCTACCCGTGTCGACCGGTTTATTCTTCCGCCATTTATGACCTTACACCGATAAAGGAGCGCTGTTTATTGCGTTTACATGACCACATGCATTGTCGGCTTATTAAGCATAATCGGTTTAAGACCGTGCATATAAACGTGCTTTATGGTGACATCATGGTACTGTTTGGTTTTCATATACCATGGTAGATTAAATGCTACTGTGAGGTACTTCAAAGAATGTTGAAGTATTAGGGTTTATAATAGGGTTTAAAACATGGTAATACCGTGGTACTTTTGGGGGGTTTCATATTGAAACATTCTCATCACATCACATTTGCAATTCAAATTTATTTTATACCTCTTGGCTTACTGTAGGCCAACAATTTGACTCATTTGCATCTATTTTTTATAATTTATGATCTATTTTTAGGCATCTATTTGCATGTTTTATAATCATGCAAACGCCAGAATGAATTACTTGCAATGAATGAATTACCCCCCCCCCCAACCAACCAACCAACCATCGTGTTATCATATATTTGTATCATATTTTTGTCTTTTTTAATCATTAATTTCTCTTTCATTGTGGCTCTCATAAAATTTTGGCCTGTCATGTGTTCAACAGATCCAATCCATGCTTTTGTAAAACATCAGTTCTATACAAAACAGTGATCTGATGACCAAATAAGGAGAGTAAGTGGCAAAATATCGGTATCGACCAACAGGTGATGGTTAAAATCGGTATTGGCCAAAGATGTTCATATCGGTGCATCCTTAGAAAAAACATCCGAGACAAAGTTTATACTGCAATGAAACACAACTTAGATATCAATGAAGTCTCATGAGCAGTGAAAGAGCACAATTTGGGCCGTATGAAAGCATGCAAGCACAAAAGCAATACCAAAAAACACTTTCCTCTATATGTTGAAGTTGATTGTGATATAATGCCTGACCTGCTTACTTAGTGATCAATTATTGAGTAATGCTGTCAGGGTGGTTGGCAGCAGTGGGTATCAGTCTAGATGGGTATTGATCGTTTACCCCTCACCAGACAATCTGCAGCCCAGAATAACTCAAATGCGCAATACTGGGTCTAGCAATTCAACTGTATGAATTTATACAACTGTATCACTACCACAGCCTATTCAATCAGATCAATTTGCAAACCTCTGTCCATATTGTTAGCTTCAGAATGCTTTTGCTATCATTATTCTTGATTATTTTCTCCAATTAAACTAGAAGGCTTAACACGTTTAAGTACCCTGCTAAGCTGGTTTAAACTGGTCTTAGCTGATTTAAGATGGTCTACCTGCAAAGAGTGCCCAAAATATATCTAAACCAGCCAATTGACCAGCATGACCATGCTGGGCGACCAGCTAAGACCAGCCAACCTGCTTTGGCTCGTTTTAGCTGGATGCTATTGGTTTTATTTGCAGTAGAGCAATGGCTCTGACTGTACAAGTCAATTACAAATTGACTTGTACAACTGCACGCATTAAAATGTACTTTTTGGGAGTTAAACAATGAATTTAATAAACTCAAGTCATGTAAACAATTCATGCAACTCACGCGTCGTGGTTTGGCTGCTGCAGACACGCCCCTGTCGCCATCTGGTGGTGACACTAAGGAACTGCAGGTTCACGTTTAAACGTCATCAGAGGACAAAGAGGAAAAAGAATTTATTCTTTATAACATTTATTCTTTATTCTTAATTGTTCCATTATGACTGTTCTTTAAGGGTATTTTTTAGTGGAGAACAAATTGCTTGCTATGCAAAACTAATTATGAATATTACATATTTTATTATGATTGGCCAACCGCTGCATTCTGCAGTCAAATATTTTATTTCATTTGTATAATGACCTCTAAATTATATAATTGTCATGACTAAACATCTATACTACTCACACACACACACACACACACACACACACACACACACACACACACACACACACACACACATATATATATATATATATATATATATATATATATATCAGATTTGTAAATAAAAGTAACTGTCTTAACTGAAATATTTAAGTTAAATGTACTCCCTCATTTTAATCAATATTATGTCATGAAGTTAATTAGATTCAACTTAATTTTATACTATGAAAATGTACTAAATTAACAGTGTGATGAAACTTGTAAAAGACATTAAGTAAATCTTACTATTGATTTTTTCAGTGACGTTTTATGTCTCTCATATCACTTCAAGCTCTCTTCTCACATAACAATACAAAAAATTACTCAAATCAATATTTCATATCCATTTAGTTATTTAGTAATTGGGAAGTAGTCGAGGGACAATGTACACTACAGTCAGCTTGTCGTTAATGCAAAATAACCTCAAGACCCCTCCACTTCATCATATTTATTTTGAAATATGTAAATGTCTGAATGTACATGATCCCTTTACATACAGTGCATGCTATTAAAAGCAACCTGCCACACTTTTATATGGTCAGTAATGGAAGACCCGAACTGCAAATCAAGCATTGTGTTTCAGCACATCCTCTATGTGCACTTGCTTTAAGAGCTCTTCTGTGAGCCAAAAGCAGTCTGCCATTAGTTATCAGCCTTTCATGTGCCAGGTGAGAGACGTTCGGCTGTTAAAAAATAAATAAAGAATCTTTTCAAATAAAAAATCACTTTAATGAGCTTTCAGAACCAACGACAGTAAACAACCACACCGATTCTGCACTGGAAAATGTTTACTCTTGGCGGGGACCAACAACATGTGTTAGACTTGGTTGTTTTGAAGCCTTGATTTGTTTGCAAGCATAAAGAGGCTGATTTATTAGTTTAGAGACAAGAGATTCTAATCAGGGCTCAAGCTGAAGTTTCTGAATGTAGGACTTAGAAAAGAGCAAAAGATGCCCTTTATGTTCCTCTTGAATGTTTGCGTTACATTTACTTAATGCAACTCCTGTTTTGAACAGCTTTGTCCTTTCACAAATGAATACTGAATGATATCAGTATGTTTATTGTGTTGCTTTTTAATGTTACACAAAAAGGTACAAACAGATGTGTAGAACAAATCTACTCGTGTGAAAGAAAACATTAGATATGAAAGCAACAGTCCATAACTGTGGAACAAGCATGCAACCCAATAATAAGAACAGTGGCACATTTAGGCATGGGCGACATGGGCAGTCGGCCAGGGCGGCACCTTGCGGGGGGGTGGCCCCCCCACGGTCGACAACTTTGGGGCCGTGTTGAAGCGGTTTTCGCCCAGGGCGCCAAACAAGCTAAAACGGCTACTGAATAAGAATATATTTATAAAACAAATCATTTTCATAGTATTATTTCTCTGACTCTTGGACAGTGTTGGGTAAATCCACTACAAATGATTTACTTCTCTAAAATTGTAATGCGATTACTGATTACTTCATTAAAAGTAGTCACATCACTAATAAATGTACTTTTAAGTTACTTTCCAAAAAACTTTTCACTGAAATGTTTATTTTCCGCTCAACAAAGTCAAAATAACGTCTTTATTTCCACCTTGTTCAATGTCACACACCTTTCAGCTGCCACACAAATCCAAACGGACATACATATGAATTCATATATTTTATTTATTATACATATATTTTATAAATATGTGTAACTTAAAAATTAATTACCATAATTGAATGTCAGTAACTGTAATCTAATTACAAAATATTAAAATGTACTTTGCACTCAGATTATTTTTTTAAGAGAATATTTTTTATTATTATTTAATAAATAAATAAATATTTAATAATTTAATTTAATCTGGGTTTTTTTTTTCACCTTGCGGTTCAGGGCTTCCGTAGCTCGTTTTCATACATAAGTGAATTGTAATTTTTACTGTCAAACTCCAAAAAGGACAAAAATGTTACTCAGTAGTCATATGGACTATTTTTCTGTTTTTGTTTTAAGCTTGGCTGCATAAATCACCATCCACTTTCATTGTACGAAAAAGCTTCTGGTACATTCTGCCAAACATCTCCCTTTGAGTTTCCCAAAAGAATGAAACACATACGTAATTGGAATAACATGAGGGTGAGTAAATGATGACAGAATTTTCATACTTGCATGAACTAATACAAAATAACTGCATTTACTGGATGTTAAATTAAATATCTACTCAAGTAATAATGTTTCAAGTCTAAAAAATGTTATTAAATGATTAAACTCCCTGTTTAAGCCCAAGGCTTGTCTTTATCTAAGATGCAGTCGAAAGGCTCCATATCCGGTCCATCTTCTGTAAATAATGTAGATCAGAAGGATGACGCATGTTGCTAAAGTCGTTCCAAACACACCATTGCTCAACCAATTCCTGCAAACACACGACAATTACAAAAACATACTGTGGCCGTGGTAAAAGTGATTGTATCAGAGGGTAATACCATGTTTCAGGGATGTAAACAGTGGCCCCAATGAGTATTTGGACACTTAAAGGGACAGTTCACCCAAAAAATTAAAATTCTCTCATCATTTACTCACCCTCATGCCATCCCAGTTGTGTGACTTTCTTTTATCTGTAGAACACAAATGAAGATTTTTAGAAGAATATTTCAGCTCTGTAGGTCCATACAATGCAAGTCAACAGGGTCCAAAACTTTGAAGCTCCAAAAATCACATAAAGGCAGCATAAAAGTAATCCATACGACTCCAGTGGTTTAATCCATGTATTCAGAAGAGATATGATAAGTATGGATGACAAACAGATACATTTTTAAGTCCTTTTTTTAAATATATATCCAATTTCACTTTCACTTCCACATCGCATTCACATTCTTCATGCATATCCCCACATCATTTTCAGGGAGAAGAATGTATAGTAATAAAGGACTTAAAAATTGTTTCTCACCCACACCTGTCATATCACTTCTGAAGACTTGGATTAAACCACTGGAGTCGTATGGATTACTTTTATGCTGCCTTTATGTGCTTTTTGGAGCTTGTTGTGTTGCTTTGTATGGACCCACAGAGATGAGATATTCTTCTAAACACCTTCATTTTTGTTCTGCAGAAGAAAAAAGTTATACACATCTGGGATAGCACATGGGCGAGTAAATGATGAGAGAATTTTCATTTTTGGGTGAACTATCCCTTTAACTCACACTAAAAATGATATATACACACAGCTTGGCCTCTCTAAACTTTCTATTAAAACACGTTTAGATTCATGCTTGAGTTTATATCTTTCCATTCTGCTTGAAAACAAAGCCGAACATGACATCTGAAGTTCATAAACAAACGGGACCTCTGTGAAATATCAAGCCCTCATTTTTCCCCACGAGTAAACAGCCGGGTGTAGGAGGACAGAAAGCTTTGAGGAATAAACCATGAGGCCGCGGCAGGTGTTATTGACAGCTGATCTGAGTAAGGGCCACTTTGTGATGGGCCCGGCATCACGGGTCACGAGGTTATTTTCGGCTGTTTGTGATTTTTAAACCTCATCAGTATTCGAATAAACAACGCCTACATATCCAAACACAGATGACGCGCTCTCTGATTCAACGAGAAAGCGTTTTTACTTGTGTCAACAATATGGCCTTATGATGAGACAAGTTCCAGTATTTGACTTCAGTTTTCCGGGAAGCCGTTTGGGGAATTTTCAATCGATTGATTGTGAAATATCTATTAAAAGAACACAGATTTTAAACCAATCAGAAAAACTAGTACAAGTATCCCTGTTTCCTGTTTAGATAAATCAGAATAACCCCATAACTCTTACCTAAACATTTAGAGAAGGCAATGACTATGCCATGTCATGTTTACAGACAAAGAATGGCTTGAACCTTTAGAAAGCATGCGCTGATGCAAAGCTGTAAATTATGCGATACATGATGCATACAAGGACATACAAGGAAATGACACTTTCCCAGGGGTGAAAAGTAGAAATATACAGATTTCTGTGGGGATAAACTTTGACTGCTAGTAAATCCACTCCAAGATATTCCTCAGACTCCCTTAAATATGACAGGAGAAGCTTAAAGAAAAAACAGAACCTTTGTTGAGTCTCTGGTTAAGAACAAGTGTCAACAAAATGTTTTTAAACTGTTACATTAAAGTTTCAGGGGATATCAAATTATTAAAATACGGCATTTATGGGGGGGTCTGGGTATCTCAGCGAGTATTGACGCTGACTATCACCCCTGGAGTCATGAGTTTGAATCCAGTGTGTGCTGAGTGACTCCAGCCAGATCTCATAAGCAACCAAATTGGCCCGGTTGCTAGGGAGGGTAGAGTCACATGGGGTAAGTTGTGCGTGGATCTCGGAGAGTAGCATGAGCCTCCACATGCTGTGAGTCTCCGCGGTGTCATGCACAACAAGTCACGTGATAAGATGTGTGGACTGATGGTCTCAGAAGTGGGAGGCAATTGACACTTGTCCTCCGCCACCCGGATTGAGGCGAGTAACCGCGCCACCACGAGGACCTACTAAGTAGTGGGAATTGGGCATTCAACACTGGGGAGAAAAGGGGAGAAAAATAAAAATAAATATGGAGAATCAGTTCATTTGGACGGGCCTGAATAAAAATGGGTGGGCCAAATTTTCCCCTCAATTTGATTTATTTTTTTACTAAATTTTCCTTAACAACAGAGAAGTGTCAAATTCAAACAGTTCTTTCACACTTTCAGAAATTAGACTGTATGCATTTTTTTTTTTTAAAAAAACAGTTTTATAAATATATATTTGAAGTCAAGGAATAATCTCAAATATTCTGGTGGGTCTAATTTAGCTGGGCCCAGGCCCACCCCGGCCCACCCTTGGCTATGCCACCGCAACACATCCCTCTCTTCCCAGTTTTATTCCAAAAGTTCTCTCCAACAGCAAAAGGATGTACAAATAGCAGACTCTTTATGTGCCATAACAACCTTGAATCTAATATAATACAATAATAATATAATAGAAAGAGTTCAAATCTCATGTCATTTCTTATGGAGTTTTGATGCCCTCTAGTGGTCATTCACACAGTGTTTGTCTTGCAAACACCTTGACACATGATTCAAGTGTTATTTCTGGAAAAAAAAAAAAAAAAGTATTTCTGCAATAATAGCATATTTAATCCCAAATTTAATGAAACAGAAAGCTGTACTGAAAGGAAGTGAATGTCGGTCCAGCTGGAATGAGACTTACATGTTGATGTAACTAGTTGAGCTTTGATTATTTGACATCAGGATCACTGGTGCTGGAATGGAAGAGCCTTTGTGTACAAAATCACACAAAAAAATGTGTGATCATACAATATATTTTAACTTTAATATTTTGAGCATGCCACACTACCAACAATCAAAAGTCAATAATAATCCTGTTATTTTTTGGGCTATATGATATATTGGTATTTAGGGTTAACTGCATTGTAAAGGTATTTAAAATGGCTTATATCACAGATGCATATAAAAACGAGAATAATGCAATTGCGTATCTCCTATTAATAGAAAATAAAGCATTATAACACATGAAAATACACAATATAAAAATGTATTTGATGTAGATAATGTGTTACAATCCTTTTAGGAATATTCCAGGTTCAACACAAGTTAAGCTCAGTCGAATGTAATGTTGATAACCACAAAAATGAATGATTTTTTAAAGAAAGCAAAACTCGATGTTAGAGTGAGGCACTTACAATGGAAGTGAATGGGGCATAAAAGCACTTACATTAATTCATCTGTTAAAACTTGTGTATTATTTGTACTGTGAAGTTAATAGTCATTTTTGTGGTCGTTTTAGGGTTTACGGCATTACGTCATCATGCCAAGGAAGTTGTAAAATTGGCTATAACTTTACACAGAAAATGTTAAGTGATTTTATCACACTAAAATCGTGTTAGCACTCTTATTGTTTATGTCTTGTGGCTATACTGTTTTCGGATTGGCCCCGTTCACTTCCATTGTAAGTGTCTCACAGGAAACCACATTTGTGCTTTTTTTTTTAAGAAAAGGAGGGACTAGTTAAAACGTATTTTTGTGGTAATCAACATTATGCCACAAATGCTGTCGATTGAGCTCAACTTGTATTGAACCCAGAATATTCCTTTAAAGGTATCATTTCAAATTAGTACATTTTATAGTGTAATGTATTATAACTGTGGTTCCAATTGTTTACTGAAATATCAGGAGGCTCACGGCTTCCATAAGATACATTTAATGTAAAGGAAAAGACATTACCAGCCACAAAGCTTATGTTCTTTGAGCAAAACAGGCCTTGAGATTGTGCAAAACAGGTGCATAAGAAAGAGTGTTTGCGATTGTCCGTCATATTTATCAGGAGGAGGGATCCAGATCTGAGGCACAAATTAATAAAATAAATTACAATATATTTATTGAGACAATTTCCAGTATGTGAGACCACTCATTCATTCCTAAAGAGCTTTAAACATTTTCCAGAACTAAATATGAAAACTATTTTACGCTCAATTAAGTATGTTTTTGGCTAGATACTGACTTTAGCATGAGTACGGCACATTCCAACAAATGTATATATATATATATATATATATATATATATATATTCAGAATGTGCTGCAAAACGGAGAGTTTAACCAGTGACTGTACCCTGGTAAAAGGTGTATCTGTATTTCCTGCCTGCCCTCTGTTGAAATGAGCAATGCACATTGTGTCGTCTGTTTGCTGCCACTGTTCCAGTCAACTAGTAGAGTCGAGTTAGTGCTGACAGACACCGACAAACTGACATTAGCAGCTAAGGACAAAAACACACACATACACACTGAAATATTAAATACCAGACTCTAAAAAAAACTACTTTCCATAATGCAGCAAAATATTAGGTCACTTACCAACACAACTCTCACTCCAGGATGAACAAGAAAATCCTAGAATGAGAAAGGCAATAAAAAAGGATGACAAAGCCATCATCTCTTGTGCGTGTTAGTCGGCGACTTCATTGTTGTGATGTGCACCTGGAAGTGGGGCATATTGACAGAGCAATATACCACAGAGACCCTCACACACTCTCTCTTGGGCTCTTTCCAGGTATAAACAGAGCTAGTAACCGCTTGTGAGTGGATGGATAATTATCAGAAGAGATTTCTGGAAAATCCACCAACCCTGTAGTGTTGCCTGTAACACTGTACAAAAAGTCTCAAAAATGAGTGTATGAGTATTGTGTGAAGAAAATGAAAATTCTGTCATAGTTTACTCATCCTGATGTTGTTCCAATCCGAGTGACTTTTGTTACTTTCGTGGAACACAAAGGGAGATATTAAGCTGAATAGTTACCTTTAACTTGAATGGTGACTGTGGCTGTCTGGTGCATAGAAACAGGCAAAAAAATACACTCAGAACAACTTAGCAACCACTCTAACATGGCGAGTTTTGCATGGGCAAGCACCACTGCAGAAAGAGATGCTTTGCATTTACATTGGATCTGACAAGCAGTGAAAATACATTGTGATTGTGATATTGTTCTGAATGTAGTCACATATGGGGAGACTGCCCTTGCTGCATGAACTGTCAGTTTGGAAAGTCTCTATCCTGATGGAGTAATGAGCAAACACATGAATACTGCCTCTGTTTACAGCACAAGATCACGGTGACGAGGGACTCCCATGAGACGTGTGCAGCTTCTATGCACTTTTCTCTGAATGTACTGAATTACTTCATTTAAATTCACTTGATGCTCAATTTAGGGTATGTGCAGGTAATATTGCAGCACAATTGTCACTTTTAAATACTGAGGTTACGACAACCTCAACATAAATAAACAGGCTTTATAATTAAATGTAAAATACATAAAGACATCTAAGACAGATAACAAAGCAATTTTAAAAACTAAATCTGTGGTTTGGATTTTTTTTTAGCCCATGTAGGTACTTCTGTTAAATTTTAAGCCGCCTGTTTTGGTTAAAAAATCAACGTCACATAAATAGGGTGCAACGCAAAGGTTCTCCACCAGCTGGCGCACTGTACACACACTCTTTAAACCTACTGACAGCTTTAACAGTTTTATTCATCTTTCTTCATTAAGTCTCCTGATCTATGAAAGTCACTTCAATTGTCTTTCTGACTGTCTAGTCAAGTATAAACTCATAGAGTATAAAATGCATAATCACATTGAGAATGTAGAATAAACAGAAAGACAGACAGACAGACAGACAGACAGACAGATGACAGACAGACAGACAGACATATAGACAGACAAACAGACAGACAGATAGATAGATAGATAGATATACAGACAGACAGACAGACAGACAGACAGAAAGACAGACAGATGACAGACAGACAGACAGATGACAGACAGACAGACAGACAGATGACCGGCAGACAGACATATAGACAGACAGGCAGACAGATGACAGACAGACAGACAGACAGACAGATAGATAGATAGATAGATAGATAGATAGATAGATAGATGACAGACAGACAGACAGACAGACAGATAGATAGATAGATAGATAGATAGATAGATAGATAGATGACAGACAGACAGACAGACAGACAGACAGACAGACAGATAGATAGATAGATAGATAGATAGATAGATAGATAGATGACAAACTAACAGACAGACAGACAGACAGACTGACAGATAGATAGATAGATAGATAGATAGATAGATAGATAGATAGATAGATAGATAGATAGATAGATAGATAGATAGATGACAGACAGACAGACAGACAGACAGACAGACAGATAGATAGATAGATAGATAGATAGATAGATAGATAGATAGATAGATAGATAGATAGATAGATAGATAGATAGATGACAGACAGACAGACAGACAGACAGACAGATAGATAGATAGATAGATAGATAGATAGATAGATAGATAGATGACAAACTAACAGACAGACAGACAGACAGACAGACTGACAGATAGATAGATAGATAGATAGATAGATAGATAGATAGATGACAGACAGACAGACAGACAGACAGATAGATGACAGACGGACGGACGGACGGACGGACGGATGGATAGATAGATAGATAGATAGATAGATGACAAACTGACAGACAGACAGACAGACAGACAGACAGACAGACTGTCCTTTTCTGCATATCGCGGCGCCATTTTAGCTTAGTGCAGCACATTCAGCACATTTTGCGGCCGACCCACTGGCCCGCTCGGTTCTCCCGATGGCCAGTCCATCCTTGATCGGCCCCAAAGTGCATCAAAATGCCCGGTATGTCAGATTACCAGTTATATGTTAACTTGGATAAAGCATGAAAACTGATTGCCTTAAAAATATAACTAAGGTTAACTAATTCAATTTTAAACAACACACCCTTAAAAAAAACATGGGTAATACATATATGAGGGCAATATTAATATTAATAGTAAACTAATGACTCTCATTGTGATTGGATCAGTTAGTGTGAGCCACTTTAAACTTTCTTCATAACAAATCTGTTCTCACCAATGAGGGGGCTTTTTTAAACTTAAATGCTATCATTTCACTTATTGGACAGGTATCGAACATCTCTTGATTCAATCACCTTCAACAAAACTTAAAATAATCAATAAATATTTTGTCTCAAAATAAATGTGATAATGTCAGGGGATTATCATTAGCGACAAAAATGTGCCTCATTCTAAAAGTTATTAAATGTCAGATCAAATTACCTTAAAATCAACCTTTAGACATTGATGAAATTACTTTTTTCTGTCTTCATTGTTATCATGAATAGTGACAGGATAACCGGCACACAATAACACAAGCCGGAACTGAAATGAAACTAGTCAGCATGAATGTTTCCTGTCTACACACACACACACACACACACACACACACACACACAAAGTATCTGCTCATGAATAGCGTGAAATGTGCCTTTGCATTGCACTAATCATATCAGGAAAAACTGCATCCAGAAAAGGGCAAATGATTCCTAATCACACAGTTTCCTCATGTTACCGCGATTCAGCATCATTTTCAAACATGAGTTACAGGGGCCATTAATGGCTTTATGGGGCTATCAGGGGCCACGTGTCCCATCTAGAGAAAGTCAGAGGGGCCGAACAGGTGTGTGTGATTGAAAAGCACAGAGCAGCAGAAAGCTGAAGGAATAGAAATTATAATTAAAGTCAATGGGGGATGACAGGCCTTAAGCCCGCCGGAGTTAAAGGTCTTATTGCTGCTGGCTAACCGGAATCATAATAATTCGCAAATCCACCTCACTATGGATCCTTCCACCATCTGAGATGAGCTCTAATGAATAATGCATGAGATCACCACAGCATCTCTCTCTCTCTCTCTCTCTCTCTCTGTCAAAATGCTGCATTCATATATTATACAAATATACCAGCAAACTGTCTGTTGATTAAGATGATGTGAAAGCTATAAGCTATAAGCTGCCACTTCGTAATAGGTCAAATACATCATACTACCTAATTAATCAGTGTTCTATTTAAATGAGTTATAGAGAAATAGATTTGGTTAAAATCCAAAATAAAGTGTCTTCATTAATGATGTTTACTAAGGTGAATATCACTGTAACTATTGCTCATACAACATGTTCACACATGAAATAGACATGTTGCTTCCGAAAGTTCCTGTACCCTGAAATCAACCCCATTCCACCAAGTTACTGAGAAGCGCAATGCATCATCAGACTTTTTATGTACCATTGCAAGTGTAAACCCATTTCCTTCTAGCGCAACCTCCGAGACATGACTTCTGGTCCTATGTTCAATTCAGAGGTTGCATTTTCACTCTAAAATAAACATTTGACTCTACTGAAGGTTAGGTTTAGGTTTGGGGCTTGAGTTAGGGTGTACAGTTAAAGGAATTTTCTGGGTTAAATACAAGCGAACCCTTCTGTTATGTTTAAAAAAATGATGACACCTGTGACGTTTGGGTCAAAAATGACCTGTATTGAGTTCAGTTGATTTTCAGTAAATATACAGCACACTTATCTATAAATTATGAACTTGAAAATTGGCATAGGCTTGCCCACATGCTTTCAAACTGGAGATAGGCTTCTACAGTAGCATTTTAACTGGAAACAGTGCCACCTATTGTGAGTTTAATTTTAATTTAATTTTTAATTTAATTGCCCAATTGTCACACATTATACATACATACAGTGAAATTATTTATTTTTCACATATCCCAGCAGCTATGCTGGGGTCAGAGTGCAGGGTCAGCCATGATTCGGCGCCCCTGGAGCAGATAGGATCAAGGGCCTTGCTCAAGGGCCACACAGTGGTGTTTTGGCGGTGCTGGGGCTTGAACCCCCAACCTTCTGGTCAGTAATCCAGAGCCTTAACCGCTGAGCCACCACTGCCCCACTGAGTTGTGGTAATAGATATACAGTAAATCTTTAGCTTTACTTTATGGATTTACAGTACTTAAAATAAGCTGATACTCATATTTTTTAAAAATATAGTTAGTCTGAAAGAAAAAAATCATGGTTTATATTCTGCAACTTTACAAGCAATTGAAAAGTGGAAAAAAAGAACAGATATTATTGTACAGCAAATATTTTGTCAGCATTGTCAAATCAACATTGTGCAGTTGGACAACTACATATACCTACGTGTGTGTGTGTGTGTGTGTGTGTGTGTGTGTGTCTGTGTGTTGGTTTGGGTGGTGTACGAGGAAATGTTTTTAGGTTACAAACTGAATTACAAGTGTATTAAACTACAAATGTGGTTTATGAGGACATTTCTAGTGTCCCCATGATTCAAATCGCTTAAAACATACTAAACTATATATTTTTTGAAAATGTAAAAATGTAGAAAGTTTTTTGTGAGGGTTAGGGGTAGGGGTTAGAATCTATAGTTTGTACAGTATAAAAATCCATTATGTCTACGGAGAGTCCTCATAAGGATAGCCGCACCAATGTGTGTGTGTGTGTGTGTGTGTGTGTGTGTGTGTGTATGCGTGCACTACGCACAGTTTTGTCAGTATGTGCAGGTCTGTATCATATTTCTTAAATGACTTACTAAGAACTCTACATCATCAGCATGATCAATATTCAGCTGAAACCCTGTTGCATGCAATGTATTAGATGTCTAGTGCCTACCAGTGAAAGTTTCTGTACTTCTGGAAGTAAAAGACCTTGAAAAATGGTCACCTTCATAATTTTATTCACATGTCTTATTTAGGTGAAATCAAATTATTATCTCTTTGAGAGAGAGAGGGAGAGAGAGAGGGAGAGAGAGAGAGAGGGAGAGAGAGATCTTAATATCAAAATATTTTAATACTGATGGTAATCAGTATTATGCCACAAATGCTGTCGATTGAGCTTAACTTATTAAACATCCTGAATATTCCTTCAGTAAAACACAGTCTTGTTGTCAGTATTATGGCAATTACATCTAAAAATACAGCTCTCGTTTGGTGCTACTCTGTGTAATTTTCACCTTGAAACTGGAGCTCACACGTGCCCATATATTTAACAACACTTCCAGCTTCGGCCACTGGGGGGACAGTGCTTCTAATTTCAGTAAGCACAGACCGATTTTAGCAGCAAAACTTTCGGCCTACTGTTGCCGCATTCAAAGTGAGATCAATCTGTATTTTAACAAACCTCTAACCCAAATTATTAACAAAATAGTTCACCTAAACTAAACAAAATGTTACTCACCCTCATGTTGTAACAACATCCTGGAAACTAACCAAAACATTACATCATTGAAGTTGCAAGTTTTGCATGGCCAAGGAACCAGTAGCGGTTTTAACCACCACGTAAACCACCCAATTGCGTGGGGCCCCGGACGTCGAGAGGGCCCCCATCCCGGTAGAAAAGCTCTGCAAAAACCTCTTGAGATAACATGTTGTTCTGGGTACACGCGTGAACACGCCGTTGTCAGCGCTCTCAGAGCGGTTCACGTTAGAAGCTGCCAGGTTCAGGTCAGTAGGACTTTGGGTTTGTAATTTATGAGACAAATATATAGGCCTTCCGAACTCGTTTCAAAAATCAATTTTATGTCATTTTTTTAAGCAAAAATGTTCAAATTGGGGCCCCGGGTTGGTTGGTCGGTTGCTTGGCGCCTCAGAAATCATAACCCCCCCCCAGCCCCTGCAAGCAACATTCCCATTTTCTTCAGAAAATATAAAAACCTAGTTATCAGTCTATCCCCAAGACTCATCAAATTCATGCACAACCACCGACCTAATGCGGCAAGTCCGCCGTGATTCACAGCTGCTGTCTGGATAAATAACAGAGGAGGTCGCACATGTTTGACATTCACTGCAGAGCAGAGAAAACTAAATTAGATGAGATTCAACTACAGCCAATTTAGAAAAGTTTCAGAGAGACTGGTAATGCAAATATAACCCTCTGCCCCCACCGTCCGTAACCACATAAGATTAAACTGTCATTTAATCACCATCCTTACAATGACCCTGCTAATATTTCACGGTCATATTAAAAGTTAAACGATTGCTTGAAGACTCACTAGTAGTGCTGGAGGAACTTTGTTGGTTAGATAATGGCTGGTTTAGAGTTAAAGTTGGTTAGTTTATGGTTGCTGTTGCATTAAAGTCAGACCAGTAGGTTTCTTCATCTGAACGTTTTGCTCTTTCTTTGCTCAAGAGTGGTCTGGGGCTTTTCTCTGAAAAGCTGCTTTGGAGCAATGTGTATTTTAAACAGCACTATACAAATAAACTGAATTGAATTGGAAAAAAGTATGTTTTTTTCAGGAGAAATATCTTTGTAGTGTAAGACTTAAGCAAGAGTCTCCGTTTGCTTTTCATTCAGTCTTATTGCTGTCTAAAAGTACCAATTAAGAAATTAAAGAGATCTCATCTGTGATTTTATTATTTCCTACAGGAGGATTCACTTGCTTTTAACTGCAACCAGAGCTGGACTGGCCATTTGGCATAACGGGCATTTTCCCGGTAGGCCGACACACTTTAGGGGCGGACACACTTTTCGGGGCGGACTTTTCGGGGCGGACTGGCCAGCGGGAGAACTGGGCAGGCCAGTGAGTCGGCCGCGAAACGGGCCGTGATAAGCTAAAATGAGTTATGCAGAACGGACCACAAAACGGTGTCGTGATATGCACAAAAGGTCAGCAAACAAACCCCCCCCCGCTCAACTTTTGGGCCAGTTGATATGTAAAATCCTGGGCCAATTTCTCTTCCCAGTCCAGTCCTGACTGCAACATGAGACCATTGCTCACGGAAATATTCACTGTATGGAAAAAATGCACAGATTGCATGATGTTATCATAGTTTCTTTTGAGCACCCATCATTCTTTTGATTCAGTTCGGGCTCAGTATCACTAATGGTTCACTAATTGAAGTGTATCGATTGTTTGTTGTGTTAAAGAAGTTGCATCTCTTCAAAGTCAGCATGAAACAGTATTCCCGAACCATTATAGTCTCTTGATTTGTACTGTAGAGTGAAATAGGGTATTCAACAAGAGAAAGCGCAGGACTGGACTGGATTATATTCACTGGATGGTGAAAAGCGTTCTCTGTATAACATGTGGTTGAAAGTGGAGTTAAATAATTAGAGCGTTTGGTGATGTCAGCCAAAAAGGAGAGTCGTTTTAAAAGCAGAGCAATTTTTACATTTTCTTCACAAAAAAAAAAACTTGCATAAAACAACCATTTTCTTTCTTTGGAAAAACATGCACTGATGGATCATTCATTGTAAAAATGGTCCATTTAAATGTCATTTTACTGCTCTGTAGAGGCAGGTATGATTTGATTGAATGATTGTCATTTTGAGTGGCTATCATGTAAGTCATATTTTCTGATTAGTTACTCCACATTGACAGTTTGACTTTCTCAGACAGATAATTTGTGCATGAAAGGTTCTTATTTTCTTCTTACCACTGATTAAAAGTAACAGGCAATGCAACATGCTGATGCAAGCAGTTCTTAACAAGCACATTAGCATTTGCCATTACCCCGAATAGAATGAAATTACTCACACATACATGCACACACTGGATATTCTTTATCCCCATTAGATAGAAATACTAATTCAGCACTTATATCCTGTATGGAGAAGAGCAGGTGACGGTATGGGACAAAGAACCTATATAATAACTGATAAGAATATGAATAATTCATTCTAGCTATAATGGATATTATTTAATTTATTAAAACTAGATTTGAATGATTCTGAAGAAACATGAGTGGTAGCAACGCCACCACGTTGCTATAGGGTGTTGTGGTTGGTTGTCAGGGTGTTGCTATACACAGTGTTGGGGAGTAATGGAATACATGTAATTGGATTACATATTTAAAATACTAAATATTAGTAACTATATTCTACTATAGTTACAGTTTAAATAGTTGACAATCAGAGAAGTGTTTTGATTACTGAAGACATTCCTTTGCATTTATTGTCATTTGTTTCATTTAATATTTAGTCCTTTCAGATGGAAAACATTTATACATATAAATACTGCGATCCAAAGTGCATTTGAACAGCGGTGAAACACTTTCTTATGATGTGTCACATTCATACGTGCAGACAGAGAAGTACGTTTGAAGTAAGTTTGGAGCAGAAGAAATAAAAATAAACATTGTGTAAATTGTTAGCTTTACGCTAAGCTAAAATGCTATTTCCAGCCATTTTACAGGCACATGTTACCAGACATGGTCATATTTATTATCAAGAAAATTCACGTTAGATCGTAATTATTTTTCTCTAGTAAGACCTTTGATATTAGGGCAAAAATCATATTCTTGACGAGACTTTTTTTAATTGTTTTTATATAAAAATATCAGGTATAACAAGATCAACTTGCATTATCTCCTTTGAGAAGCAACACTGCATCATATATTTAGGCTTTTATTCAGAGAGTGTATTTTTAACGTGTATTTTGTCTTACTGTACTGGCAGATTTGGGATTTTTTTATAGTTACAACAAGTGAAGTACTGAAGAAGTAATCCAAAGTATTTAGATTACCTTCCTGACCTTGAGTAATCTAACGGAATATGTGTTTATACATTTTACAGCATATATTCAATCATCTCTATAGGAATACATTTTAAAATGATATATCCTTCCCAACAATGGCTATACATTTGCTAAGGTTGGGTGGCTACCAAATGCCTGATTACTGGCCCAAGCCAAAACAGCCAATCCAAAAGTGATACTGTATGATATTCTGGTATGTAGATATATAAATCTATGGGATGTTTTTGCTGTTTCATCATCCACCATTTTGGATGACCAAATTATAAGTCTGACCACCTCAAATAGCTGAACGATTTAAGGTTAAGATATTCATGTATGTAGCACAAATGATAAGGGACAAGTTACAACATGCAGATGTTTAATAGTTAGAGTTAAGGATGTGTTAGGGATAAAGTACAGTCAGCCGGTTGCTATCGCAAAATAAACCCCCGCCGGGTGATCAGAAGTGCTGGTACTAGGATGTGGTCTTTGGTGGGGCACTTGTATGTTTAGAGGGGGCTACTTTGATACATTCAGCATCAGTCAGGACAGGGTTAGGTTTAGGAGGGTTAGGGTTAGGTTAGGTTTAGGAGGATTAGGGTTAGGTTAGGGTTAGGAGGATTAGGGTTAGGTTAGGGTTAGGTTAGGGTTAGGTTAGGGTTAGGAGGATTAGGGTTAGGTTAGGGTTAGGAGGGTTAGGGTTAGGTTAGGGTTAGGAGGATTAGGGTTAGGTTAGGGTTAGGTTAGGGTTAGGAGGGTTAGGGTTAGGAGAAGTAGGAGAAGTTAAAGAGAAGAGACTGTTCATGTAAGTTTTAATCTGTGTTTTGGCTATTAATTAATTTGATAAATTTTTGGGGTAACACATTACATAAACATTCCCATTGTAAAGGGTTTATAAAGGGGTTCATTAATGATTAACAACTCATCTACAAATGCATTATAAATCAGTTATATGCAGTTATAACAACATGAATAAAAAGGGCGACTTTCATGCAATACTTGCCAAATAGTGAGACAATTTTAACTCACAAGTTATAAATGCTTAAAGGTGCAATATGAAACACTTTTCATTTAATAGTTGCCTTTTTTTACCAATGTGAGAACAGCTTGTAACGCAGCTTAAAAAATGAGCCCTTCCCAGACTTCCAAGGTTTCCTATTACAGCCTGTAGACTGATTTTCATGTGAAGGGAGCGGGACGATTTTGCGTGGTCCCGAGAGCCTTACCTCAGACAGTAATCGCTTCTGTACCGCTATTCAACAGCGACAACAAACTGCAACACTAGGTAACGTTATCTTAGAGATGGAATCCAGCAAACATCCGGCTCCTAGCACAACACCGACGCCTACACAAACTCTACTGAATCCCGTCTGGCTAAGCGGGAACTTGATTGTGGTTTTAGCTAACAGCTATTGATAAAGCTGGCTAGCTAGCTAATGCTGACATAGGATCATATAGCCTCATATAAATGCTAGTTTGATTACTTCAAACTACAGTCTCGCTTAGTCAGGCCGATATTCACACTTTGTTTACGCCCTGTTCTAGCACTGGAGAGTCAAATATAATATACAGTCTCAAAGTTTCCAGTAAAACAACATAACTGTGTAAGTTTAATTATGCTACCTCATCTGTCAGCATGATGCTGATGGATCACGTTCAGTCTCTTTGTACATTACATCGTTGTTTTGGCCGATGCTCGCTCGCTCGGGTACCTATGGAGTGTGTGCATGAGCATGAGCAACAGGTCGCTGCTGAAGTTCACTAAACGACCACAGGTGTCATTACTAACAAGGGTTTCTGAATCTTACATACTGCACCCTAAATTAAGGTACATATTTTAATCACAATCATGAAATGACATAATTCATCATTTATGTAATGATCCAGCAAAAATAGACTAGTATAGAGATTAAAAGGTGTTGTGTCTATATTCATTATTGTAATGTCTATATGAATGTCTCTTTCCCGGTAATGTTAATTTAAAAACATTGGTGCTACACGAGTGGTGTCTTACACAGTCCTCTGCAGGTCTTCATGCTCACACACAGCAATGCTTGACCATTTCTATTTTCTTTATTCATGTTGTTATAACTGCACATAAATGATTTATAATGCATTTGTAGATGAGTTATTAATAATTAAGGAACCCCTTTATAGACCCTTTACAAAGGGAATATTAATGTAAAGTGGACTTTAACATTAATAATGTGAAATACTGATGAATGTATCAATCAAGTTATCATTAAAATACACTATTTCAAAAGTACCGCCACATGATGTACAGTAAATATGATTTTAGAGCGATAAAAATCACTTATATGGTAAATGGTCTGCACTTATATAGCACCTTTTTAATCTTAGTGGTATTCAGAGCACTTTACACTGTGACTCATTCACACATTCACACATAAATGACAGCAGAGCTGCATGCAAGGAGCTAGCCTGCCATTGGGAGCAACTTGGTGTTCAGTGTCTTGCCCAAGGACATTTCGGCATGTGGAGTCGTGTGGGCCGTGATTCGAACCGCCAACCCTGCGCTTAGTGGCCGACCCGCTCTATCAACTGAGCAACAGCCTAAAATAACATTAAAACAATGATTTAAACAACTTTGCAAATTATACACCAGTTTTTACAGAAGTTTTTTTTTTTCAAATTTAACTTCCATTGTAAGTGCCTCACTGTAATTTTGTAAGGGACGAGTCGAAATAATTTTTTTGCCAGTAATCAACATTATACCACAAATGCTGTTGATTGAGCTTATCTTGTATTGACGTATGACTATTGGTTACTTCATATAATACTGTGCATGCCTTTGCAAACACTAATAATATAATTTATGAATATTTTATAGAGTCAAATAAAGCTCAAAAGTATCATTTTGGGATTAAAAATGAGGAATGCTATATTAGGACTCTGAAGTTACAGCAAGCATGTGGAGCATGCATGAGAAACATGCTCTTCAAGTATGCATGTACTGGGGTATGCACATGTACGTGCAGGTGTGTGTGTGTGTGTGTGTGTGTGAATGTTGAGGGAATTGCACATTTGCTATTCAGCAGGCATATATGAAGCACATTTAATCAAGCTGTGATGAGAAAAGATGCAGAAAGGATGAGATCGCCCCTCGCATTGATAGGGTCTGGCCCGGGCAACTGATGAACCACCTGAGGTCTGACCAGCAGACAGGCGCGGCAGAATTATGGAAATAGATTCAACTTGGCTCATCTCTTCAGTTCTCTCCCTTCAGGTGTGTCTTTCTGGAATGTTAAACAATGGCATTTTTTAATCTCTCAGGTGGATTGCACGATTCATGAGCTTATGGAAACGATGATGTCCCTCAAACATGTGAAACCACTGAAAACTCCTGGTCACACTGAACATTTTTACATTCACACCTGAAAAAAAGCCCATTCATTTTAGTTTTTTAGAAGGTCTAAATCTTTGGAAATATTTTCTAGACAATTCTGTCACCCTCATGTTGTCCTAAACCTGCATGACTTTTTTTCTTCTGTGGAACGCAAGAGACGTTAGAGGCAGTTGAGTTTTGCACAGGCAAGTACAACTTAAAGTTTTTTTTCTTAATGTCAAAATATAGTACATTTTAAAGAAAAAATTCATTTCTGAATTCTATAAACTAGATATACTGTAAGTATTGCACTAACCGAAGAGCTACATGTGTCGCTTCTTGATAATAGTGTATTTTTATACTCTCCAAAATAGACATTTTGACATTGTTGTTTGTATGTGAATAAACAAAGGTATATTTCTAGCTTCAATATTTTTTGTGCATTAGAGCTTTGTTTTGTAGGACAAGAAAAACAAAAACAACAACAACAAAAAAATCATTAGTTTTTTCGACCATTAAAAATTGGTAAAAGTTATAATTTTTTTGCATGGAGCCACATTGAGTATCTCTGGAAATGAACAATATAGAGACTTAAAAATATATATACAAAAATGTTAGTTTGTTCTGAACCAGAATCTAAAAGGATATAAAGGCATGTCTGATACTTCTGGAGTTTCAGGCTCTCCAACTTTGAAAAAACAATTCTAAAATGTGTTTTTCCCCATTTTTGCACTCACACCATTGGCATAAAATGCAACAAGAGGTGCTGAATTAAACTTAATTTAGTAACAAACCTCCCAACCTCTGTGTAAAAAAAGAATAATGATGCTGCCATTTCAGCTGTCCATGGTATTTAACATTTTGGCTTTCATACAAAAAGTATTAACAAAATCAATATTCTGAAATGTGGTTGATATGTCATGCCAAACCAAAACACAGTTCAAATGACATGTATGAAACTGAGTCTAATGCAAGACTGGATGTGTAGGTACAAATTTGATTCTCTTTTTAGTCTGTAGTACTAAGAATAATGCTTTTAATTGACTTACTTTTGATACATTGACTATCTATGCAACATCAACTATTGCTTCTGTATGCACCCCAATCCCCCTCGCAACCCATGAACACATTAGCATGATTTTGTGGCACCAAATGTTTGTGTTCCACTAAACAGCTCCAAATGCAATGTTTACAGATGTTAGTCTAATCTGAGACAAAAACTATCCCTTCCCACCCCAATTTTGCAGTAAAATAATGATAATAATAATGATGAATAATCATTGATTACCCTCTGTTCGTTAAACACTCAAGTGGCGTTAATGGACTTTTGTTTATCAGTTTCCATCAATGGGGGTTGTGAGATAATTTACCAGATAATCTCAAGAGACCCACAAGCGAAAATGAGACATGGAGAAAGGCAGTGCATGTTAAGAGCTGAATGTATGACTAATTAAATACATTGATTAAAAGGGACAAATCAATCGCCGTACAGCCTGCAATGAAGATGAGGCACTTAATTTGGGATGAACTTGCAAGGGTAAGCATTACCAGAGGAGACTGCTCATCTGCTGGTACAAAGTGATGAACTGCCTGAGCGAGCGTTGTTCACACACATTCATTTTCTCACTTTACAAAACTGCAGTCTTGTGCTACAGTCTGTTTGGAATAGCATAATAGCATACTACTCTTACTATTTCTGCAGTAGACATATGATGAGTAGTATGATAGCATGCTATTCCGAACTTCTCTCTGGAGCATGTTCAGACTAGCATGCTACTATACTACTAATATTATTTCTGCAGAACGTACTACCCATAGTATGCACATGTATACTGCAATACTCTATATTAATATACTATATTTGTCTAAATGCGTCAGAATGGAATTCAACCATACTACTATTACTGTTTCCGCTATAGTAATCGTTAGATTAGTATGGTAATGTGCCATTCCAAACTCAGCCAAAGTATCCCACAATGCAACATGACTTTACATATCAAAGATGATAACTGGATTAAACATGGACCGTGATGTGGTCATGTGACAAATGTAGGGAGGTCGTGTGACAACAATGTATTCATTATATACTGTGCCGTACTGTGCAGTATCTAGTCAGTAGGCTAGTAAGTATTTAATTCCAAAGGTAGCCTTATTCATGGCAACATGATAACACACTACCCTTTTACCATACTCCCTTTACTATTTCTGTAGTATGCAGTTAAAGACAGATGACGTACTTCATATGTTAAATAAGATAATTGGATGCTGCTTGCTTGTATACTACCATCACTACAATACTTCTCTTACTATTTATGTAGTATGCAGTATGTGTACACAGTATGCACATTTTCTATAGCAAGATGACGTACTTCATGTCAAAATAAGATATGTGGACGCTGTTTGCTCGTAATGAGGTCATGTGACAATATCGTATCATAATACTGTAGTAGTAGTAGTTCTTTTGATCTTTATATACCACATTTAAAAACAGCATCGAGACTGACCAAAGTGCTGTACAATACAGAATTATAACAACATTTCAAGAGCAGGAGATTACATACTATACTGTGAAAAGAGTTTCAAGAGAAGATTTAAAAACAGATAATGATGGTGACAATCTGATACTGATCCGATTGGCAAACTATTCCATAAAATAGGACCAATAACCAAAAAGGCTCTCCCTCCTCTGCGCTTTAGCCTCGAGCGTGGGACATCAAGGAGCTATTGATCACTGGAACTCATACCTTGTCCACACTACTACGTTTTAGTTTGAAAACGCATCTTTTTCTCTCCATTTTGGCCTTCCGTCGACACTGAGACTGCGTTTTTCTCCGTGAAAACTGAGCTTTCTGAGAACGCACTCCAAAGTGGATAAATGTGAAAACGTCGTTTTCGCGTTGTAGTGTGAAATCAGATTCATCTGAAAATGATGATGTATTTGATTTCATGCGACGCTGTCAAGTGATCTATCTAACCAAAACATTCAAGATGGCGGCCCGTGTTATAGTGTTATAGCTGTGCCTGATACTCACTGTGATAGCGTTGTTAAAAAATACTGTAAATGTTACTTTGTACAACTTTCACATTGCATTCCTTCAAAGGCGAAGGGAAGTTTACTCGGGATTGGTGTCCGGCGACGGAACACGAGGACAATTGCGTTTCAGACCATAGATACAGCAGGGAATTTCCGCATGCGAAGTGACACGATTTAAGCGTTTTCATACGTTTCATTGTGGACGAGCAACTTTTGGAAAAAGCTTGAAAACGCTAGTGTGAACGGAGAGCGTTTTGAAACGAAAACGCCGTTTACAAATTTATCCGGATTAATGTAGATGTAGGTGGATTGTAAGGATGTAATAATTTTGACAAGTAACTGGGAGCTTGGTTGTGTTACGATTTATAAACAAACAACATAATTTTAAAATCTATTCTAGCTTGAACCGGCAGCCAGTGAAGTGATTTTAAAATGTGGGTAACATGATCATACTTCCTTAGCTTAGCATAAAGATAAATATTCACACAACAATTTACACCAGCTTTATTTCTATTTCTGCTGCTCCAAACTTCAAACGTACTTCTCCATCTGCTCGTATGAATGTAACACATCATAAGAAAGTGTTTCACCGCTGTTCAAATCCACTTTGGATCGCATCATTTACATAGATTAATGTTTTCCAACTGAACAGACTAAATATTAAATGAAACAAATGACAATAAAATGAAAAGTAATCTTTTCAGTAATCAAAATACTATTTGAATGTAACTGTATTCTGATTACCAATCATTTAAATTGCAATTGTAGTGGAATACAGTTACTAATATTTTGTATTTTAAATATGTAATCCTGTTACATGTAATCCGTTACTCCCCAACCCTGTACTCAGTATACATTGCACAGTATTTAGCTAGTATTCCATTCCAAGCGTAGCCTTTATTATGAGACTACAATAGCACACAATTATTCCCGTACTACTATTTCTGTAGTATGCAGCAAGCATACTATGTACAATATGCCAGTTTTCTATAGCCAAATTACTTACTTCATATGTTAAAATGAGATAACAGGACACTGCTTGCATATATACAACCATTACTACTCTAGATCTGTAGTATGCAGCATGCATACTGTGCATAAAAATAGTATGCACATTTTCTATAACCAGATGACATACTTCATATGCTAAAATGAGAATATAACTGGACGCTACTGGCTCATATCCTACCATTACTACCATACTTCTTTTGTAGATTGAAGTATGTATACACAGAGTGCTAATTTTCTATAGCCAGATGATGTACTCCATAGGTCAAAATAAGTAAATGTTGTTTGTTTTAATGAGTTCATGATACAACAACATAGCATACTAATGTATGAAATGTTTATCGTTGCATAATCTGGTTTCACATACAATTTTTAAAAGTAGTATGCAGTATGCAGTAAATATTGCACAGTATTTAGTTAGTAAGATAGTACTCCATTTCTAATGTAGCCTTTTTCATGAGACCACAATAGCATACTACAATTACTACCATACTAATTACTATTTTTGATGTATGCAGCAAGAATACTGTGCACATAATGCAAATTGTCTATAGCCAAATTACCTATAACATAAAAATGATAACTGGATGCTGCTTGCTTGCATACTACCATTACTACCATACTACTCTTACTATTTCTGTAGTATGCAGCATGTATAATGTGCATCTGTTGAAAATGTATTTAGCCAGATGATTTTCTGCATATGCTAAAATGACATTATAACTGGACGCTGCTTGCTTGCGTACTACAATTACTACCATACTACTCTTACTATTTCTGTAGTATGCAGCATGTATAATGTGCATATGTTGAAAATGTATTTAGCCAGATGATTTTCTGTATATGCTAAAATGGCATTATAACTGGACGCCGCTTGCTTGCGTACTACCATTACTACCATACTACTCATACTATTTCTGTAGTATGCAGCATGTATAATGTGCATATGTTGAAAATGTATTTAGCCAGATGATTTTCTGCATATGCTAAATTGACATTATAACTGGACGCCACTTGCTTGCGTACTACAATTACTACCATACTACTCTTACTATTTCTGTAGTATGCAGCATGTATAATGTGCATATGTTGAAAATGTATTTAGCCAGATGATTTTCTGTATATGCTAAAATGGCATTATAACTGGACGCCGCTTGCTTGCGTACTACCATTACTACCATACTACTCATACTATTTCTGTAGTATGCAGCATGTATAATGTGCATCTGTTGAAAATGTATTTAGCCAGATGATTTTCTGCATATGCTAAAATGACATTATAACTGGACGCTGCTTGCTTGCGTACTACAATTACTACCATACTACTCTTACTATTTCTGTAGTATGCAGCATGTATAATGTGCATATGTTGAAAATGTATTTAGCCAGATGATTTTCTGTATATGCTAAAATGGTATTATAACTGGACGCCGCTTGCTTGCGTACTACCATTACTACCATACTACTCTTACTATTTCTGTAGTATGCAGCATGTATAATGTGCATATGTTGAAAATGTATTTAGCCAGATGATTTTCTGCATATGCTAAATTGACATTATAACTGGACGCCACTTGCTTGCGTACTACAATTACTACCATACTACTCTTACTATTTCTGTAGTATGCAGCATGTATAATGTGCATATGTTGAAAATGTATTTAGCCAGATGATTTTCTTCATATGCTAAAATGACATTATAACTGAATGCTGCTTGCTTGCATACTACCATTACTACCATACTACTCATACTATTTCTGTAGTATGCAGCATGTATAATGTGCATCTGTTGAAAATGTATTTAGCCAGATGATTTTCTGCATATGCTAAAATGACATTATAACTGAATGCTGCTTGCTCGTAATGAGGTCATATGACAACAACATAGCATTCAAACTGTTTTAAATGTTTATAGTGGCATAACGTTTATGTTTTCACATGCTACTTTTCAAAACAAAATAAATAGCACAAAGTATTTAGTGTATACTGTGCACTACTCCCGTACTCCATTCTGAACAACGCAGTTCATAAGTTTATCATCACAACACGATAACACAATTAGCTCTTAAGCCACTTAATGTTTTAACAAAAGGACTTTTCAAAATGGTTTTTAAGTCTTCAAGTTCTGTCCCGTACTGGGAGGTGAACTGTGACAACAATGGTAATACGAAAGACAGATCTGGTCAACTGGAGCAGTCCAGAGGAGAAACTAGAGGCTAACAGTTTAGCATGTTTTTCTAACCTCAAGATCAGATTGTGATTGGCCCTGACCAGCGTGTAATGTGTTTGGGCCTTTGGTGCCTCGACTGTTCCTTTGTAGCTGAAGGGTATCGATTGGCTGTGCACTACCATTAAACTCAAGAAAGGTCCCAATTCTGTGTCCTCTAACAGAGAGTCCAAAGGACATCCAGGAAAGAAGTAAAAAGTGTCTCTTATGAACCCAAAACCCAGTGGTCAGCTCAGGGAATAGAATCTGTCCCAGAACTACTTTCGCGCTTGAGAAAGAATCACGGTCAGTAATTAAAGCAGTTCAAGCATTTCAAGTTTGTCTCTTGTATTCCAAGTTAATTTTCACTTTGAAAGAAATCTTTAGCCTAATGAATAGACACAAAAAGATGCCAGGTAGTGAAATGTTTAATCGCCTTCATTTACATTACAGCTAGTATTATGGATTTGTACAGAAGTGACTGGCAGACATTTTTGGTATGTTTGAAGACACTTTACAATACGTTAAATAAATCATAAACAAGCTTAAAATAATCATAAATGCACTGAAATGTTTTGAAATTCACACGTAAATGGGAAATAATGAAATCATTTTCACTATTATACTTTAAAACACATGCTATACGATTACTATGTTGCGTTACACCCGTCACAACGGTATTTTAACCACATCATACACTCAAAAAAAACAAAACCAGACAAAAAAAAAAAACATTTAATTGAATTGAGTAATCTTTAACAAAATAAAATAAAAATGTAAAAACTAAATACATTCAGTTTTATTAATTTAATTAGTTATAAATTGCACAATTCAATATGTGGTAATTTGCTAAACACACACAACGCACGCACGCACTCACACACACACACACACACACACACACACACACACACACACACACTATATCATTGTGGGGACTCTCCATAGACTTCAATGAATTTTATGGATTTTATACAGAGCTAATGATAATTTCTATCCCCTAACACTACCCCTCAACTTAACTCTCACAGAAACATTTGAGCATTTTTACATTTCCAAAAAACATCGTTTATTATGTTTAATAAGCCATTGCCCTCATAGGGACCGCTGGCTGAGCAACCACAAGGTAGGTGATCTCAGGTTTTACTGTCCTTGTAGGGACATTTGGTCCCCACAGTTTAATATAAATATATACACGTACACACACACACACACACACACACACACACACACACACACACACACACACACACACACGCTCACACACACACGCACACGCTCGCACACACACACACTCACAAACACACACGCGCTCACATACGCACACGCTCGCACACACACACACTCACACTCACAAACACACGCGCACACGAACACACGCACGCACCCGCGCACACATTGATACACACACACACACAGACACACACACACACACTCACAAACACACAGGCACACGCGCACACACATACATACACATAAACACACACACGCTCACAAACACACAGGCACACGCGCGTGCACACACACATACACATTACACACACACAAACACACACGTGCGCGCGCACACATACATACATACATACATACACAACACACACGCACACGCGCACACATACATACACATATACACGCACACTCACAAACGCACATATATATATATATATATATTTTTTTATGTAGTAGTGTCCAAAAGTCTGAGACCACACAATTTATTTACTTTTATTTAACTTATTAAAGTACTTTTATTTAAACCTGGGAATTAACAAGCCTTTAGGAATAATAAAAAAAAAATAATAATTAAAACAAATAAAGGTTAAGGTCCTTCATCATTTCTAGATCAATAATCAAATATATGAACATTGGTGACATTGACCATTTTATTGCTTCCAATGAAGCAGTGCTAAAAAATTCTCAAATTCATTTGCATTTGTAATCAATTGGTTAGGATGATAATATAATTTGAAATTAATAATGGTATATTTAATTAGAAAAATGCACAATATCTGTATTTTCAGAAATGGTCTCACACTTTTGACCCCATCAAATGGACGCACTGAAATATTTCCAAATGTATACTAAAATGGGAAATAATGAATGAATTATCACTTGTACCAACTACTGTGTTTTGCATTATTTCCTACAAACCAGTATGATAAATACATCATAATAGTTATAAATAATAAATATTTTTTTTTTCAAATTCATGTACATTTTCAATCAAATCGTTAGGCTAAATCAATAAATATATGCCTTGCATGCACTGTAAGTAGGTTTGGATAAAAGTGTTTGTTAAATGCATAAATGTTAATTTAGGATGATGATGTAATCTTTAATGCCAATCTTTGTATTTAATTAGAAAGATGCAGAATATAAGCATATTCACTAACGACTACTGTACATCAGATGGACTGTAACTGCACTGAAATGTTTCAAAAATTCTAACAAAAATTGGAAATAAATAAATAATTATGACTAATATGCTTTGCTCATTGGATATTAAAATTAATTCAAGTTTCATTAAATTACTGTAGGAATTGCATTACACCCTACTAACCAGTAACAGTTCCATCCTGCCTCTAGATGGGGTATTTAAGCCACATATCTGTGTGTAGTTCAAAACCATATTTAACCTCATCCATACTGTATACACGTCATGCACCCCTGTCTTAAGGTGGCCTTCACCAAACACATAGGTTGATGTATAAATGACTTGTCAGTCATCGCTCCAGCAGTGATTGAAGACAGGCCAATCGGAGCCTTGGGACCAGACAGCCCTCGTCACTGACGGTCTCACTTACCGGTGCGGTGACCCTGTCCTCTCCACCCTACAGATCTAAAGATGTAGTGACACCAAACGCTCACAGATAATTAAATATTGATTTTTGTTCTGAAGCCCTACATAAAATTGTTCAGAGCCTCCCAGCAGTAATTCTCATTTTGGGGAGAGAGAGAGAGGGGAGGGGGGCAAAATGTGCACGTCGGCCGGTCAAGTCCTATTTCATACACAGGTAGGACATCTATGTTGAGTTAGAGAGTTGGAGAGTGACCTAATAAGAGGCCGTTCAGAATGAACGCGTTTTTATCCTAAAGCTTGACACGGAACGGAACGCAGGTGCACTCAGTATGCTTTTAAAATGTTGATGTCCTTTTTTTAATGGGCACGGTGCCAAAAAACACAGGTGCTCCAGTGCAAGAGGGTGAAAAACTGCTTACCAATGGTCAAAGCCGTCAGTCTAGCGAATGTTTATGTAGAAATATATAGTATATAGACAGTATATATATATATATATATATATATATATATATATATATATTAGGGCTTCAATTTAATGCGTTAATTTGGTGCGATTAATTTTATTATAAATAACTTGGTGTTAAAAAAAATTACGCAATTAATCGCAATGTCCCCGGATTGTAATAAGGAAGATTCCTGAGAAATGCAAGCTTGTAGTACCACCTGTTTACTCCAGAGGGCAGTACTTGAAATTTCAGCTGCGTGGAAACACGCAGTCTATACAGTTAAATCGACAGCCCTAATATATATATATATATTAAAAAATGCGTTCATTGTGAATGGCTCTTAACTACATTTTACAATAGCGCTCATGGCTGGACTGCGCAGAGCAATCGGCCCAGGATTTTACATGGCAGCTGGCAAAAAAGTTGTTGAATGAGGGGGGAGGGGGCATTGTGGGGTTCGCTGTCCTTTTCTGCTGTTTTGTGGTCCGTTCTGCATAACTCAGCAGTTCATTTTAGCTTATCACGGGCCATTCGTCACATTTCGCGGCCGACACACCAGCCCACTCGGTTCTCACGATGGCCAGTCCTCCCCTGATCGGCCCCAAAGTGCGTCTGCCCACCGGGAAAATGCCCAGTATTCCAGATTACCAGTCCAGCCCTGGCATCGCCTCAGCGTTGTAACTAAAAGTGTCATTTTTCAGTAACAAGCCAATTGCCTGACAAAGCGTTGCATCGCTTTTTTTTATAAAGTTTTATCACGCACATAGAACGATCAAACCGAGTAATCGAGCTCACTTTCTAATGGAAAGACCAAAACATGTTCGGTTTGTTAGGTTCATGTAAATAAACTAGTCAAATAAACGATTCAGTGATTCACTAGAGGCCCTGCACTGTTAATACGGCTGATATAAAACAGCTTGTTTTCTAGTTTTCTTATTAGTAGGCTAATTAGTAGCCTATATACAGTACGAGTTGTAATGTGAAATGTAATGTTGCCACACGTGTTTATCATTAATTTGGATTCATTTGGATCTTCGTTGTTTTTGTGCTAGATAAATACTGTTCTGATTTCAGAATTAAATAATACTGTATAGTGCTAATATAGTTGTATTATTAAGCTAGTACCTTGAAGTTAGCAACTTTTTGTTTGTAGCTATTGTAGCTAACCTTCCCAAAACGGTAGTTTGACTGTAGCTAAGCTAGTTTAATTTATGAGTAGTTTGCAGCCTGATAAGCTACAGTTAGCTGCCCAACGCCGTTGAAATTCAGGTGTTTACGTTAGCAGGGTGGTAATCTTTCTTAAACGCTCTTTTTCTCCAAGCACCCACTGCAGCCAGCAGCGATCACTTTGCCAAAAGACAGCATGCCAGGGCCTCTTTTCTCAAAGTATTAAACGACCATGCGGCATATCTCTACGATTAATACTCTTCTTTTCTGGCTCGCATCCAATCTCAGGGCAAGACGGCAGCCCAAACCCCTCTGCCCATGAACTCAATGTGGGCTGGTGATTTATACAAGTATGAATATGAGATGATGTTAATCATTTTACATTATTGTGTCAGTGTAAATAATTACGTTATCCAGAGTCAGTTTGCAATCAACTGCTGCAAAATTCTGCACACAGCAATTTGGTCAGTACATCCATCATGAACCAGCTACTTGGTCGCAGGAAATAAGTGCCAAAATTGAATGGCACTTGCACAGAAGTACCCTTACTAGTCTTAAACAAGATCAGCAAAAAGCAACAAACTCTGGCGACCAAAATGAGCTCAAGTCTGCAGGATCTCTGAAGTAAAGAAAAAGCACAAATGAGATCTATTTAATGTTTCAGTGGTTTATCCAAGACATAAACGAGAGTAACTTGAAAGTGTTGCTTTAGTCTCATGCTTCTCAGATATTTCTCCAGTAATTCAGAAGAGATTTGTACATTTTAAACTATGTTCAAATAAGCCAAAATACCAAAGTCTGCCATCGAAAGAGATTTCAGAAAGAATTCAAACATTTACAAAATAATGAGCTATGTTATATCCACATTAATTGCAGCTCTGTACTCTTACTATATGCCAACAATTCTCTAATTTGTTTCTATTCTAACTTAGTAAAAAACTTGAAATATGCATGACATATACATATACATGTAATCTCCATTAAAGTCAATGTGACACACTGTTTGCAACCCATTTCACTTCCGTAATGTGATTTATTTCAGAGTGAAACAGGATGTTTAATTAAAATAATGAAGGACGGGATGTGATTTTATCCTTTAGGAATTAATTGGATAGTAAAAAAGTGTTTTTTACATGACAGGTTGTTGGAGGGGAGGGGTTGAAAAATAAGAAGGCTTGGTGACATCAGCCCGAAATGTAAATTTGTTGCAGAGGCGGAGCAAGTTGCTACAAAAAAAGATATTTTTTTTATTAGGGATAACGTGCACCAATGAATCATGCCACAAATGACATTAAGAAAGTAAATAGAGTCAATTTTAATTTCACGTTGACTTGAAATCTCCTGAGCTATGAAAGAGCAACCTGAGTCTAAGCATCAAATTCTCCTCTGGGTTCAGGAATCAGGTGCAACGTTCTTGTTATCACGTCTGCACGGCTTTAGCGTGGAAGTTTAACTGCTGTCTGATTCTGAGAGTCATCTGAATATGGATGAGGCAAAAAAAAAAGAAAAAGAAAAAAAAAGTTAAACAGAAGAGGCTGTCGCATTCATTAAGTTACCCTTACCCCCAGAAACACACACAATATTCATGCTGTCACTATGCAAATCAGTGCTAATGAGATGCTGATGATGTTTTTTAATCACAGGGGGAGAGAGAATCTTAGGAGGGAAGGTGAACAAACAAAGCATCTCACTCTATAAACTCTAGGTATCAAACAAGGGAATTGGGGATTATTTACTTAATGCTTTTAAATTTCTTTTAACAAAGGAAATTTCGCATTAAACTTCACTCTGATAAGGTTTTCATTCACTCCAGGCAATTAAGCATTATAAAACCATGAAACCACAAAATTAAGCATGCAGTAGTAAAACCATGATAACTATATGGATACTACAGTATTACTGTATTTAAACCATGGTTAATTGTATAAAAACCATGGTTTACAGTAACCCCCCCCCCAAAAAAACATGGTTATTACTAGTAATACAGATAGGTTAACATGAATCCTTTCACACATGCGATCAAACAGGTGTGATTATACTAGGCCGGGCTCAGACATGTACAATCAAACCAGTGTGATTACACTAGGCCGGGCTCAGACATGTACAATCAAACCAGGTGTGATTACACTAGGCTGGGCTCAGACATGTACAATCAAACCGGTGTGATTACAATATGCTGGGCTCAGACATGTACGATCAAACCGTATGATTACACTAGGCCGGGCTCAGACATGTACAATCAAACCAGTGTGATTACACTAGGCCGGGCTCAGACATGTACAATCAAACCAGTGTGATTACACTAGGCTGGGCTCAGACATGTACGATCAAACCGGTATGATTACACTAGGCTGGGCTCAGACATGTACAATCAAACCGGTGTGATTACACTAGGCCAGGCTCAGACACGTACAATCAAACCAGGTGTGATTACACTAGGCTGGGCTCAGACATGTACAATCAAACCGGTGTGATTACAATATGCTGGGCTCAGACATGTACGATCAAACCGGTATGATTACACTAGGCCGGGCTCAGACATGTACAATCAAACCAGTGTGATTACACTAGGCTGGGCTCAGACATGTACAATCAAACCAGGTGTGATTACACTAGGCCGGGCTCAGACATGTACAATCAAACCAGTGTGATTACACTAGGCTGGGCTCAGACATGTACAATCAAACCAGGTGTGATTACAATAGGCTGGGCTCAGACATGTACAATCAAACCAGTGTGATTACACTAGGCCGGGCTCAGACATGTACAATCAAAGCAGGTGTGATTACACTAGGCTGGGCTCAGACATGTACAATCAAACCGGTGTGATTACAATATGCTGGGCTCAGACATGTACGATCAAACCGTATGATTACACTAGGCCGGGCTCAGACATGTACAATCAAACCAGTGTGATTACACTAGGCCGGGCTCAGACATGTACAATCAAACCAGTGTGATTACACTAGGCTGGGCTCAGACATGTACAATCAAACCAGGTGTGATTACACTAGGCCGGGCTCAGACATGTACAATCAAACCAGTGTGATTACACTTGGCTGGGCTCAGACATGTACAATCAAACCAGGTGTGATTACAATAGGCTGGGCTCAGACATGTACGATCAAACCAGGTGTGATTACACTAGGCTGGGCTCAGACATGTATGATCAAACCGGTGTGATTACACTAGGCTGGGCTCAGACATTTACAATCAAACAGGTGTGATTACACTAGGCTGGGCTCAGACATCTACAATCAAATCAGGCGTGATTACACTAGGCTCGGCTCAGACATGTACGATCAAACCGGTGTGATCTGCATTCGTGCTGCTGCTAAAAAAGGGGAACTGAAACAGTTGCCATACTGTAGTCTTTGCAATATCACAATATTTGTATTTTTCTATTTTACAAACATTCAAACAATCACCAAATAAAAGTTTTAAGCCATTACCGTCAGAGTGCACTGTTTTGATGTTTTCTGATGTCAACAAAGAATGTACAAACCAGTCAGTCCCCTCGAGCCTTCTCCCATTCCGTCCGCCACTCATTCTGACCAATTCCGGTGCTGGGAATGTGGAAAGGCTAGCTTTTTAGAACCTTTTATTCTTCTATCACAAACTCAGAATCCCATGCTGCTTTGCAGTGTAAACAATATGGCAGCGCACATAGCTGACAAGCACATTTGCAATCGCATCTTATCATAATCAACCATTATAACATCTAAAAAACACATTACATGTTTGAAAATATATACTCTGATCTTTCAGTGCACCTGCTGTGAAGTGTAATGTAAGATGTTTTTTAAATGAAGCGTGCATTAAAGAGATCGCACTGGATGATCCGTCAGTATAGGAGAAACACACATGCAAAAAGGTTCAATTAAACATAAATGTAAACTTAATATACACTAATAACACTGGAAAACCCCTGACTTTATATAACTGAATCAAAATGGAGTAATAAGCAATACAGCAGCAATACACTAAATATTTCGCTTCAAAAAAGAACCTTTTAAGGCTGTGCAGGGCTCAAGTGAATCAGTGAATCATTTATGTGAACTATCTAATTTATATGAACCGATCAAAAGAACCGACTCACTCAAATGAATTAAAGTTCCAAATGTTAAACTTAAGTTAATCGTTTATTTTAACCAGTTCATTTACATGAACTGTCCAAAAGAACCGATTTACTTAAATGATTCAGATTTCCCTTAAATGATTCAGATATAAAAGGACCGTTTAGGTGAGTGCGGTTGATTACTCCCTTGACTCCACTGCTGCGTTCGCAATACAGTGTGACAAATGAAGCGTTTTGTGACGCTACAGCACGACTCGCTGGAAAATGTAGCTCGTTAATGGAAAAGCAACACTACTGTATTGTGAAAATAACTGAGCTACTGTTATGCTACTGAACACTACTTTTTGTGATCTTTCGCAAACACTGTAGGTTTCTCTGAACACTTCCATTGGCAGGACAAACAGATAGTTCCGCCTTAAACTCATGCCATTGGTCGAGCCAGTGTTGCTCTGTCGAGGTGGTCGGGATGCTCAAAGCTACAACGCAGTGCTTTGATAGTGCCTTAGAGCCCAAGTTTTACACTTTTGGGGGAATCAACCTACAAATGGCTTACGTAAAGATGTCTCTTCTGTTGGGATATATTTTAACATAGAAAAAAATGACACATCACCTTCAATCAAATCATTTCTCTGATTCTGTCGAGGAAAGGTGTTTTGGAATCTTTCTCTTCAAGCAATACCAAAAATACAACCACATAAGCTTGCTTGAAGTTACCAATATAGCACTCCACAGAATAAAACAACATTAAGCGCACCCGCTGTGCCGTACTGTGAATTAAGAATAATGCTGTTGATGTGATGGAATTTCGAGAGACATCTCTCCATGAATTCCCAGACTTAAAGAGGACGCGTCATAAACTGTAGCTTAATGAAACGTGTCAGACGAACTGATACAAATGCACAGTGATCGTATCTCAGCATATTTTTACATAAAACTCGTCACATATCCAACAATTACTTTGGAAAAGGCACCCAATATGCACACTACACAGCATAAAGGCTGGTTTTGTCAGGAAACATGTGCTAACTCTTAAATCTCCCATATGTTTCACTCATCACACCTCTATGCATTTAAATAGCAGACAATTTGACAGTATGGCTGTCGACGATATTGTGGAGCATTATTTATTTACCAGGCAGAGATGGGTCGTGCTGGAATCCAGTTTTCTTTTTATTTAGTTAGAAAGCTCTGAGCACGTTAACTGATTTCTACTTAAACTCAACACATTTCGCCTGAGATGCTTGATTAAAGCATTGGTATTTTCTTCCATGTGTAACATTTTCCAGAATCAGGGCCTAATTAGTATCCTCAAGTGGACAATCCCAAACAAGACATGTTGTGCTTTCTCTAAGACATACCAGTGAGATCTATGTGTACGAGGCTGATGAAAAAAACCCCAGCAGGTTTTATGGCTATGTTTGGAGAGAATTACTCATTGTGTTTGTGCTGGCGGTGCGTGCTGGAGTTCGGGCAGATGGGCACTGAATGCGTGGCTCAGATACTGAAACAATTTCAAACGGAGATTTGGCAGTGTCTAATGCCGCTCTATGTTTCATTTGTGGCAGAAATCTGTTTTCGGGGGAATGTGTTTGTTTACTCTATGAGAGTTTTCTCATAATATTATCCGTTGTAAAAATAAATACGAAAAGTCTGATGATTTTCCCCTTGATTTAGGTCTAAATCACAGCTTTACATACGTGTAAATACAGATTTTATGGGCACAGTTCTTGCAAAGACGCATTGAAAAGAGACTAGTCTCAGAAAAGCATGTCGGTATACATAAATATTTGCAAAATAATTTTTACGTGGCTCGTTGTACTTATTGCGTTAGTTTCCTGGTTCAATGAACACTAGAAGCACTACAGCAAGAATTACATTTATTAACACAAATCACAAGTAAAACAGCAGATTATCAGTTCATAAACACTTACTTTTTCGCTCTGTTCCTCATCTTATGAACATAAACACTTTCACTATAGCGCATGACTTCTAAGGTGCTATATTTTAACGTTTGCATATCATAACAAATGACATTTACAAGCTTCTTCCTAAATGATCAAGTTGTGAGGTAGCTCAACTAATCGAGCGTTGTACTTGCGATGCAAAGGACCGCGAGTCCTGACAAGTAAGCCGAAAGTCTGCAATTGCGTTTTTCATCTCACATTTGGTTTTATGACACTATCGGTTAGGTTTAGGTTTAGGGTAGGGAGGCCGGTTTTATTGATTTACAACTTAATAAAGCATTAACCTTAAAAAACGTATCTGTATGGGGGGCCTGGGTATCTCAGCGAGTATTGCCGCTGACTACCACCCCTGGAGTCGTGAGTTCGAATCCAGGGTGTGCTGAGTGACTCCAGCCAGGTCTCCTAAGCAACCAAATTGGGAGGGTAGAGTCACATGGGGTAACCTCCTCGTGGTCGCTATAATGTGGTTCTCACACTAGGTGGGGCGTGTGGTGAGTTGTGCGTGGATGCCATGGAGAGTGGCATGAAGCCTCCACATGCGCTATATCTCTGCAGTAATGCGTGTGGAGGCTCCATGGCATCCACGCACAACTCACCCCACGCCCCACCGAGTGCGACCACGAGGAGGTTACCCCATGTGACTCTACCCTCCCAATTTGGTTGCTTAGGAGACCTGGCTGGAGTCACTCAGCACACCCTGGATTCGAACTAGCGACTCCAGGGGTGGTAGTCAGCGGCAATACTCGCTGAGTTACCCAGGCCCCCCATACAGATACGTTTTTTAAGGTTAATGCTTTATCGAGTTGTAAATCAATAAACCGGCCTACCTACCCTAAACCTAAACCTAACCGATGCGCGGGTTGACGGTCTCAGACGTGGAGGCAGCTGGGATTCGCCCTCCACCACCCGGATTAAGGCGAGTCACTACGCCACCACGAGGACCTAGAGCGCATTGGGAATTGGGCATTCCATATTGGAGAGAAAAAAAACCCTCAGCTGTTTGGGAGAACATTTAACTCGCTTTTAGTGCCATCCAGTGGACATCTCGCCGTGTGATACGTGTAATGAAACAGAGATACATTTTGTCATAATTTACTCTCCCTCATGTGAGGAACACATGAATGTTAGTTAGAATGTTCAGACTCAGTCGCCATTCACTTTACATTGTGTGGTGACTGTGACAAACATTTGATTATATGGCTTTGGAACGACATCAGGCTGAGTATATTATGACAGAATTAAAATATTTTGGGTGAACTCTCCTTTAAATTTTATAACTTACTTCAAACCAAAATACTAATTATATGTGACTGATTGTTGCATTAAATAATTTATAAAAAATGTATTTCTATAAAGCGAAAAACACATCTATTCAATGGCAATAAATTGGTAATCTACAAGCATGCATATATTTGAAAATAAAGCAGATTCAGTTTGCTAATTAAGCTATATTCGTACTATATATTTCATGATAAATTAATTGCATGCATAAATACTTTTTTTGCTTGACAGCAGGATATATGGATGAGGTGGCCAGCACATGATGATGGTTGTTCAGGAAACAGCATCAGAATTCAGGATCCGTTGTGTGTCTCCTCTCCCCCCTCTCCGACAGAGCGCGCATAGAGCAGCTGTGATGATTTCATTTACATACTAATAACTAGCCAGGACTCCAGCAACCACCAAGTGTTTGACTTTTATTGTCACTCGTGTCTCCTGCAGTTAAGCGGGAATGGGGATGCCATGCATCAGTAAATAACTGTTTGGCAAGGGCCGTCGTCGCCTGGCACAGTCTGAGAGAGCCGCTTGGACGCATTGATCGATGCTCCTCGAAAAAATCTGGAGTTAATTCGTGAAAAAAATGCAGAGTATCTCCAGTATGAGGTTTGAAAGTATACGAAGCATCTGTTTTTATCTGGTTTGATCTCGCTTGCTGAGGCCTGGCGCTTTTGTTAAGCCTCTTTTTACAACTGTCTTGTGCCTGACACCCCTGAGATGCTTGTGGATCGGGCCCATCGGCGGTAGCACATGGCAGCCATTAGTGTAACTTAATACCACCAATGGCTGCCTCGCATGGAGCTTTGATCACTTCAATCCAGTTTACGGAAGCAGGGGCCACTTCCAAACCCCATATCTGTTTTTTCTGCGCTTGTCTTGGAATTTTTATTTGATCCCTTTCGGGTTATTCAGAGATTTTCGGACTCAAATGCTCCTCGAATTAGACTTGTGTACATTTCTAACAAGAAACAACACTGAAATCTGAGATTTACCCCAATGTTTGGACTGGCCAGGATGGTTTTCTTGAGGGGGGGGGGGGGGGGGGAGTATATTTTTACTAGATTGTTTAACAAGCATTCTTGTGCTTTCAATTGAAAACACACTGCCAAGTGCGCACTTTACATACAGGCTATTTTGTGAATTTAACATGCAATAATGTTCCTACTGTGAGTGCTCACCTTGGAAGTTTTTCCTCATTCGTGTTTTTTATTTAAGAGTTTTTCTATTCCAGATTTATTTACACATATAGCACCTGAATACCTGCCAAGCCCCATAATGGATAAGACGCAACTCTCAATGTCATTTCAAAATTTTGCAGACAATTATTTTTATAAAAAGGAAAAACTTCAAACAATTCAATAAAAAAAGGCTTGCAGATACTGCAGGTATTGGGAAGACGGATGAATAATAATGAACGTTGTTGCCAGTTAATGTCACTCGCAATTGAAAGAGAACAGAAGCGTGAGGGAGAGAGACGTAAAACAATGAGGGAGGGAAATAAGTACGTTTACAGTGAGCTGAAACAAAAGGAGAGAGGTGCAGATGAGCGAATGGACGTGAGACAGACTAAAGGAGAGGCGTCTGGCAGCTCTATTAGTATTCATATGGCGTGCAGCACAGAGAGGATTAATGTACTCTGATGTGTAATATTCTGGCGAACAATTAATTTGCCTACAGTTTTGTCACGCTTGAAATTTAAGTGCTAGAACCGATCGATGGTCCCAGCTCCTAATATGATCTCTCGCAGGCCGCTTCTGCAGCATCAAACTTCATCCATTTTTTCCTGTGACATCTCTTGCGACATGCATTTGTATATGGGCACATGCTAGGATTAGCTTTCACGCATGTGCATGCTCATATAGAAATATGCACAAGAAAATATTTGCACACACCATTTTTTGTCTAGAGTGTCTAGTCCAACACTGAAACAGGAAGTCACCAGATGCATTATCTTATTGTGGTAACATTAAACAATTAAGATGACAACATTAAATTTAACTTATAAATTTATACTAAACAAACTAGAAAACAGCCTATTTTATATAACAGTTGAAATATAGCGATAATCAGCAGCAATGATCAAAATATTTTGCTTAAAAAAAAGGAGACAAAGTTCTTTTAAGGCTTCACAGGAGCTCAAGGGAATCAATGAATCATTATTGTGAACTAGTTCATTTACATTAAAGGGGTAGTTCATCAAAAAATGAAAATAATTACTTTATTTACTCACTCTCATGCCACCCCAGATGTGTATGACTTTCTTTCTTCAGCAGAATACAAACATAGATTTTTAGAAGAATATCTCTGCTATGTTGGTGGAAGTAATAGTGAAGATTTATAGTAAAATAGGACTGTTTCCGATTGATCTGATTGATTTGATCTGTTTTTCACCCACACCTATCATATAGCTTCAGAAATCATGGATTTAAACACTCCTATGGGTTACTTTTATGCTGCTTTTATCTGCTTTTTTGACCTTTCTGGTCACCATTCACTTGCATTGAAAGAACCAACAGAGATGAGATATTCTTCTAATCTTCATTTGTGTTCAGCAGATGAAAGCAAGTCATTTTTGGGTGAACTCTCCCTTTAACCCTATAAGCTCTGGTGGGTTAGGGTTGGTTTGGGTTCTTGTATGTGAAATGGTTACCCCTTAAATAGCTCCAAAGTTATTTGCTACTACTATTTATTTGCTTTTACTGTTGCTAAATTATTTTTCAAAAGCGAATCTTGCAGTTTAACTGCTTAAAATTATGAGAAACTTGTAGCTTGGAAAGCCACAGTTTAAAAGTAGCTTCCCTAACACTAATGGAAATAAGCATGCCCACATACAGCAAGTATATCTGTCTGCGTCCCGCAAGATGACAAGGATCACTCCTATGACATGCCCATTCCAAGTAATGCCCCCCCTTGGATCACAAACAAGTCTGGACTGGTAATCTGGAATACGGGCTTTTTCCCGGTGGGCTGAAGCACTTTGAGAACCAAGCGGGCCGGTGGGTCAGCCGCAAAACGTGCAGAACGTGCCGCGAAAAGCTAAAATGAGCCGCTGCGTTATGCAGAACGGACAATAAAACGGCGCCGCGATATGCAGAAAAGGAAAGACAACCAATTTTGGGCCAGTTGCCATGTAAAATCCCGGGCCGATTTCTCTTCCCAGTCCAGTCCTGATCAAAAAGAAATTCTGTTGGCTGAAAGAACTTCTATTCGCAGTATGATTCATGTTGTCTTAACCAAGGATATTCTAGCTAGTCCGTCCACTGGTGGCCATTTTTTAAACGCTCCTGGGAAGTTATTTCCTGTCATGAAAGTGCAGCTCCTATCTACTTGAATAGGGAAAAACCGTAATCTCCAAAATGATTGCACAAGATTATACAAGCAGATCGAGTTTCGAGTTAGCTCACAAGCTAACTGGTTAGCCTATTAGCTTAGCATAGTCTCCTCTCCTCTTCATTTTCATCACTTTCTCCTCACTGTCGCCACCTAGTGATACGGCTGTATGATTGTATTCTACTGTACTTTTAATAATTTTACAAACTGTTTCGTTTTAATCTTTGTGGTTAGGGTTAAGTATAGGGGTAAGGATATGTGGAGTGGTAGGGTTGCTGTGGGTCTCCAAATAAACACAACAAACACTATTTGAATGTGACATCATATTGTTGCAAGACCTTAGCATTTCACCAGTTATAAGAAGGCGGCTTTACTAGTAGTCTTGCAGGATGCAGACAGACCCTTCTCACGCACAGTGGCCATTTTTGGCAACAACAGGGGGCGTAGGTGCTTTAAGAGCTAGCAAAGGCTTTCAGGCCAGTTGATAGTATGTCTAACAGAAGAGAATTGGCCTGATTGTTCCACACAGAGCTCACGGCGGTAACCCAAACCCCTCTCCTCCGCAAGGGGAGGCAGCATGGAGAATCAAAGAATTCCACATGTTCCCCTCCACACTTTGCTTCCCCGATAACTTTCATGATTTATGGGGGAACAGCTCAGCGCAGCTGTGAGGTCTTTATTAAGTGCAAATTTTTATTGTGTGCGCTAAAGGCTGTAATCATATGTTTGTGACATTTTAAGAGCTGCATAATTAGTCTTCAGAGGCTCATAAAGGAACATATTCATTTTCAACACACATTAACAACCTGCGCAAGATCGCTTATCGCATTAACAGCCTGTGTGAGATTGCTTATTGCTTTTAAAGACCTGGGCATTAAATACGGACTAGTCTTTATGACACGTAACTCCAAACAGTTCCCTTTCCGACATCCGTTCCAATGTGGATTTGTAATACAGATTGCTATGCATCTTATTTTTTTGTTAAAATAATATGTTTAAAGCCAGACAGATTGGGAGGAAAGAGGAAAGAGGAAAGATTAGGGCCAAAAATGTTCCCTGGATGCAATGTAATCTGATTTTTACTCAATCTAACCTTCATTATGAGTGCTTGATCTTCCCTTACAACACCCTTCACACCCCCTACCCTAATTTACATTTACATAAGGCAGCATTTTAAGGGATCTTAGGCATGCTATCAATGCAAAGTCTGTTCCAGAAAAAAGGGAAGCAAGATTATGTTACACCATATTGGCCAAATTTAAGGGGTCGTTCACATCGAACACATTTTTAGTCTACTTTTTGATTGTTTTTCTATATGAACATGCACTAGACGGATGTCTTTGACCGTTGTGCCGCATTTCACTGTTTTTACAGCTTCTCATGCAGGAGTGCTGCATTTGAAGTGAAAAGGTCAAACTTTTAAAACCAACCAAGCTTCCATAATCCATCCGTAATACTAATTTCTAATAATTTACCACTCAATATTTTAAGTTCTTTTTGCACATTCTGACCTTGTCTTTATATTTGCAAGATTCAGATGTGGCTTTTTCTTTGAAAGTCTGCCTAAACACCAACATCCCATTTTGAGACTTTAAAGTCCAACCAAATTGCCATTATAGCAGTATAATATACTTGTTGGAGAAAAAACACTATAAAGACACTATATTTCTGCAATTTTGACAGAATTTACAAGCAGTGTAGGGATGACTCTCGGCCACAAGTCTCCATCTCAAACAAATTGAATTTATGTGCTATTTTTCGGCTTCATCACTACACAGAAATAGTAATCTATAGCTCTTCCTGGCACCGTGC
Organism: Moxostoma hubbsi; assembly: GCA_032164185.1. Classification (NCBI taxonomy): domain Eukaryota; kingdom Metazoa; phylum Chordata; class Actinopteri; order Cypriniformes; family Catostomidae; genus Moxostoma; species Moxostoma hubbsi. Next base: position 5,081,671 of record JAVLUX010000038.1, on the reverse strand, counting down.
TCATACCGCACAGCTGACTGGCATGTAAGCCTGCCTCAAATTGGAGCATTGAGGAAAGCTAAAGCAATTACAGCTTTTATGTTCTCCGTGGGGGACAAAACTAAACTGCTCGTGATGAACCGAGAGGACGAGACTGGTTGAATAACCAGGATGTTTCCAAAGATGGAGCTCAAAATATCCACAAACAGTAGCTGGATATACACCAAGGGATGCAGATATAGAAATTATGGCCATACAAATTGTATTGTTATGGCCGATTCTGTTTTGTGTATATTGCACTACATTCATGATACAAGAACTAAACACATTTCTGTGTTATTTTTCATAAAACCAAGCTTAATTTTACAATCAGTTTAAACAGAAATGAATTCTGTTTGTGTTTTATGAATGAATGATGATGCTTCAATATTCACAATTAAAGCTTTGATCAAGAATTTGCACAGACACTGTGGTGTAGTTGGGACCAAATGCACGTATACGCCATATGTTTACTTTTTTCCCAGGGCTGTTTGCATATAACGACCAGGGTTGGGGAGTAACGGAATACATGTAACGGGATTACTTATTTAAAATACAAAATATAAGTAACTGTATTCAGCTACAGTTACAGTTTAAATCATTGGTAATTAGAATAGTTACATTCAAAAAGTAATTTGATTACTGAAGAGATTACTTTGCATTCATTTGTTTCATTCCTTTCAGTTGGACAACATTTAAACATGAATTATATGATTCAAAGTGCATTTGAACAGCGGTGAAACACTTTCTTACGATGTGTTGCATTCATACGTGCAGACAGAGAAGTACATTTGAAGTCAGTTTGGTGCAGAAGAAATAGAAATAAACCTTGTGTAAATTGTCAGCTTTACGCTATGCTAAAAAGCTATTTATAGCCATTTTACATGTACGTTACCAGACATGATCATATTTTATATCAAGAAATGTCACGTTGGATCATAATTTCTTTTATTCTAGTAAAACCTTTGAAATTAGGGCAATAATTTGTGTATTGTTTTCCTGTAAAAATATCTAAAAATCCTTAAAACAAGTTGTTTTAGAAACAACACTGCATAAGATATTTAGGTTTTTCAGAGAATGTATTTTTAACATGTGTATTTTGTCTTACTGTACTGGCAGAGTTTTTATAGTCAAAACAAGTGAAAAAATCTACCAGTGCTGAAGAAGTAATCCAAAGTATTTAGAATATGTAACTGATCTCGAATAATCTAAAGAAAAACATTACAAATGACATTTTACAATATGTATTCTGTAATCTGTAGTGAAATACATTTCAAAAGTAACCCTGTTATCTATGGAGCCAGAGAAATGACAAAACAATTTGAATTTGAATTGTGTTAATTTGAATTCTAGACTTTTGAATTTGAATTATAAGTGTGATTTTGCGAAACGTTGTATTTTAAATAGGTTTGAATTTGAATTTTTTGAACTCCAATCCTGGACATTTCATATTAATAATGTTTTATGGCACAATTTTATAAACATGTATTTTCAAATAGCAAATTTTTGGTTCTGAATTCTTACACTGTAAATATCCCGTTTTAAAAAAATACAGCTTCAAGTTTTCAAGATGAATTAGAAATTCCGAACACCAAATTCAATATTCTAAAATTCAAACCGCAGAAATTCAGATCTACAGAAAGTGGGTCAGAGGTCAAGCTTCCGTGTACCGCAGGGAAGAGGGTCTCGGAAAAGTCGGATGGAGCATTTTGGCCAATTACAGTTCGAGATGCAATAATTCTCTGGCGTGAGCATGATTCAAAGGGTCGCTATTCTGACCATGAAGTGGTTCTTAAACTTTTATGATTGATATTTTTATGGTTAGCACGTTAGCACATTCTCAGCACATGAGACATTTGTCTAATCAGTCTCTGGTATTTGTTTTAGTATAAAGTATATTTAGCATGAAAGTGATTACTATGCATAAGAGTAAGCATCACATATAATTCAATAATGAATGTAATTGTACTTCATTCTGTGATCGGAATCCACATCAGATCCAAGTCGGTTTAAACTTATTTTGCAGCTTTGAAGATTTATGACAAGAACACATGAAATGTTCCGTTTAAAATGATTCTGACAGTCAAACTAAAAATAAATGGCATAATGACTAAACATCAATAGGGATGTGCACCTGTGAGAATGACAGTCATACTGAGTTCGTTGGAGTTCGGTGTGTAAATTAGCCATTAAACGCCTTACAATAAGTCTACAATTTGCATGAAATTAATCGGATAACGTAATCACGCCTGCTAAATCACACACATCTGAATGATCATTTGTTATGTTCATGTCTTGAGCTCAAAACGCACTTACAAACACCAACAAGTGTTTGAAATAACATCCGACTTGGATCTGATGTGGATTCCGATCACAGAATGAAGTAGAATATTTAAAAATACGTTTGGCAAAATCACACTTATAATTCAAAAGTCTATAATTCAAATTTACACAATTCAAATTCAAATTGTTTTGTCATTTCTCTGGCTCCATAGATAACGACTTCTAAAGATCAATATTTGCGTATACCCTCGGAATACCCACATGTTTTGCTGCTTCACAAGTCCATAATCTACTGTCATTATTTTCCCTTTAACTGTATTGGATGCTGTTTTGCAAAACTGTAGATTATTTGTTGTAATTGGTGCATTATTACTTGAATTCTGCCGCTCCCAGCCCCTGACATCCGTTCTCACCGCCATCATTGACTGAGGGAATTTAGGTTAAATTAACAAAATATGCCAAACTTCCTGTAAAATAAGGAGTCGTCCCATAATTTAGTGGGGAAAAAAAATTGCATTCCAATGTAATCCATATTTGTCCCATATTTTAGCGTCACACACCCAAACTGCTGCGAATGTTCCACATATCGAGAGAAATTGACCTGAAACACACACACACACACACCTTTTGCGTGAAAAAAGGCTGTTGCTTCAGGCTACATCTATATTAATATATTAATCCAGATACATTTGAAAAGGACGTTTTCGTTTCAAAACGCTCTCCGTTCACACTAGCGTTTTCAAGCGTTTTCCATAAGTTGCTCGTCCACACTAAAATGTATGAAAACGCTTAAATCGTGTCACTGCGCATGCGGAAAATCCCCATTGCATGTACGGTCTGAAACGCAATTGTCCTCGTGTTCCATCGCAGAACACCAATTCCGATTAAACGTCTCTTCGCCTTTGAAGGAATGCAATGTGAAAGTTGTACAAAAGTGACATTTATTTTTTAAACAACGCTATCACAGTGAGTATCAGGCACAACAGCGCCGCTATAGCACAGGCCGCCATCATGATTGTTTTGGTTGGATAGATCACATGACAAAAAATGCGTCATCCTTTCCCAAAGCATCCGTTTTTCAGTTTTCAGCGCGAAAACGGCGTGATTTGTCAAAAAGCTCCGTTTTCGCGGACAAAAACGTCGCCTCAGCATGGACGGAAGGCCAAAACGGAGAGAAAAATATGCGTTTTCAAACGAAAACCTATTAGTGGTGTTACAAGTACGCTACACTTGACGGAAATGGCTGGGGGAATGATCAGTGGCAATCAGCGACTGAGGGAATAATTTCCTTCACAGGGATTTTAAAACACCAGTAAACGCACCTATTCATGACATGCCATTATATTTAAATGCATATATCAGGGATCGTTCTGGAAGAGAGAGAACTTCATGATTGTCTTACATTTCCCTTACGATAAACACCATTTACTGCCAAAACAACGACCCTAATCTGAGGAGAAATACACTATTTTCATGTTATTAAACATATTTTCTCTCATCGTCCTGTTCGTTGTATTAAAGCGTTTATTATTTTATGTTTAGTAGGGGACGTTCACACTGAACACGTTTTTGCGTCCGTCCGAGCGGTTTCTCAATGTAAAATAGCGTCTCGCACAGGAACGCCTGTAAAAATGGGACATTCCTACAATTCTGTGACATTTAAGTCCCCATTAAAAGTATGTGTGATATTTATATTGTTAAATTTCATCCAATTATAATTTTACAAGACTTTTTATAATATTGCACTCTTCTGTGGGCTTAAAAGTAAAATTTTAAATAATATTTATTTAAATGAATATGAATATTATTTAAATATTTATTACGTACAGTTAAGAGTTTAGTGTTACACTCTCTCAACAACATGTATTCATTTGTGGTAAATGTGTAATTTTAATACTGACAGAGGACGTTTTTTGTGTGTCCCTTGATTTATTGTAATGATATTATGACCTTTCATTGAATATATATGTCAGGAAATGACATCACACACACTGGAGGTGGACATTGCCCATTCTGCTAAATTACTTTGAGTTATTTGTAGTTTTTAACTCATTTATTTATTTTTTTCCACTTTTTTTTGTGGTGTTAGTCATATGTGATCAAGCATAACATGTCCACCCTGTTATGGGAAGATATATGGGAAATTTTAAATTCATTTAAAACTCAATATAAAGTATTTATGTTAACAGAATCATTAATCCACTGAATGTCCACCCTGTTATGATCCACCCTGATGCTGCCCACTTAACTGGATGGACATCTGATTTTTTTTAGTAATTTGACCAGTATGACTAATACAATCTTTAATACGTCCTTGTAATGATGCAACACAAAGAAACTTGTTAAAGCTTTATTTTTCAAAGGTTTCAATGCCGGAATATCACCGAATTGTAGGAATGACCCATTTACGATATGTACAGAGTTGCAGTTCCCCACTTAAAGGCATAGTTCGCTCTGTCATCATTTACTCACCTCATGACGTTCCAAACCCTTTTGACTTTCTTTCTTTCCTGAAACACAAACGGAGATGTTATACTGAATGTTCAGCCTCAGTCACCATTTACTTTCATTGTTTGGCATCTCCTTTGATGTGCCATTGAAGAAAAGAAATTCATTCGGTTTTGAGGGTGAGTAAATGATGATGAATTATAATGTTTGTGTGAATTCACTCTTTAAGTGTCTAAATACTTTTTTGGGTCCACTAAATACTGTGCATCCCTACTACATATGCATACAGTATGTAGTATGTAACCATAGAAATGGAAAGGTGACAAACAAACAAACAAAGTGTGTCCTTGCATACATCACCAAATAGAAACTCTCATGGAAGGTGCGCAGCTCTGTGGTCGGAGACAGAGGCGGTTTAATTGCCCTGGCGAGGGAGCAGAAGTGTGGGGGCCGTAAATAAAGATTTCAGTGGGGGATAGAAGGGTGTTGTCAGGGCGGCGGATCCGTTGGGATGCCTCACAGCTTCTCTGGTTCACTGCATGCTGCCGACGCTCCAGACTGCATTGCATCAGAACAACAACACGATGGAAGTGTGTCTGTAAGAGTCCAACTCCAAACCTATATGACTTTCTTGCTTTGCAGAATGTATGAGACAAGGTTTTCCGTACAATGAAAATGAAAGGGGACTGGAGGTGTTGAGCTCCAAAAAGGACAAAAAAGTTTGTAAAAATATTTCATACCAATTATTCCACTATATGCCAAGTCTTCTGAAGCCATACGATACCAGTTGAACTAATTGACATTTAAATCCTACCACTTATTTTTACATGTCCAAGGCCGTAGCTAGTGGGTTGAAATGTGGTAACGAGTCTAGGGGCCTACAGGTCCAGGGGGTCTCCTCAACAATTTCTAAACTGTATTTTTTTTTTTTTATAGGAAAGGGGCCCGGAGCAATATACAGTCAGGGGGTTCAGAAGACCTTGCTACGGTCCTGCATGTCTGATAACGACAGCAGTTGAACTATGTGGAATGGAGAATTAGATCTATGATTTAGGATAAGATTTTCAGTCTTGTTTTTCTTACAAAGGAAAAAGAAAGGAAACCAATTAAGAAACCACAGTGAAAGACATAAAAAAATCTATTTGATTGTTCCCACATTATGTTGAATCCTTTTTTAACATGCTCAGTGTCTGTTTTTCATGTGCAGAATTTTTCATGCGAGTTTGTCATGTGCAGAGCAAACAGATTAACACATTCAACAAGTGACTGAATTAAGTCTTTTGTGTGGCGTCTGGAAATACCCGACTCAAAGCTGCGGCTGGTGCTGTATATCAATGAGAGAGACACAGTTTCAGCTCTGCCACGGGCTAAAGACAAAAATGGAGGATTTAAAGAAACATGAATAATTTTAGTAGATGTTTAATGTACTGTTATCATATGTGTGATAATACTGTAGATAGACAGACAGACAGATATTTACATCGATAGACAGAAAGAACGACAGACGGATAGAACTATAGATTGACAGACTGACCAATCGACAATCAGATAGAAAGACATATAGACAGAATGATAGATAGACAGAATGATAGATGGATAGACAGACAGACATAAAGACAGACAGATAGAATGACAGATAGACAGACAGATAGAACAATAGACATACAGAAAGACAGACCGACCACCTGACAAACATATAAATAGAAAGATAAATAAACAGAAAAAGACAGACAGAACAATACAGACAGACTGACAGAACAATAGAGACAGACTGACAGACAGACAGAACAATACAGACAGACAGAACAATAGAGACAGACTGACAGACAGACAGAACAATAGAGACAGACAGATAGATAGATAGATAGATAGACAGACAGACAGACAGACAGAACAATAGAGACAGACTGACAGACAGACAGAACAATAGAGACAGACAGACAGATAGATAGACATACAGACAGACAGAACAATAGAGACAGACTCTCAGACAGACAGACAGATAGATAGATAGATAGATAGATAGATAGATAGATAGACAGACAGACAGACAGAACAATAGAGACAGACTGACAGACAGACAGAACAATACAGACAGACTGACAGAACAATAGAGACAGACTGACAGACAGACAGAACAATAGAGACAGACAGACAGACAGACAGAACAATAGAGACAGATAGATAGACAGACAGACAGACAGAACAACAGAGACAGACAGACAGATAGATAGACATACAGACAGACAGAACAATAGAGACAGACTCTCAGACAGACAGAACAATAGAGACAGACAGACAGACAGACAGAACAAGACAGACAGACAGACAGACAGACAGACAGAGAGATAGATAGACAGACAGACAGACAGACAGACAGACAGAACAATAGAGACAGACAGACAGACAGACAGACAGATAGATAGATAGACAGACAGACAGACAGACAGACAGACAGACAGACAGACTAATTGGTGGAATGACAAAATGTACAAAACATTCAATTGTACAGTACATGTCTTTGTGCTTCTTATAAATGTAAAGAATTGCAATTTTCCAACCAACTTAAAGTGTAAGATTCAGTGCAGAGTATATTCGTATTGCACCTCCTGCTCAACTAGCTGTCATCTTCCTCCAGAGCGAGTCTATTATAGGACTAAAGGTCAGGCGAGTAATTTAGTTCGAGGCTCCTCTAGTAAGTTAATGGGATTGTTTGCTCAGACCCGGAGTGTCTAAGCACCAAGACTCCGTAAACATCGCAGGGTGGTAGCCGGGCAGTCTGTTTACAACCGAAGCAATTACCAAAGTCATAAGGGCCTCGGGTCACAGAGATGTCCTCCTCGGGCGAGCCCGCGCTGTCTTCATTAGGACGGAGAATGTGTGTCGTGTCGCCTGAAGCCCATTTTTGATTATTAAGTGCAGTTGCACCATAAACAGCTGCATTTATTTCAGGTTTTTTTCTCCAAATCTAGGTTGCACAAGCTGGCCGATAGCTAGTCAGAAAATTTTGCAATAATTATTTTATTGTTATGGATGATCTATGACGGCCTGTTTTCTACATCCTGTATTGTGCCACATTAATGAAACACAAACTGAACCAATTTCTTAGAGTGCAACATGTTCGTAAACCATTCCTTCGTAATAAATTCAGTTTAATGCAATAGTTGTGAGGGAATAGTTTGTCCAAAAAATTACAAAGAAATGTTTCATACATTAAAGCTTCCATTAAGATTTTGAACAGATATAGTTCATCGCACGGACGTTTGTTAACCAGAAAGTATCCAAGATAAATGATTTGAGGTAACAAGTAGAAAGATACTATTATTCCTAAATGACAAGAGTGAAATGTGTGGAAGTTCACCAAATCGTGTACTGTTTCTGGATGTGTAGCACCTGTTTGTCTGAAGAATCCCAATGATAGAAATTAGACGCTGAAGTTTATTTCTGAGTTATTAGTATGTAATAGTTTTTTGCAAGCAACACACATATAAAATAACAAAGATTATATTTCTAGCTGTTTCACCAGTGCCAATTTCTTAACAGGTGAAGTTTGTTTTAGCATCACGACCAGACGATACAAACATTTTTCCTCGACCAATGTCGTGAGTTTAGGGTGGGGGTATCTGTGTGTTTCTGACCAATGGCAGGTTGCGGGATTGTTTTTGAAGTCTGTTTGGTGACACTTGTGACACAGAAATTGTGCACTTCAGCTTTAAGAGGAAAAAAATTATTAAAACAATATATACGTCATTTAAAAAAATGCATGATAGGACTCCTTTACATTTTCATTTAAAACCACCAGCTCTCTTTTGTTGTTTTCTTTTAAATTCAAACCTTCTCCCTATATGCAATAGAAGACAAAACCATATGGTTTGATGAAAAGTTTTGTAGAATGTGTACGGACCCTCGAGAGAGAGCGAGTGTGTGTATGTGAAACATTTGTGTGTGTGTGTGTGTGTGTGTGTGTGTGTGTGTCTGTCCGCACTTTATGGCCCTGTCTCATGATTACAATGTGAGGTATAATTGCAAACACATGTGAGCCATTTCCATTCGCTGGGATGAAATCATTGCATGAAAAAGGGGCTAGAGAGAGAGAAAGAGCGAGCGAGAGAGAGAGAGAGAGAGAGAGAGAGCAGACAGCATCCCCCCACCCCCTCCATACCACATTCATTCGTTCCCTCTCCGCAGCATCTTGAGGGGTCAAAGGTCACTGTGAGAAGATCAATGCGATCAGACACAGGAGTATTGTTTCAAAAGCAGGACATATGAGAGGCTGCCTGCAACAGAATTCCCTCCAGATCAAAAGGCCAGCGAGAAAGTTGACGGAATTCCTCGGATCCACCATCTTGCCTTCCCAAGCAATCAGGCATTTTACTGGAACCATTTGGCGATGATCAATCCGCTGGCTGCCGTTGCCTCACA